>JBBBDQ010000945.1:6665000-7172500 GCA_037127315.1 Ascarosepion bandense | reverse complement strand
CTTGATATATAAACATGTATTCCGTTATCTCATACCGTCCACATTCAAAAAATTCCAAACTATTAAAGGATATATATATATATATATATATATATATATATATATATATATATGTGTGTGTGTGTGTGTGTGTGTGTGTGTGTGTGTGTGTGTGTGTGAAAGAACCGAACACACACGACTTACTTGTTACTTAGGTTTCGACTACGCTCTTCAGACAAAGTAGAACTATTACTTTGGCTGAAGAGACCTTCGTGGTGGAAACCTAGGTATGTGTGTACGTTTATATATATATATATATATATATATATTGTTAACTCATATTCAGTTCACATGTTTTGATTGTACATTGAGCACTTTTTTCGATCTACCGTCTGCCACTATTTTACTGGTATATATATATATATATATATATATATATATATATATATATATATATATGTGAAAACCTAGTGGGAAGTGTAGACGGGCGCTTTCGTAGTAAGAGAGAAATAAAAAAGTGTTCCTCTCTCTTTCTCTCTCTCTCTCTCTCTCTCTCTCTCAGTCTTTCTATCTCTATCTCATAAACGCACACACACACAAACGACAATAAGATGGAGAGAGAGAGAAAGGGTGGGAGTCAGGAAAAGAAAGAGAGAAATAGAAATAGACTTATATAGAAATAGACATACACGCGCGTAGATATTTGAGTTGGGGATAAATAGTGAGGTACCCTGATCACCTATTTGTTATTTTATATTGCCTTTTTTGTAAAGATCCTCCAAAATAAGTAACCATTTTTTCATAGTTGGAACGCGAAAAGATTGCTACTTTTTTAATGTTTTTTTATTAAATTTTATTACGAATCAAAATCTGACGAACATTTAAAGAGGCACATTTTTGGGAAAGAGAACACCATAAATAATATACTGGTTATTTCTAGACACGCTAATGGCTTTCCTTGAGAAAAAAACATGTATGTTCAAAAGTTCTCTGATTATATAAAACATATAATTGGCACTTAACAAGGATAAATTATTTTAAAAAAAAATCACAGCTGGATAGTACCTCAACTCGATGAAACAATACAGTTCAGGTGATCGATCACTACTTTATTATTATTGATTCGATCCTTTCAACTTTAAGCTCAATTAATTAGACCAGAAATCTTGTCAAAGTAAAGTTGCGTTTGGACACATGATTAGAAAATCTGGTGAAGGTATTTCCCCGGGGAATTATGGTCTTTTCCTGTCAATTTCTGTCATCAGGAATTAATTGCCGCCCATTGACAATGACATCAGCCAGACCTTTCGCTTCGACTGATTCTTTTTTCTTCTTTTATATACCATCTTCTTTCATGGAGGGCGGGATCATGACCCTCTATATCTTCCTGTTTTTTTTTTCATTCTAAGTAACCTCACATAGTGCAGTGGATATAAACTCAGAACGACAAATCAGGGAGCCGAGTTCGAATTCCAGTTGAATTCGTTGCATTCATTTACGCGCAAATACCCTTGGGAAAGGTATTAATCTGTCTCTTCCCTCCATTTATGGGTTAAATAACAGAACAGATTGGGTTCTATAGCCTTGGTCGGAAACCAGTCTACCTCAGAAAGCAATGGCAACCTACTACGGGATAATCTTCTGCCCAGTCAGTCATGTCTCTTTCGAGACATGATCGCCCAAAGCATGTATCACGTATGGCACAACTGACTGAACCTCAGATCCTTTGCTAATCATCTTTGTCCTTGTTCTAGTCAAAATCGTTTATTAGATTCTTTTAAGTGCCGTGTAGCTTCAAGACGCGGGTGAACATAGCTCTCTACAGCTTCCTATTCATTGTTGCTCTTAGTAAGGTTTATCTTTTCATCATACTTCCAAATCCTGTTCTGTCATCCACTTACACAAGTTTGTTAGGTGGGTTAATCGTTGTTTTATTGGGTTCATCTTGTCTTTAATATATACTGTTATTATCAAATTCTCGAAGCCTTCTTTTCTCATGTTTCCTAAAAATTTCAATTGTCTTTTTCTTATTCTAAAAGTATCTTTTTGTTTCCATTATCTATAAAATTACAACATAACTCAGTAAGTGGAATTCTCAGCATCCTTCTGTAGAACCATATTTCTGTTGCCTCAAATCTTCTTTGCCCTGGAAGAGGACTAATATTGCATAACAGTTTAACATTCTTTGTTTAGGAGTGTTTTGTAATTTGCTTGAAGCATTGTGTATATTAGGTGCATTGGTAGGTTTTGAAGGCTATCACAACGTGTTTAGAAAAATAAAGGAAGGCAATGAAGGTGTTGGGTATTACCTATGTATTAAACATTAATATTTCGAGATCACAGTCTCATCTTCAGAATGTTAAGAGAGCTTAATTTCACGCCCGCTTGTGGTCTGTGCCTTTCATTGAATGGTCATCTTTTGCTGCTACTGCTGCCGTTAATTGTAGTGTGTAGGTGTGTGTGAGTGTCTGCTTGTGTGTGGTGCTTGTGTGTGTGTGTGTATGTGTGTGCGTGTGTGTGTGGTTTATATATGTGCACGTTGACCGATGGCAGGATTTGGCGTTTTTGCATCTCTGTTAAAGTGATAGTGGGCGCGGTTTTACGATCTGGTGTTAGATCTGTCTATTTTAATTAAAGGAGTGTTTATTGCTATATATATATATTTCATTTTGTTTGTTTCTACTGAAAATTTCATGTTTCTTAATACTTTGCTTAGCTTTTTTAGTCTATTCCAAACCGCCTTTGGATTTCATTGTCACATTTTCCGTCCGCTATTAAAACATTTTACTCGCTGTTAACTATCTTGATTTCAAGGATGCAGATTCTTCTAAATGCACTTTCTTGGGGAATCCACAAGCATAGTAGCCCCTAGCTAATGTGTATGCTAAGTGACTTGTGTTATAGAAGCCTCATCTTTAGAAAAAAAATAAAAATAAAAATAGAAATTATTACTATTAGGACGAATAAAACATATTCCAAGGGAATTAACCCTTTCCTGTTCCCAAACAGAGTACCTCCCTTTTCACCTTTGAAAGTGGGTACACACGAGTCACGTGATGAACAACATTCAGACGTGGGACGCATGAGGGAACAGACTTGGAATATGGCCATCAATGGTTAAAGAACGCATGTATGTTCTTCTGCCCTAATGGTTGTGACACACAACCCGATAACTTGGGACTGATACCGCATGTACATATTTTGTAATGTTTCTCCATGTAAAATAAATGTATCTTCCAGTCAACCGCGAGTAGACATCTATTTTTCTTTCGTTCCATGCATTTTCACCATGTGCTGCACACACACACACACACACACACATGTTCATCCACGGATCATGAATCATACTATAAATTAAGGCATTTTAGTTATGAGACAAAAACCCCGTTCATAACAATTACTATTGCGATTGGTGAAAATATGTGTCGTAATAAAAAGATCCGTTTCATTCGAGAAGTCACCGAGGATTTCTTGAAAAAGGCAGCCTACCTATATAAAAGAAAGGGCTGGTTTGTCTCGCCAGGTCAGTTCACCTGCAGACAATTTCGCTATCGCGGAAAAGATCAAAGAACTGACTAACTCCCGACGATCAGTTTTCGCACAGTCCAACCACAGACTCGCAGGTAAAACTCTCATTTCTATCTTTTTAATGTTTATAACCAAAACTTTCTGTTGAAGACAATATTATCTTCTATTTTTTTTTTCTCTGGTTTGGTTCAATTCTTAAATTTGCTGTAGACTAAATCAATATTACTTTGAATATTTAATTGTAATATATTTATATTTTTAGTTTTGTTAAATTATTTTTATTGCTATAAAACTCTATCGTCGATAATATTTCTTTATGCTGAATAATTTTTTCACTTATTAAAAAATATAAGTTATTATATATAGTTACCTATTTTGATTTAAACATTAATGCAAATATGAAAAAAAGCAGAAGTAACATTAGACGTAGTATTAATAGCAATGACATGATTATTGGATATATTTATATATGTACATGAACTCCGTTATAGGGCTATGCATATATTATTAGTGATTGAATCTGTGATTCAGTGACAACACTTGTGCGGTAAGCATGCAGTGGTTATTTAAGATTATGTATTTATGATGCAGTACTAATTACGGGATGTGCGTTGTGGTACAGTGGATATCGGCTCGGAACGAGAAACCGGGGAGCCGGGTTCGAATTCCAGTTGAATCCATTGTATTCACTTACGCGCAAATACCCTTCCAGTTATGGGTTAAATAATAGGACAGATTGGGTTGATTGGGTTCAACCAGTCTACCGCTGAAAGCAATGGCAACCTACTGCGGGATAATCTTCTACCCAGTCAGTCATGTCTCTTTCGAGACATGATCGCCCAAGCGTGTATCACGTATGGCACTTAACTGACTGACTAATTACAAGTCTACAGCTATATCGTGTGCAATACACCGGTTCTCGTCCGATCACCGAAGTTAAGCAACATCGAGCCTGGTTAGTACTTAGATGGGTGACCGTTTGAGAAAACCAGGTTCTGTAAACGTAAAGACTAAGAACGGCCCACCGGTCCTCCAGGCTTGGGGTTGGGTGCAAGGCTAACAACCCTGCCCCATAAAAAACAGTTTGTTACAGTAACAAAAAGTTACTGCTCTACACACCATTGGGTGTATAAAGGGTGAGATGATGATGATATGATGATGTCGATGACTAATTACAAGATATTGATAGTGTGTGAATATATGAATGGATAAGCTTTTAATTGTGCAAGTTGAGAAAAGTGTTGATTGTAGTCTTGTAGACCTACACATAGATGACTTTAGATCAGTCCTAGACACCTTAGTTATGCCACCATGCTAGATCTAGGTCTTGCCCGGTAGTCATTTTAATCAGTACACAGTAGGGAGTTTGTATTAAAAATAAATACTATTCGTACAATTAAACTAAGCCAACTGGAATCGAAGGCTTTCTGATTAAGATTTATATCCATTACATCAGGGGTCAGTAACCTTTTGTTAAATATAGAGACTAAACTAACGCCCGGTTCACACTCCACCCACGTCTATTGAACAGGTGAAGAGGCTCATCCCTTGTTTCCTGTTTAGGATGTGGTTTCCGGCTTTCTCTTTTCCAATCTTTTCACCTTTACGTAGCTCCCTGCACATCAGTGGCGTTACCGCCTTGCTTGGGGTGATATGATTAAAAAAACATGCCGATTTAGGGCTTTAAAATCATTCAGTGTTTCAACAGCAAACGCATTTTTATACAAGTCAAGGTCAATATATCTGTTCTACAATATATTTTATATAGGAATATATACAATACTAGGTAAAACACATTAATAGAAATAGACTGTTTTGGAAAATTATTTTTTTATTTTTTTTTATTAATGGGAGCCTTAATCTTGAATCGTCTTAACTATTTGCTCAATATCGGCAACATACTTTGTTACTTTGAGTTTTACACAATTTGCGTGCCATTAAAAATTGCTTGTCGAGCCACATGTGGCATGCGTGCCGTAAGTTGTCAACCCCTGCATTACACCACCCACGAATTATAGCATCTGGTATTTCAAAGCAGTTAACCCATTTAGATACTAAGCAGTCTCGACTGTGTTTAACTATGGTGATTCTATAGGAAACTACGTTTTCAATGTGATATAGCCATAAGCCATTATAAAAGCTAATAGTGGAGTCCAACACTGTGTGTAAATGTTCATACCCCGTGTTTTCGTGAGATGTGAATTTTTTTATTAATTCGTAATCTGTAGTTTTTAATCAATAAAAAAAATATAGGAAAAAAGAACACCAGCATTACGAAATTCAAAATTGTTTATATTTTTTACAATATAACAGACCACTTGAGCTGCTTTATTGATTTTACGGCTTATGAACGTTTCGTGAGTCATTTAAAGCCAGAAAATGTTTTAGGTTGTAAGAATCTTCTGTACATAATGATTTAATGATGCAATTAACCCATCGCCGGAGTAGAAAATGTGGATTCATACTTTTCCCCAAGAGTAATTGCACGGAAGAGAATATAACGAACTCCAATTGCAAACCATTAATCATTGCACCGCCCGCAGACCTAAGCTTACCAGCACCAACTATTCCCAAGCGGTCACCCATCTAGGTAATGACCAGGCTCAACGTTGCTTTACTTCGGTGATCGTACATGAATCGGTGTTTCAACGTGTTTTCATATGCTTGTAGGAGCATTATTATTATTATTATTATTATTATTATTATTATTATTAATAATAATAATAATAATAATAATAATAATAATAATAAATAAAAATAAAACAATAATAATAATGAAGAATATCATTAATAAAATAAAATAAAAACAAATTAAACAAAATCAAACTAGTAAGAGTTTTCCCAGAATGCAACAGAAACTTTTCCTTCCTTCCTTATATTCTTCGTTACTTACCGTTGGGTAATCTCCCCTCTCCTCAGGACATTGCTTGCTATAAGACGAAGTGACGTTTTCCTTTTACATAGAGCATTAAAACATATGTAACTAAAATATACACACATCAGTACACAAATAAAATTTATGAATTTAATATACAATTTAACATGCTTTTAATATCATTTCTGCGTACATTTTTAAACGTGTGAACACGAGGCTATCCCTCTGGTATGATGTGAGTGACCCCCCACTTCATACTGCGGAAGCACTTGGTATAAGCATGTTTTGGTTTAGCTACCTTAGGCGAATCAATTTCTATACGTCACCCTGGGTTGGGTGCTTAATACTCAGTAAAATAGCATTATTATTATTATGTCATTTTTCATCATATTTCGATTTCTGCTTTGGTCTCACTACCAACCAAGTCTGCGGGGAGACCTAAGGCAGGTAGTGGCGTGTTGTTATGGCTCCATTTCATGTTTTTCTATCTTCCCTATCATCTCCAGCGTTACATAGATAAAATTTTCCTTAGTGTGTGGGCTGTACTTAATAAAACAATTTTTGTATATCTCTTAAGCTGGGGTTTCCAGGGATTCTTTCAATGTGTTGTTTTGTTCCATTTTTTATCATTCCAAGTGCACCTACTATCACTGGCACAACTCTTGTTTTCAATTTCCACATTTTTTCTATTTCAATTTCCAGGTCTTTATATTTTGACAGTTTTTCAAATTCCTTGATTGCTATGTTACAATCCGCTGGACAAGCCATATCAATTATTATTATTATTATTATTATTATTATTATTATTATTGTTATTATTATTATGTCATTTTTCATCATATTTCGATTTCTGCATTGGTCTCACTACCAACCAAGTCTGCGGGGAGACCTAAGGCAGGTAGTGGCGTGTTGTTATGGTCCCATTTCATGTTTTTCTATCCTCCCTATCATCCCCAGCATTACATAGATAAAGTTTTCCTTAGTGTGTGGGCTGTACTTAATAAGACAATTTTTTGTATATCTCTTAAGCTGGGGTTTGCAGGGATTCTTTCAATGTGTTGTTTTGTTCCACTTTTTATCATTCCAAGTGCACCTACTATCACTGGCACAACTCTTGTTTTCAATTTCCACATTTTTTCTATTTCAATTTCCAGGTCTTTATATTTTGACAGTTTTTCAAATTCCTTGATTGCTATGTTACAATCCGCTGGACAAGCCATATCAATTAATAGACAAGTTTTCTCCTTCTGGTTTTTAACAATAATGTATGGCCTGTTTGCTTCAATTTTTCTGTCTGTGTAGATGGTGTAATCCCATAGAATGGTTACATCTTCTATTTCTGTAACCGGTGCTGGGTGATGTTCATACCAGTGTTTGCCTACAGCTTTTCCATAATGTTTGCATATTGCCCAATGTAAATATTGCCCAACTCTATCGTGGCGATTTTTATATTCATTTGGGGCAAGCACAGAACAGCCTGAGATTAGGTGGTCTATTGTTTCTTGGTGTTTATCACAAAACCTGCATTTTGGATCCATATTATTATGCATAATATTTGCCTGAAAGTTTCTCGTGAAAAGACTTTGGTCTTGTGCTGCAAGAATAAAGCCTTCAGTTTCAGACTTTAATCCAGATGCACGTAACCATCGATGAGTATTAACTTTGTCAACATTGGATTTATTGGCACGGACTGGATATTGGCCATGCAGAGGTTTGTCTTGCTAGCGCTGTTTCATCTGTTCAAGAGCTTTATCTTTGGCTTTCATTTTCATATTTTTTGCCGCAATAGTTGGTTCTTGGCTTCTGTTTTGCTTTTCTACAGAATCTACTAACTGTAAATCTTGTTTGTATTTACTGCCTTCTTTTATTATTGAATATTTTTTTCTTTCTTTCTTCATGTTGCCTTACTAATTGTATCATCCAATCCTTTGTTGTTTCTATGTATGTTGGTAAGCCAATAGTTGTTGTCTTGTATGACAATTCCAGCTGAATAAGACCTCTTCCAACTTCTTTACGGGATATGTATAGACGGTCTACATCAGCCTTTGGATGATGCATCTTATGCTTAGAAAGAAGCTTTCTTGTTTTAGCATCCATTCGCCTGATGTCGTTTAGAGTCCAGTTTAAGATGTTGAAGCTATATTGGACAACTGGGATTGCAAGGCTATTAATGGCCATAACTCTGTTCTGTGAATTTAATTCAGTTTTTAATATCATTCGTAGCCTTCTATAGTACTCTTTACGCACTATTTCTTTCATTTTTTTATGGTGAATGTTTTCGCTCTCATTTACACCTAGGTATTTATAAGCTTCTTCTGGTTTCAATTCTTTTATTGTTACAGCAGGGTCTAAGCTAATTGAGGATGTTTCTTGTATTGATCCACGTAAAACTGTAGCTTTAGCACATTTATTCAAATTAAATTTCATTCCAATGTCTTCGCTGAAGCATTTTACAGTTTGCAGAAGACCTTCCAGCTGATTATCATTCTTAGCATATAACTTTAAGTCATCCATGTAAAATAGATGGCTTATTTTCTTTTGGCCTATTTTATAACCACATTCTGTCTTATTAAGTTGACTCGTTAGTGCTATTAATGATATGTAGAATAGTAAGGGAGATAAATAATCACCTTGAAATATACCTCTTTTGATGTTTATTTCATCAGACTTATAGGTTCCATTTATATGATTGAGGTAAAGGGTTGTTTTCCATATAGACATGCACTGTTTGATGAAATTGATGATGACGGGCGATATCTTGTATATATTTAAAGTCTTTAAAATCCAGGAATGTGGCACACTATCGAATGCCTTTCGATAATCTATCCAGGCAGTACTAAGATTTTTCTTTGTACTGTAGCAGTTTTCCAGGATCATTTTGTTAATTAGCAATTGGTCTTTACAACCAT
Organism: Ascarosepion bandense; assembly: GCA_037127315.1. Taxonomy (NCBI): domain Eukaryota; kingdom Metazoa; phylum Mollusca; class Cephalopoda; order Sepiida; family Sepiidae; genus Ascarosepion; species Ascarosepion bandense. The sequence continues at coordinate 7,163,209 of JBBBDQ010000945.1, read as the reverse complement.
AACAGCCACGTTTGCACCCTTTTTGTTCAAGCGGTATCATGTCATTTCTTTCTAAGAATAAATATGTCTGTTTTGTTAAAATAGATGTTAATAGTTTATATGTTGTCGGAAGACATGTAATTGGTCTGTAGTTTTTCGGGTTGTTTGTGTCACCATTCTTGGGTAGAAGAAATGTAATTCCTTTGGTCATCCATGCAGGAATTTTAGTGGGATCGTCAACCATTTCTTGAAGTTCTTTGGCTAGTTTTTTATGTGCTGTATTTAAATAATATAGCCAAAAGTTAGGAATTTTATCTATACCTGGGAATTTCCAATTGTGTGCTTTTTTTAGTGCAAATTTAACATCATCTTCTGTAATTCCAGACCATGTCTGTTCTCGTTTATTTTTCATTCGTTCTATCTCTTGCGCAATCCAATGTACTTCCTTGCTATGTTCTTTAGGGCAAGCCGATATCTTTTCCCAGAACTGTGTGACTTCTTCCATTCTGGGGGGGGGGGGACTGTCACTTCAATTCTTTTTTTACCTATTTCCCTGTAAAATCTCTTTGTATCAGTCTGAAAAATCTTGTTTTGTCTGTAAAATCTTGCTCTTTTCTCATAGGGTCTTATTCTTTGAGCCTTCAGTTGGATTTTTTGCTTTATTTTTTCTTTATTTGATAAGACTTCATTTTCATTCCTAATGTTCTATTTTCTTTCGGCTCTTCTTCTTCTTCTTCTTATTATTATTATTTCTGTTTGCAAGTTCTACTGTGCAACTCTGTCATATTCCAAATAGTAGTTCCTGGCATTTTAGTAAATGCCATTAGACAGAGTTTACGGAATCGCAAAACAACATAGCGTTTGTTTGACGTTTGAAAATTTATTTTCACACGTGACTGAAATTTCTTAAATATATTCTGAGATGTGACATTTCAACATGTATTTCCAGAAGATTCGTTTGTGGATTAAAATAGAAAATGGAGTTATTTTCATCATTTAATGCTGTTTCATTTCCGGAGAAAGAAAGAAAGAAAGAAAGAAAGAAAGAAAGAAAGAAAGAAAGAAAGAAAGAAAAATCTAGCAATTCTATCTCTGCTTCTCTCTCTCACTCTCTCTCTCTCTCTCTCTCTCTCTCTCTCTGTGTGTCTGTCTCTCTCTGCAAAGATTCGCATACCATGATGAAAAAATTCCCCAAACTTAATAAAAACAAAGTTTTATCGTCTAAATGTTTATGTCAATAAGAAGAGATGAATTAATGTTTTTATGTAGACATCGAAAATATTTCTCCCTAAAATTTAATTAATGACAATTGTTTATTTATAACTTGTACTTTAATATTATTTTTAAAAAAATATTTTACTAAAATAAATAAGCAACACAATACTTATTTGGTTTTCTTAACTCCAATATAAATTAGTATTTTTTTTTATAATCATATCGCCCCAAGCAAGGCATTTTACTGCTACTGTTTTGCAGGGAGGCACATAGGAGGAAAGTTATGAGAAAGAGTAACAGGTTATAGGGGGTGTCAGGAAGTGGGTAAGAGAAGGATGAGAATACTGATGAGAGTGGAGTGAACGAAGAAAGGAGCATGAGAGAGAGGAGGCAGGTTAGTGAGATAGGAGATTACTATTGACTTTACATTTAAATTCTTGGAGATTGTAGCTGTCGGGAAAGCAAGTAAACGGAAGGGAATTCCAGAGGCGGAAAGTACGAGAAAAGAAGCTGTTGGAGTAGAATTTGCGTTTACAATTTATTGGTTTCACACTAAAATTATACTATTATTACTTAAATCTAATTCTAACTTAAACCGTCCAGCCCCTTTAACTGATGAGGTAGTACAAAATGAAATTAAAAAAAACCTAAAATCCAAACTGCTGTTAAAATTATTGTCTACCTATTTAAATAATCTCTCAGTATGTATCTTCAGTCAGTTAAGGGCCATACGTGGTACACGCTTGGGCGATCATGTCTCGAAAGAGACATGACTAACTGGGCAGAAGATTATCCTGCAGTAAGTTGCCATTGCTTTCTGTGGTAGACTGGTTTTCCCGTGGGGTATTTGCGCGTAAGTGAATTCAATGAATTCAACTGGAATTCGAACTCGGCTCCCCGATTTCTCGATCCGAGCCGATATCCAATGCACCACAAAAATTGTCATGTTTTGACATTAAGCTACATTGTTCTTATTCGCGACCCAAATTTTCAACTCCATAGTTCAATCTATTTACCCCTTTTGACTGAGCAATATTGACACAACTACAAGCATATTGTTTAACTTCCTCCAACTACCACACCTTAATTTTTAAATGACCATGAATTCATCTTATATTTTCTAAATAAATCATTTTCACCATTTATTTTAAAATATTACCATGTTCTGAAACATGAAAATTTTTGTATACTGACATAATGCTTTTATGAACCATTATAAATGACAAAATTACAACATTAAGCTCTACATTTTATTGGGCACTCTTTATAAAAATAAAAGCATGAACAGTGGGTGGTAATCTATCTGTTCTTTCACCTTTTATAATATATATATATATATATATATATATATATATATATATATAATCAGAGTACACAATTAGTAACAATAGTAATTAACATTACTATTGTTAGCTCTAGGATAACTATAGAGCACTTTTTAACCTTGGTAACATGGAGAGAATATATATGGGTTGCTCGATCAAGGATATTCCAATTCCTAGTAAGCATTATTATGAGTTACAGATTACTACACAAAATACTGTTTACTCTGCTTTCGTATTGAGCTTTTTATTGTTAAGGTTTTCGTCTTGTTTTTTTTTTCTTTTCTTACGAATGCTTGACTTTTGTTCAGGTATTTCGTTTGTTTCCTTGTTTTTTTCATCCCCTTCTTTTCCCCCCGGTTAGTTCCCGGTGGGTTTCAAGAGGATCTCATTTGTAGTTTAATTATTGCTAGTCTTGACAGAATTAGTTCTGTTGCTATTGGTATTATTACTATAATTAACATTACTATATATATATATATATATAAATTAAAAAAGGATTAATTCAATGATGTTGGATGATCATTTCGATATGAAAATCCCCACGGGGGATAACACATCACCTTAGCAACAGAAAAATCCTTTCAGAAACTGGAGAAAAATCAGTCTAATTTTCCTTTATAAATAGATTTGCAAAGAAATTAAAAAAGAAAATAAAAAAAGAAAAAGAAAAAGAAAAAGAAAGAAAAAGATAAAACAAAATAAAATCAAATAAACAAAAAAGAAAAAATTGACATCGTCTGGGTTCGCAAAAAAAGGAAAGACAATTGTAACTTAAAATTAACGGACGGCCGTTTTATATTTGCTCTGTAATATTTTATTACATGGAGCTCTCTTCCTGTATCATTTTTTAATATTAAAATAAAGTTTTTAATATTAATTAGGATCGGGTTTTTGGAATTTACCTTCCTGCTTTTTTCGCTTGGATTAAAGTATCTGAATTAATATATATATATATATATATATATATATACATATATATATATATATATATATATATATATATATATATATATATATATATATTGTGTGTATTTTGGCAGCATTTTTTCATTAATGCAGGTTTCATTGAATAATATAGACAAGTTCTGTCTATTAATTTTGTGTAGGATCCGTTCATACCGTCTGATATATTTGATGGTAATATTGTTAAAAGAAAACAAAAAATCACAGTAATTGTTGATTTTTTTATCGGGTCTAAGCTTCTTTCGGCTCACATAAGCCATTATCAAAGAGTAAATATTAACACACAGTAAACATAGAACATTTAAGCTATTAACAATAAAGAGAATTAAATTTAAAATATAAGTCCATCCCTACCGTGGCGGATGGCCGAAGACAGTGACAAAGTATGACCATTTATCGGGACAATGAAATGCTTTTTATTAAATAATCTTTATTTGATGAAAAATAGCTGATTTAAAATTTAATTCGTAACAAATCTTGCTTAAAATACCAGAGAAATACATTTTTTAATACAGTATCCATTTATCTAACTTGTTGACCGCTTGAGAGCTCAACTGACATACGGAAGTTAATTTAATTTTTTTCTACGGTGGAAATATCTGTCAAATTTACTAGAGGAATAGAATGTGAGCGCCTTTTTGTATATAATTTTTAACTATTCAGTCAGTTAAAGTGCCATACGTGATACACGCTTGGGCGATCATGTCTCGAAAGGAAGGAAGAGACGGATTAATACCTTTCCTAAGGGTATTTGCGCGTAAGTGAATACAATGGATTCAACTGGAATTCGAACTCGGCTCCCCGGTTTCTCGTTCCGAGCCGATATCCACTGTACCACAACGCACATCCTATTTAACTATTCAACAGTCTTTAAAAAATTAGAAAAATATTCTCTCTAATATAATGTTTTATTGAGGTTTAGGTACTTCAAATTCATTTAATTTTGCTTTAAATTTACTACTTATCGTTCTTATTTTCTGATAATATCGTGTATGGACGTACGTATTTACAAAAAGGGTCACATTTATACACACAAATAAAATTCATAAGTTCTTTTTAAAATATTGGGGATCACTGAATTTTTAAAAAAAATTAATGTTCATCTATTGCATGGCCCGAGAGTCACTCAAAATAGGGGATTTACTGTGTGGTGGTGTGTTAAGAGAAAAGGGAAAAATGAAATTCTTAGGGCTAAGCAGGAAAGGTAACAGCTAACTTTGGACTTGAAGAGGTCAAGTTTTATTTAGTCAATGACGTTTCAAAGTTCGGTCAGTGACCTTAAAATATAGAATAGAAATAGGCTTTTGCAGGGCCTGGAAGTTTTTTCCGTCTGAATCTATCCTGCACATTTATAAATCTACCATCCGCCCGTGCATTGAATACTGTTGCCATATCTGTTCGGGTGCCCCTGCTATTCTCCTTGGGTCTCTCGACAAGGTACAGCGGAGGGTCTGTAATGTGATCGATACCGACTTAGCAGACCGCCTGCAGTCTCTCTCTCACCGGCGTGACGTGGCTTCCCTGTGTCTCTTCTATAAATACTTTCACGGTTTCTGCTCCGATGAACTTAGATCACTGGTGCCCCCTAGGTTCGAATTTGCACGAGATACTAGATTAGCAACTAGATCCCACCCTTTTACAGTGAAACAGATAAAATGCAACTGCAACTTCTACTCCAACAGTTTCTTTTCTCGCACTTCCCGACTGTGGAATTCTCTTACACATAACTGCTTCCCCGACGGCTACAATCTCCAGGAGTTTAAATGTAAGGTCAATAGACACCTCCTAACAAACTAACTCGCTTCCATTCTTTCAAACACTCTTCCCACCCACCACCCATCTGTCTATCACCCCAATTCTGATATTTCCTATATCTAACCACTCTTTCTATTTACCTTCCCCTATGTAGCCCTAAGCGCAATAGTGGTAGTGGAATGCCTTGCTTGGAGTGAAATGATTAAAAAAAAAAAAAAACAGAATGAACTGTAAACCTAATTCTAAAGAAAGAACAACAGGTAAAATCTCTACTCCAATCCAAAAATTGAGGAGTGTGAATCTGATGATGGACTAAATATATTAGCCTCATTAATTGTACTAACCTTTTCGACTTATGATTAATAAATGTAGTTTTTTTAATAATAAAAGCACTTAACCTCAACAAAGTAACACTTTTTTTTTTAATTTTAAAAACATGAAAACAATTCTTGTAAAAATTCATTAAAAAAAAGTATTCTATTCTAATGACAACAATACTCATCATATATCTTGTGCATAGACATTGAAAACTTTTCTAATTAGGTAATATCTTTAACCCTGAAGCACTAACTATCAATTAAAGTTACACCACTATTAACCATGGGTATATTATATTCATTTTTAAAATATCAAAAACATTAAATATAAATCTTTATTTGAAATATTTTACATGCAGGCACTTCAAAATTTGTACTTTGAGTTAACATTAATAGGAACAGAAAAACATTATTTAGGTAAGAAAATCAGGTACTGAAAATTTAATTAAATTGTAATTAAAAAGGCGTCATTTGTGCTGGGTACTATATACCTATGGTTAGTGTTCTCGGGTTAATTGGACTTTTCTTGCATCTTTTAATTTACAATTCAAAGCAGATTTTTATTATTTAAAAATGTTATCTTTCTTTAAATGTATAATTGTCCAAGATGTTTTTAAATGCGCGTTCTTTTGCGAGAAGTGTATTTTTATGCAGTCTAGACGATTTAAAATTTGTTACAAATTTATATTTTTTCGGTTCAGAGGTTAGAAACCGCCAAAATTTATGAAGGATCAATTTCCCGTTCATGGAAATTATTTTTTTCTATATAATGACCAGGAAGAGACGTGATTTCAAACTCTAAGAACGGCAGATAGGAAGAGAAAACCTTTTGACAGTAAGAGAAGAAGGCGGTTCAACATCAAAGAAAACATGGTCGTCAAGAGAATCTTATTACCAGCCAACCAGAGACAAGAGAAATTTGAAGTACCAGGCAGAGTTCTCCTGAGGTCGGGAAACCTAAAATGAAAGGAATTCTGACAAATTTTCTCAAGAACGAACTGTGTAAAAAAGGAAGTAAAAATGACTGTGTTCCACAAACGCCCGTGGGGTAATTTGCAAGTAGGTCTTTTTACTTTTCGTCAAAGGGGGTTGCAACTTTGTTTTTTACTGCCTTATTATTTTCTCTTTTCGTCTTTTTAAAAAGGGATGTGCGTTGTGGTGCAGTGGATATCGGCTCGGAAAGAGAAATCGGTGTTGCCGAGTTCAATTCCAGTTGAATTCATTGCATTAACTTACGCACATATACCCTTGGGTAAGGTATTAATCCGTCTCTTCCCTCCAGTTATGGGTTAAATAATAGGACAGATTGTATTCTATAGCCTTGGTCGGCAACCAGTCTACCGCAGAAAGCAATGCCAACCTACTGTTGGATAATCACTAATTACTACTTAATAATAAAATACATCTCTTGCCCCTCTAGCTATGAGTTAAATAACAAGACCGATTGGGTTTAAAACGTTGTGTGGCAACCAGTCTACCGTAGAAAGCAATGACAACCTACTGGGGGATAATCTTCTACACAGTCAGTCGTGTTTCTTTCGAGACATGATCGCCCAAGCGTGTGTTACGTATGGCATTTAGCTGACTGACTGAATATAATAGTTGGAAACATGATTAAGACTTAAAGTGAGGGATCGGTTTTCTATTGTTATGAAGTAATAAACTGATCTCCTAAAAATTATACTTAATATAATAATGTAATATAATCTAACTCTTCTCGCTTCAGTTATAAGTTAAATAATAGGACAGATTGGGTTCTATAACCTTGGCTGGCAACCGCAGAAAGCAATGGCAACCTACTACGGGATAATCTTCTACCCAGTCAGTCATGTCTCTTTCAAGACATGATCGTTCGTGCATCACGTGTATGACTGAAAGACTGACTGTCTTTTTCCGAGTCGTAATTTTGTCGCATTTTTCGTCGGTGACTTCTTCTTCTTCTTCTATGTGCCCTGTCCCTTCAGGACGTAGGCGATCATGGCTCTCCACGTCTCCCTATTTCCTTGTGGCTCTTAGTATGTTTGCTCCTGTTGCTCCTGGCAACCCCCGTTCCGTCATCCACCTGATCAGACCCTGCAAATATGTTATCCGCTGCCTTCCTCTGTCTCTCCTTCCTTCTATCTGTCCAGTCAGTATCAGGTTCTCCAGGCTCTCCTTCCTCATTGCATGACCCAGGAACTTCAGTTGTCTCTTCCTGATGCTCAGTATCAATTTCCTTTTTGTTGCGTCGGTGACACGTTGCCAAAAATTGTTATCCTGCCTTAGGCGTAAAAAGAAAATTTTTGCGCCTATTTTTTTTATACCTTTTTTCGTAATTGTAAGCTATAAATAAATGTTTTTCTTTTTGAAATTTTACGTAATGGTCGTCTTGTGTTTTATAATTTTGCGCTTATTAATATGTCTCGATTTTTCGAATAAGTTTTTGTGTCTGGCATAGGAGCTTAAATTGATACATATATTTTTTTTTTAGATTTACAGCAACTGGGAGTTCTTTTTTTATAAAATAAATAAATAAATAAATGAAATAAGATAAAATAAACAAAAATAAAATGATGATTTCAATTCTCCAAGGAGTTCTGATTTTTACTTTTAATAATAAAACATTAAGAAACAAGGAAACATTTTAAAAGTCATTTAATTAATCAAATTTTTCATTAAAATTCTATAGGCATTTTATTTTTGCAAGAATTTTTATCTCAGTGTGTTTTTTACGAAAAAAGATGCAAAGTTTCCTATATTAATTTTACCGCCGCTAACTCAAAACGAAAAAAAGATTTTTAAGTTACCAAAATGTCCAACATTCTATAAAAGATCTATCTATCTATCTATCTATCTATCTATCTATCTATCTATCTATCTATCTATCCTAGCAGTATAGCCCGGCGTTGCTCGGGTGTAATGAAAGCTTTAAAACTAATCCATGGTCCTGGAGATCAGACTCTTTGGACGTTGGCACGAAAGACTAAAAAGCAATAGTTGTTTCCAGTTAAAGCGAAACCGTAGACTGAAAGAAAAATGAATTGATGTAAGTCAAATTTTGATTTCCTGGTATCAATATCAAATAAGTTTTTTTCGTCGTAAACTGAATTTTGAAGGCTAAATAAGTCCTCTGAGTAAATGGTATGATGGCTGAGACTAAGAGCTACAATTATACCTACTTAGAGCCAAACCCGAAGCAAAAACTAAAATAAAATGGCAACCCGAAGCAAAAACTAAAATAAAATGGTTGAAAAAAACACAGACATACAGGCAGATAAACAGACACATACACAAACATCTTGCCTTTTATATATATATATTATCGATTTTCTGCACTATTTTAAGAACTGCAACCTTGAAACTTCTGGATATCGTTTCTTATGTCTTTGTCTATGAGTGTATCAAATTTGATTAAAATCGAACCACTCCTTCTATAACCCGATTTTTTCGATATTTATCGGGAGTACCTCGACACGGAACCTAGCTAAGAACACTCGTAGACGCTTATAGTACAACTCTGTAAATTTTCAAGAAAATAGGTCCAGCCGTTTCGGAGTCTATAGGTAACGGACACACACACACACACACACACACACACACACACACACACACACACACACACACACACGCACACAAAGTTCCATTTATAAATAGGTTTAGATTAATAATTAAAAAATCATTTCGTCTTTCCTTTTAATAAAACAAAGATTTTGACAATAAAATATTCCTTTTATTTTCAATTAGAGTAGATAGACTAAACTATCGCCCGGTTCACACTCCACCCACGTCTATTGAACAGGTGAAGAGGCTCATCCCTTGTTCCCTGTTTAGGATGTGGTTTCAGGCTTTCTCTTTTCCAATCTTTTCACTCTTACATAGCCCCCTGCACATCAGTGGTATTACCGCCTTGCTCGGGGTGATATGATTAAAAAAAAAAAATTATGTTTGGGGTATTTTTTCATGGCAGCGTTACAATTTCTTAACGAATCAATAGTGGTATCTAGTTTAGTTCAAAGGCATCGGAAGTTGTGGGGAACCATTTCCCCTTTGTCATGAAATCAAACAATACGTAGACAATGAATTCTCGCTTTTTATGTTTTATTTAAGCATACCTCAGTTCCGTCAGTACGCATTGTGGTGATTGAACTTTTTATAAATGTGTAGTGCACCATACGGGAGCATTTCGCAAAACACAGATTTTAAATTGCATTTTTGCAACGTTGAGGACTTACTTGATTAAAAGGAGGTTAAATTAAAATTCAAAAATTTAATAAAATAAATGATCTTTTCTGTCGAGTACGTGATCAAAAAATTTAAAATAAGCACCAAATCTATGGTTGATCATGTAAGTCAGAGTCTATATTCCAGAGTACTATATTAATTGAAAATAAATCTTTAATGACATCCCAGAGGGTAAGAAGAGTTGCTTAATGGGGTCATCTATCCTAGTATCATGTGACAGTCGAGGTTATTTGTTATCAGCATCCGGAAAGAAGGCTGGATAACCTTCCTCGGTCAACCATCACAGTGTCTAGACGTGTGTCTTGCGGAAGAGACAAAGCTTAAGAATTTGATTTATTCATTTTCGAAGCAAGCAAAGCTTCTCGACCGGAATTTGAACTAAACTGATCGCCTCTGTTTTCCGTCCCCAGTGCGGCACTATTTAATTTCAAGAGTTTGTCAGTTAATGTGCGTTGTGGTACAGCGAATATCGGCTCGGAACGAGAAACCGGGGAGCCGAGTTCGAATTCAAGTTGAATCCATTGTATTCACTTACGCGCAAATACCATTGGGAAAGGTATTAATCCGTCTCTTCCTTCCAGTTATGGGTTAAATAGCAGGACAGATTGGGTTCTCTTTCGAGACATGATCGCCCAAGCGTGTATCACGTATGGCACTTAACTGACTGACTGATACACGCTTGGGCGATCATGTCTCGAAAGAGATATGACTGACTGGGCAGAAGATTATCCCGCAGTAGGTTGCCATTGCTTTCTGCGGTAGATTGGTTGCCAGCCAAGGCTATAGAACCCAATCTGTCCTGCTATTTAACCCATAACCGGAGGGAAGAAGACGGATTAATATCTTTCCCAAGAGTATTTGTGCGTAGGTGAATGCAATGGATTCAACTGGAATTCGAACTCGTTTCCCTGATTTCTCGTTCCGAGCCGATATCCACTGCACCATAACGCACATCTGCCTCTCCTTAAAATTCCCCAAAATAGGAAATGCCGGAAGAAGACACTTGAGAAATTTTTCTTCAATACCGCTGTTAAACCCACTTTAAACTGACCTTGTGTCACATTGGGTAGCAACGTGAGGGAACATAAAAAATTCAATAATGTTGAAAAATCCAATAATGCTGAAATATTCTTTAAAATGTCTTATTTTCTTTTTGTTTACTTTAATGGCGTTTTTCTCTAAATGTTGGAAAATATTGGAACAGTAACCTCAAATATTTCGTTTATTATTATTATTGTTGTTGTTGTTGTTGTTGCTGCTGCTGCTGTTGTTGTTGTTTAAACAATTGTTTAAATGTTAAATAATAGAAGGGGTCAGTCAGTTAGTTAAGTGCCATACGTGATACACGTTTGGGCGATCATGTCTCGAAAGAGACATGACTGACTGGGCAGAACATGATCCCGCAGTAGGTCGCCATTGCTTTCTGCGGTAGACTGGTTGCCGACCAAGGCTATAGAACCCAGTCTGTCCTGCTATTTAACCCATAACTGGAAGGAAGAGACGGATTAATACCTTTCCCAAGGGTATTTGCGCGTAAGTGAATGCAATGAATTTGGCTGGAATTCGAACTCGGCTCCCCGATTTCTCGTTCCGAGCCGATATCCACTGCACCACAACGCACACCCTAGAAGGGGTATATCATTTTAAAGAAGGGGTATAGAAGGGGTATATCACATAGAAGGGGTATATCATTTTAAAAGATAGGATTATGGAGCAACAATGTTAAAAAAGAGAGGGACCCTACCACTCTTGAAAATCATCATTCATCTTGATCTTTCTGTAGACGGGAACCTCTACCATAGGAGCCGGTGTGAAAGAAGCAACTCCCTCAACCACAATGCAATCTGCTCACTGTGTTTGAAAGGCAATGGCATGCTGTTCTTTCTTACTGAGAATGCCCTGATTTTTTAGCTTTTGATGTCGGCCATGTCTGACCATTTACTGGCTTACCGCTGTGCTGTGTTGTCCCTACCACATCTGTCAGTTTTTGCATCGCATCAAAAAAGCCTGTCATCTCTCTTTGAGACTAATCCATCTACAACTGTGTCGAAGGTCCTGACCTCAAGATAGCGTGTCGACGTTTGGAATTCTTTGTGAAGACAGTAGCCGCAGGGAACAGACTACAAAAATCAATGTATACAGATTTTTTAAAAGTCGAAAACCGAGAATTTTGCTTTTGTCAAACCGAATATTTTAGTTATCAAACCTCAAAGGGCAACCCACCCACTCGAACTGTTGTAATTTAAAAGAACATATAAATAAATTGGAAGTGCGTAGTGGTGCAGTGGATATCGGCTCAAAACGAAAAATCGGGAAGCCGAGTTCGAATTCCAGCTGAATTCGTTGCATTCACTTACACGCAAATACCCTTGGGAAAGGTATTAGTACGACTATTCCCTCCAGTTATGGGTTAAATAATAGGAGAGATTGGGTTCTATCGCCTTGGTTGGCAACTAGTCTACTGCAGAAAGCAATGGCAACCTACTGCGGGATAATCTTCAGTCCAGTCAGTCATATCTCTTTCGAGACATGATCGCCCAAGCGTGTATCACGTATGGCATTTAACTGACTGATAAATAAAAACAAAAAATAAGCAGCCAGGTTGACAGTCAAAACAGTTTAAAAGCTTTTTTTTTCCTTCTTTTTCTTTTTATACTTTTTTTCTATATTATCACCAATCAAAGTTAAGCATCATCGCATCTATTCAGTATCTTGACGGGTGACTATTTAGAAATCTCAGACACTGAAAGCCACTAGGAGGCTTGTGCTAAACTAGGGATCCCTAAATGTTGAGATCTTTGATGGAATCCTTGATTCCTCATCGACTCCAATGCATTTATGGCTTGAAATTTCTTTGACTTTTGCTTCATTATTGTTTCTTGATAAAATTTCATTTATTTTTACTTTTCTTTCAATTTCTGTTTCTCTTCCTTTACTAGACATGTTTGTGTGATTAATATGAGAGTCATTCAATAAGTAAGATAAATTCTTCGACATAAAGATTTCTACGAGGGTCATCCACCCACGTCTATTGAACAGGTGTAGAGGCTCATCCATTGTTCCCTGCTTAGGATGTGGTTTCCGGCTGTCTCTTTTCCAATTTTTTCACTTTTCTTTATTTTTTTTTCAATTGGAGTAGATAGACTGAACTATCGCCCGGTTCACACTCCACCCACGTCTACTGAACAGGTGTAGAGGCTAATCCCTTGTTTCCTGTTTAGGACGTGGTTTCCGGCTTTCTCTTTTCCAATATTTTCACTCTTACGTAGCCCCCTGCAAAAAAGTGGCCTTACCGCCTTGCCCGAGGTGATATGATTAAAAAAAAAAATTCAATAAGTAAGGTAAATTCTTCGATATAAAGATTTCTACGAGGGTCATCCACCCACGTCTATTGAACAGGTGTAGAGGCTCATACCTTGTTCCCTGCTTAGGATGTGGTTTCCGGCTTTCTCTTTTGTAATTTTTTCACTTTTCCTTAGTTTTTTTTCAATTTGAGTAGATAGACTAAACTATCGCCCGGTTCACACTCCACCCACGTCTATTGAACAGGTGTAGAGGCTCATCCTTTGTTTCCTGTTTAGAACGTGGTTTCCGGCTTTCTCTTTTCCAATATTTTCACTCTTACGTAGCCCCGTGCACATCAGTGGCCTTACCGCCTTGCCCGAGGTGATATGATTAAAAAAAAATTCAATAAGTCAGGAAAATTCTTTGATATAAAAATTTCTACAAGAGTCATTCAATAAATAAGGTAAATTCTTCGATATAAAGTCTTCTACGAAAGTCATTCAATAAGTCAGGAAAATTCTTTGATATAAAGACTTCTACGAGAGTCATTCAATAAATAAGGTAAATACTTCGACATAAAAACTTCTACGAGAGTCATTCAATAAATAAGGTAAATTCTCCGACATAAAAACTTCTACGAGATTCATTCAATAAATAAGGTAAATTCTTCGATATAAAGACTTCTACGAGAGTCATTCAATAAATAAGGTAAATTCTCCGACATAAAAACTTCTACGAGAGTCATTCAATAAATAAGGTAAATTCTTCGATATAAAGACTTCTACGAGAGTCATTCAATAAATAAGGTAAATTCTTCGATATAAAGACTTCTACGAGAGTCATTCAATAAATAAGGTAAATTCTTCGATATAAAGACTTCTACGAGAGTCATTCAATAAATAAGGTAAATTCTTCGATATAAAGACTTCTACGAGATTCATTCAATAAATAAGGTAAATTCTTCGACATAAAGACTTCTACGAGAGTCATTCAATAAATAAGGTAAATTCTTCGATATAAAGACTTCTCACTCCAACCACACCTCTTGAACAGGTGAAGAAGCTCATCCCTTGTTTCCTGTTTAGGATGCGTTTTCTGGTTTTCTCTTTTCTAATCTTCTCACTCTTTTGCAGCCCCCTGCACATCAGTGGCGTTTCCGCCTTGCTTGGGGGTGATATGATTAAAAAATCTTCGATATAAAGACTTCTAAACTGGGTCATTCAATAAATAAGGTACATTCTTCGATATAAAGACTTCTACGAGGGTCATTCAATAAGTAAGGTAAATTCTTCGGTATAAAAACTTCGAAAAATCTAGATTACAATAAAAGGACTTCATCAACGTCAGTCAGTCAGTGAGTGTCACTTGGAGCCGCGAGACACACATCTAAAATGTAACTCAACTTCAAGCGACTCGGACATTGTCCTATTTCTCTTTCTCCTTATCTCTTTCAACAATTACTACTAGAACATTTCGGACAAACTCTACATACTCTTAACCTCTTAATAATGTTTCTAATTGCACATTAACTTATGTTAGTGTTTCCTTTTAATAAATTTCTATTTTAAAATGCAAAATATATATTTTATTCTTCTTACGCTATTCCACACAATTCCATATATTCCAACCTGCCAACAACCAACCTTCTGATGAAAACCTTCTGATAATAATTCTGCATAAATCCTGTAAGCTGTAGGGAGTTCGGTTCAGTCTGACACAAGGCTGAATCAAAGAATCATTAACCAGTCCCCTACGCTACACCTTCACAAAAATTAAGGAAGAAAATAGCGAGCCTATGCGATATCCTTTTAAATATAAAACCAGGAGAAAAATAAGTTAATCAGTGTCTAAATTAACGTGAAAGGTTCCTTTTCAGTTCCTTGCGACCAGCATTAAAATACTCGCCAGTGTAAAATTATTGACCAATTATATTATTGGCATCTAACCAGCATGAGGGACTTCAAAGAATTGTCCCCAACAATCCAAGAACGCTAAATATTTCAAAGTATGTATTTTCATCTACTTTTGAAAGCATGCAACCGTATATCCTTTCGGTGAGCAACGAACTATCTTAAACATTTTTTAATATTGTTTTCTCTCATTTAATGTGTTGTATGAACATTTCCTCTTCATGACACTTCCTTAAAATTACCGACTTTAAAAATTCTGTTTTATTTTCATGAAACGAGCTTCCGATACTTTTTCAAGTGTTTAAATTCGTGAATAAATTCCTTATCTTTTTTTTTTGGTTAAAATATCTCGTGTCTTTCCTCGTCGTTATCGTCGTTTATTAATGTTAATAGCGTGGGTTAATCAACTCTTCATTTTAACCTTTAAGCCCCATGCCACTATGCTTTCGCAAGAAAACATAATGAGGATAGGACAATATTAAGGAATTAATTGAAAAAAAAGTTCATCATTCCTTTCTCTTTGAACTTGTCTGTTCTAAAATGCCTTTTGAGATTTGCAACGCATGGAGACTCTTTTTAGCGATTTCATAAAAGTAAAGGTAACCAAGAAAATCTTTTTGAAAATAAATTGTAATAAGGGAACTGAGTAAACATTTCATTTGCTTCTAATTAAGCTGTGAATTCTGGACATTCGCTATGTAATATATAATGTGTATGTATATATAATTCGCTATGTAATATATAATGTGTATATATGAACTATATGAAATTGCAATGTTTGTTATGTAATCAATTTATTTGTCTATACTTCTGAGAGGAGGTAGTATTTATATCAGTTAACCTGTTCGGACTGTTGTCCTCATCTTTATTGCCATGTTTTCGACGTTTCAGCCGTTCTACGCTCCGGCCTTCTTCACGTGCTAAGAATTTTTAACCGAACTATTTATTTCGATGACTGGGGTATATTATTCTAACTTCATGTGCGATGCAAATTCTAATAGCCATGTCGTTATCGCCCATGGCCCAGTGGAGTTAAGTGTTTGTTATTTCGAGTGTCTTGACCCAAAGAGTTCAATATTAGGCTACGACAGTAGTGAACAAATAAATTAGAGAGTTGAGTTAAAGAGAGATAACTAGATGACATTTTTACATTTTACTTACAGGACGAAATTTTCATGCGGCTTCCTCTTCTGTTTTGTTCGAAAAGGCTTAATACCTTCTTTGAAAATTAAATTACTTTCTGAAAATTATTCGTTGACTCTTCTTATAAAACAATTGAACGGGCTCCAGACAGACCTTAAATTCAAATTTGCGGGAGTGTATGCCCAACATTTTGATTGGATAATAAATAGAAATAGTCTATATATTTAAATTTAAAGATGAATTAGAAAACAATCCACTTTGAGAGTAATGTTTTTGGCGGTTCTTTTTCAATCTATTCTAAAAATAGAAAACTTCAAAAACAAATATTTTCATAAACTGCCTAGTTTACTTTAAAGTCAGTCAGTAAAGTGCCATACATGATACACGCTTGAGCGATCATATCTCGAAAGAGACATGACTGACTGGGCAGAAGATTATCCCGCAGTAGGTTGCCATTGCTTTCTGCGGTAGACTGGTTGCCGACCAAGGCTATAGAACCCAATCTGTCCTGTTATTTAACCCATAACTGGAAGGAAGATACGGATTAATACCTTTCCCAAGGGTATTTGCGCGTAAGTGAATGCAATGAATTCAGATGGAATTCGAACTCGGCTCCCTGATTATCTCGTTCCGCGCCGATATCCAATGCACCACAACGCACATCCTGGTTTAAAGTACTCTTCACTAAAAAGGACGCGTGTAAGAAAAACTTAGACGATTATAATATCTTTTTAGTTACACTATTTTTTTATTGATTATTATTTCTAACTACATCATAGTGTTGACTAATAAAAAAATCATAGTTTAAAATATATTTTTAAAAACAAAAAATTGTTTTTGAAGGTTTTCATTTTATTTTTTAACTTCAAGCCAATAGATTAAATTTAATATTTCCTATAAGCAAAATACTTTGCTGTATTTCAAACCGAATTTAAATTGAATGGAATTATATTTTATTATCAGTAAAAAAGCAAAATCGTTCATACTGACAAATCAGTCAATATTACGTAATTCACTGTATTAAAAAAAATTCAAAAATATAATATATTTTTATGAAGATTCATTTGAGGAAAATTAGATGAATTAAAGTAGAAGTTATGTGATTTGAAACAAATATTACTTACTATTAGTTTAAAATATAAGAGAAAATCATTTTTAGCATAGAGAGGTTGGTGTTCTTATGCGCTGTTGAACATTTTCTCAATAAACTTATATATGAGAATTTTTTTTAAAGGGGGCATAACTGTAACAATTACTTGACGAATATATATATATGTGTGTGTGTGTGTGTGTGTGTGTGTGTGTGTGTGTGTGTGTGTGTGTTATGGTGAAACACACCTATTCCTCAGATAATGGACTCTCCCTCCTATATTAATAAGAGTTAACAGGAAGTTAACTTGAGAAGTTTATAGGAGTTCTAGAGAGTTCTAGGAAGATAGCTACTCGGAATAATTCAGTTTAAATTCGAAAACAAAGTTACAATCATTAGGAGTTGAAAATATCTGTTCTCATGCGATCACCGAAATTAAGTACCTGTTATGGGGAAATACACCTATTCCTCAGATAATGAACTCTCCCTCCTATATTAATAAGAGTTAACAGGAAGTTAACGGGAGGAGTTCTTGGGAAATTCACAGGAATTCTTTAGAGTTTTCTTGGAGTTCAGTAGACCTGCTCCCATTCTATCAAACACTCTTCCCATCTGCCCAACCCTCATCCTCGCTATCCTTACTCATCTGTCACCTTCCTCCTGACATTCCCTATGTCTAACCACTCCTTCTCTTTACCTTCCCCTATGTAGCCCCATGCGCAATAGTGGCAGTGGAATGCCTTGCTTGGGGTGAGATGATTAAAAAAAAAAAAAAAAAAAAAGAACTACTAGGCAGCTGATATTAGTCGGCAGTTAAGCCGAATACTAAAGAGTCAGCTTTCAGTGGAAGATTACCAAGTTCCTAACATTTTGGGTACGTTAAGTCGATTAGCAACCGACATAGCACGATTATAACCTTCAGTGCGAAAACTACTCCAAAACAATATATATCCGAAAAAAGCGACTTGAAAGTAAATCCCAAAAGGATCCTATTAACATTTATTGTTAACAATTAAATATCAAAACTGATCCAGCCAGAGGGCTCAATGAAATCAAATCTATTTATTTACAGAGCCAATATTTGTTACATATAAAAAATTCAAATTTTCCAAGAAACCTAACAATTAAGAGGCCTTGGTGCCGAATGTAGTTTAAGTCGTATCCAAGGACGGCCTCTTTTCGATTTAAAAATTGCAGAATCTCTACAGAAACGGTGCAAGAAAAAACTACGGAATAAAAATGGTTGTAGTATTAATGAACTATTCTAATCTTATATGAAGGAATGAAAGAGAAATGTTTTTCGAATTTAAAATAAGCGAATCTATTTTCTGCTTCTGTGAACTGAAAATATGAATTTCTCTTCTCGGAAATTAAATTTCAGTTTTTAGTAACTGCAAATATAGGTGAAATAAATTTCGGTCGCTATTTCTTTTAATTTAATTTAAGGTTTCGCTCCTGATGTATAGCGCATCCAATCTAAAGAAAAAAAAGGCGATTTTAAAAATGAAGACAGTTACAACAAATAGAAAGAAAAGGGAAATTTAAAACAAAATAATTTAGTGTTTTTATGCAGAAATCGTTGTGGTGAAGTAGATATTGACTCGGAACTAGAAATCGGAGATCCGACTTCGAATATAAGTGCAAATATCCTTGGAAAATTAATAATCCGTCTATTCCCTCCAGTTATGACTTAAATAACAGAATAGGTTTTATAGTCTTAATTGGCAACCAGTCTACCGTAGAAAATAATGGCAACCTACTGCGGGAAAGTTTTCTGCCCACTCAGTTATGTCTCTTTCGAGACATGATTACCCAAGCATCGCACTTAACTGACTGACTAAATATATTAGTTGGAAACATAACTAAAACCTCCACTGGGCATAAAGTGGGGGATCAGATTTCTATTGTTATGAAGTAATAAACTGATCTCCCACTATTTACTACTTAATAATATAATTAATCTCTTCCTGCTTTAGCTATGAGTCAAATAACAAGACAGATTGGGTTCTATAGCGTTGTGTGGCAACCTGTCTACCGCAGAAATAATGGCAACCAACTGCAGGAAAATCTTCTGCCCACTCAGTCATGTCTCTTTCGAGACATGATTACCCATGCATGTATCACGTATGGCACTTAACTGACTGACTGAATATATTAGTTGGAAACATAAGTAAAACCTCCACTGGGCATAAAGTGGGGGATCGGATTTCTATTGTTATGAAGTAATAAACTGATCTCCCATTATTTACTAAATAATATAATTCATCTCTTCCTGCTTTAGCTATGAGTCAAATAACAGGACAGATTGGGTTCTATAGCGTTGTGTGGCAACCAGTCTACCGCAGAAAATAATGGCAACCAACTGCAGGAAAATCTTCTGTCCATTCAGTCATGTCTTGAAAGAGACATGATTGCCCAAGCATGTATCACGTATGGTACTTAACTAGCTGACTTATACAAAAATCGTTTGGAGCTGCAAAGCTGAGTAAAAAAAAAAAAAAAGAATAGTTTAGTGAATGTTACCGTTAAGATTTATCTACAGGGAGTTTGAACTTCGCAAAGAAAATACAAGTGGTTTCTTAGCCATTTTTGCGGGGAAAATGTACGTCTTATATACTGTTAAATACAACTCTGCATCTTTTCTACTTTCCTTGTACGCCCTTAAAGCAACCTCAGTTCTTAACTTCGAGATACTGTGGTTTTATTAGTTGAACAATAGTAAAAAAATAAAATAAAAATATCATATACTTTTATTAAAAATCTGTCCATATGCTAAGCCGCAAATATATTCTATGTCAACAAGTATAGACATGTATATAATATGGAAACCGGTAATACAGAGAGCTAGATAAAAACAATAAAAACAACAAATTGTAATAGGAGCTCTGGTTAAAAAAAATTGGTTATTGAGACATTAGGTTTATAAATCTCAAAAATTTATAGTGGAGAAAATCGCTGGTTGAAGTAATCCAGTAACTTGATACTTGAGCCGTGAGTTCAATACCTAATTACAGGTTCAACGAAAATTTGGTGAGTTGAGTTATCAAAGAAAAATAACTGAAACTATGTCCGGAAGATATGAAGAACTAGATCAATATATCCCAGTATACGAAATAAAGTGTTCGATTCGAAATTCCAATCACTTGAAGAAAACCGGGGCGTTGTGAATATGACAACAAAGATGAGCGCAACAGTTCGAACAATGTAAATAGTTACAACACCTAATCTCATAAATATAGACAGATATTAATAAATGCATAATGAACTAAAAAAAAAATTACGTCGCCAACGTTATGTTCATCCCAAAAGCAACATAATTTATATCTTGCTTGCTTAAAATAATGACATGAAATTTCCTATTGTCCAACGAAGCGTCAGTCAGTTAAGTGCCATACATGATACACGCTTGGGCGATCATGTCACGAAAGAGACATGACTGACTGGGTAGAAGAAGTAACTTTTGTCTCAGTAAGAAATCTGCCAAGACTGACAAAGTAAACCTAGCTGTCGCCCTTCAGAAGAAACTACAATCCCTCAAGGTTCTGTCCTATGTCCTACGCTTTTCCTAATCTTCATTAATGATATTCTTGATGTAATCAGTTCCTAAGTAGGCATCTATGCAAATGACGCCACCATTTACTCCTGTCTCAATAAGAAATCTACCAAGACTGACAAAGTAAACCTAGCTGTCGCCCTTCAAAAAAAACCCCCCTCCAATCTGTGATCGATTGGGGCAGGAAATGGCTCGTAAATTCCAATGCGTCCAAAACAAAACTGATCTTCTTTAAATACCATAGAAAAACTTTCCTATCTGCCATCAGAATGGATGACGCAAGACTCCTTAAGAGTAACACATTGCGCCTCCTTGTCCTCATTCTCGCAACCGACTTAAAGTGGAACGACTACATCGAATGTATAGCTGCATCTACTGCTGCGAAGTTTGGGTGTCTCTCGAGCCAGAAAGTTTTTCTTGTCAGAATCCCTCTTGCATATATATGAACCGACCCATTCATATGTGTATTAAATACTGCAACAATATCTGGTCAGGTTCTCCTGTTATTCATCTTGAGGTTATTGACAAAATCCAGAGAAGGATCTGCAATATTATTAATACTAACTTGGCATCTAAACTTCAGTCACTCTCTCACTGACATTATATGGCTTCTTTCAGTCTTTTCTACAAATATATCGTAAAATTCAATTCTTCCAAAACGAAGCTGCTGTCAATTAACCACCACAGACAACCGCACCTCCCTCCCATTAGCATGGAACAGGCTTGCCTCCCAGAGAGTAAATTACTACGCCTGCTTGGCCTGACACTCTCAGCGGACCTCAAGTGGAATGAATCCATTGCTAAATCCGCAGATATGAAAGTCGGCTCTTTGTGCAGGGCCCGGAAATTCTTTCCGCCTGAATCTATCCTGCAATTATATAAATCCACCATCCGCCCGTGTATTGAGTACTGCTGCCACATCTGGTCGGGTGCCCCTTCTATTCTCCTCGGGGTTCTTGACAAAATATAGCGAAGAATCTGTAATGTGATTGATACCGACTTGGCTGACCGCCTGCAGTATCTATCTCACCGGCGTGACGTGGCTTCCCTGTGCCTCTTCTATAAATAATTTCATGGCTTCTGCTCTGACGAACTTAAATCACTGGTGCCCCCCAGATGTGAATTTACACGAGATACTAGATTGGCAACTAGGTCCCACCCTTTTACAGTGAAACCGATGAAATGTAACCGCAATTTCTACTCCAACAGCTTCTTTCCTCGCACTTCCCGCCTGTGGAATTCCCTACCGCATGCTTGCTTCCCCGACGGCTACAACCTCCAGGAGTTTAAATGTAAGGTCAATAGACACCTCCTAATACACTAACTCACACCCACTCTCTCCAACTCTTTTCCTATGTACATCCTAAGTCGTCTATCACCCTCCTTCTGACATTTCCTATACCCAATCCCTCTATGTAACCCCTGCGCTATAGTGGTAGTGGAATGCCTTGCTTGGGGTGACACGATTAAAAAAAAAAAAAAAAATTAATGGCAACTACTCTGACGAGGTTTTAAACCCTGGTGCTTCGACATAGATTTACGCGTGCTACTAAATACTAAGGTCCCACCCTGTTACCGTTGAAATAGTTAAAATAACCGTTTCTGCTACTCTAACAGTTTCTTTTCTGGCACGTTCCGCTTGTGGAACTCCCGTTTACTTACCTCCCTGATACCTACAATTCTCCAAACATTTAAATGCAACGCCAATTGCCATCTTCTACCTCCTTGATTAATTTTTATCTTTAATCCTTTCTCCAACGCTTCCCGTATCCTGTTTTTTTCTCTTACTGTAACCACCTGTAGATATGCGTTGTGGTGCAGTGGATATCGACTCGGAACGACAAATCGGGGAGCCGATTTCGAATTCCAGTTGAATTCGTTGTATTAACTTACGCACAAATACCCTTGGGAAAGGTATCAGTGTCTTCCCTCCAGTTACGGGTTAAATAATAGAACAGATTGCGTTCTATAGACTTGGCTGGCAACCAGTCTACCACAGAAAGCAATGGCAACCTACTGCGGGATAACCTTCTGCCCAGTCAGTCAAGTCTCTTTCTAGACATGATCGCCTAAAGCATGTATCACGTATGATACTTAACTGACTGACTGAATATAATAGTTGAAAACATGATTAAGACTTCTACTGGTCATAAAGTGGGGATCGGTTTTCTATTGTTATGAAGTAATAAACTGTTCCCCCTCTAATTATACTTAATATAATAATGTAATATAATCTATCTCTTCGTCCTCTAGCTATAAGTCAAATAATAGGACAGATTGGTATCTATAGCCTTGGTCGGCAACCAATCTACCATAGAAAGTAATGGCAACCTACTGTGGGATAACCTTCTGCCCAGTCAGTCATGTCTCCTTAGAGACGTGATCGCCCAAAGCGTGTATCACGTATGTCACGTGACTGACTGTAACCTCCTGCGCCCTAAAGCGGCCCTACCTTGCTTGGAGTGAAATGAATAAAAAATGTAAGTAAACAACAACAAAAAAAAAAAACGAAATTATAAACTCAAAGTGACAATGAAAAAATGTCTAACAAATGCACAAATTTGATGTGCTTATTTTTGTTTTCCCGAAAGTAATTTCGACAACATATTTTAAGGAGAAAGTAATGGGAACAAGTTTGGTGTTGGGAAATTCATGTTCCTTTGGTTATTTTTCTCTTCATTTGATCAAGAAAAGACGTTAAAAAAAACGAAACAAAAAATACAGTAATCATTATGGCGTAAGAGGCGACATGTGACGTGAAATGACCTGCTTTTATTGTTATTTGGTTTAAAACATATGGCCTACTTTTGTCGGTCGACCTGTCGGCAGTATTTCAACACGGTGACTTGTTCAGCCGGCACATTACATTCAAAATAATATTTGAAAGGAGGATGAGAAATAGGTTAAACAACATTCATTAAAAACATCAAAACTCGTTTTATTAAGCTGAATGTCAGTGGAGCGTCGTGTTGTTTCTTGTCTTTCATAATATTTCAGAAGTCAAGGTAAACGGGTGAAAGTAACCAATTCATCTTTCCAAGTATATATATATATATATATATATATATATATATACTGTAAGTATATACAGTATAAGGCTCTACATTTGCATCGAGCACTCTTTATAAAAGTAAATGCATGAACAAAAAGGTAAATAAACCTACGAGTTCAACAACTTAGTTACAATATATGTATATAAATGTATATATATATATATATATATATATATATATATATATATATATATAGGGAATTATTTAAACATATGTTGTTAAATAGATAACTCCACTAAATCACTGAAAAAACAACATAATATAAATAAAAAAAAGGTCCCAAACTTAATAAAACCGAACTTTTTCCATCAAAATTTTTGTTATAATTAAGAGGAAAAATCAAAATATTTTTTAACTACTTTAATTTTTTTTTAATTCTTTCTAACACGTTTGACATTTCAGTTAAAATCTTGTTTTCATTTTCAAGGGGAGCCAAATCTTTTACAATGGAAAACTTGACATTACATAATTCATTTTTTCCAGTGGCAAACACATTAATTTGAAAATTCTTACGAAAATCAAATAATTGTCAGATTTTAATGAAACTTTCAGGACTTATTCACAAATATATGAAATTATTTTTGAAAGTATTATTTTTAAAAATTATTGGTAAAAATAACTTTTTTTTTTACATCTATTTCCCCACTCTACGTAAATTCCTGAAATTTCAAGAGATTAAATTCTGTAGTTAAACGTAGGACTCATTCAGGAATGTAAATCATGTATTATTTTTTAAACCATTCAACCGCTTTTACTGAAAATCTGCTCCGAACAGTAAAATAAAACATGCAATAAAACTATAACATTATTTAATTAGATAAGCTTTTAATCATTTTAATAAATAATATAAATTTCAGACATCATAGAGTGAAGAAAAAAATTCGATTAATAATCAAATTTTAAAAGAATTATTTTCATTTTTGTTTTTCTTTAATTATAATAATTTCAAAAATTTCAAAAATATTTTAAAAACATTTCCAAGGCTTGTAGAGGTTAGGTTTGTAGATTATAAAGTGAAGACTATATTTTCTAATCGAAAATTAAAAAGTTTTGTACAAATCATCTAGCCATCGTAATTTTAAAGTAATTTTTAATTTATTTTTGTATAATTTAATTTTTTGTTTTATGGCTTCTGCTCGGACGAACTTAAGTCACTGGTGCCCCTGCTACAGGTGTTTACTCGTGCAACCAGATTGGTAACTGGGTCTCACCCATTCACAGTTAGGTTAGCCAAATGCAGACGACAATTCTACTCCTGCAGCTTCTTCTCTCGCACTTCCCGCCTGTGGAACTCTCTCCCATATTCTTGCTTTCCTGATGGCTACAACCTCCAAGAATTTAAATGCAATGTCAATACTCATCTATTAACCACTGGATTCTAGCTCTCTCCCCACCTCGTATATCCTTCCCTTTCCCTCCACCTATGTAACTGTCATCGCACCTGTATTCTCATCTTTCTATTGCTCTTTTCTAACTGGTCTGTACTCCTCACTCTCTTCTAATTAATCTTTTTACAGTTATGTAGCCCCACACCCCGCACATCAGTGGCATTTCCGCCTTGCTCGGGGTGAAATGATTAAAAAAATATGGTAATTTATACGTGTATATTAATGGGTCATATGTTTCAGTCTTTCTTCTCCTTACTGGAAAATCTTTTACAAGTATGTCAACCGCGATCGCTTATCTTATCTTATCTCGCATTTGGCGAGCTGTCAACTCATTTCAAATATGGCGGACAGATGAAAAAGTTCAACTCTGTGATTAAGAAACAGCTTTATTCTAAATTTCATCCTACAAATAAGTATTATTTATGTAAATCAGTTTAATTTAACATTAAATTTGCTAATTTTCCAAAAATAATGTGTGAAAGATGTATATTTTATTTTTGCAAGATTTTTAAAACCGAGAATTAACTTTTGTTTACGAATGTGTTGATCGCCCCATCTCATCGTATATTATAAAAAAAATTGAAACAGTTGACCTCATAGTCTCTAATAACCATAAATTCAGACAACTAAATCCTCTACAGAAATCGAATGTAATGATGCGTAGATGCCAGAGTATCTACTGTTTTTCAAAGTCTACCATTCTTCCAGAGTGATATCAGGGTGTGATATATATATTTAAAAATTTGGCATTATTTTCATTTTTTATTGCTTACGCGCAGATATTCTTAGGAAAGGTATTAATCCGTATCTTCTATCCAGTTATGGGTTAAATAATAAGACAGATTGGGTTTCTATAGCCTTGGCTGGCAACCAGTCTACCTCAGAAAGCAATGGCAACCTACTGCGGGATATTGTTCTGCCCAGTCATGTCTCTTTCGAGACATGATCGCCCAAAGCGTGTATTATGTATGGCACTTAACTGACTGACTGACTAGATCAGTAGCTAGGTCACTGGATAGTGTAAGTAATCTCTAGTAATCCGAAATATGAATCGACATTAATTAACCTGCAAAAAAGAGACTAATTCCTGACAGTTGATCCCTCTTCTGGTCTAATTCCCACAGAGTTAGAATCCCCTCACGCGGCCTTGTGGGTGGTGAATTATATTCCACACTTCAACACTTATCCCACAGATGATATTTTTCCAGCCTTTCACTATTATATCGTTATTACAACAGATATTCGGACCTAGTTCCACCAGCTCTGACCTGCACAGCTAGGGCCTATCATGTCATGCTTCACGATGACAAACCAGCTTCACCCTCTTCATGTTCCTTTGACTAAAAACAAATTTCACTAAGCTTTTATCCCAGAACTGTGGAACAAACTCCCGAGAGAATGCTTCCCTGACAATAGTATTCTTTTTAACTCCAAGGTCAGCCGATATCTACACTAGTCGTCTTCATAATCCTCTCTTACGCCCCTTCTTTTTTTTACAACAATTGCATCCTACCTTGAGTGGCTCTTGGGCCTTGTAAATGAAAGGTTGATAGACCGTAAAAAACAAATAAATTAATGCGTATTATGGAAAGTGAATACAATGGTTTAAAGATTAAAATGGTTTTACTGATCCTAACAACGAAAAAGAAAACTGAGACTGACGTAGTCGATAAAAAAGGAGAAAACAACTGCTCTCCATTAATCGCCATATTGTTTCATTTCGAAAAGTTGGCGTGAAACACTGTAGAATCTGATCCTGTGTGTTTTCGTGAATATTGTTCTGTTGTCTGAGGCCGCATAAGTTGGAGAATGCTGCTATAATCCATCCTTGCCTTCATTCCATATTTGGAGTTACAAGGAGTTTTGTTGGGGGTCACTCACTCGGCTGCTCCCCACAAATAATAATCAAGTGGGGTGGGAATTTGCTAAGTTAGGTGTTCAGATATAAAGGGTGTTGTAGTCGCTGAAATGTCTGACAGCCAAGACTGGGTTCTCCTGCTTGTATAGTATGGCGCAGAGACTTCTAGCAGTCACCCTATTGACTCTTTTGATCCAGAGCAGCGCTTACTTCACAAGGTAGTTGATGTAGGCCTCCATGTTGGGTCTAAAGCCTTAAGAGAAGACGGATGGAGGCATAACGTTGCCATCACTATCGGTCATTTCAAACACCTTCTTAATCACAAGAAGACTCATCCATCTTTTCAGAATCCCTTGTAGTTTCTGTTGGAGTTTTTGGTTACCCTTGTATACTAGTGAGCCAGTCATGAGCTGACTCATTTAATAGTTCACCAATCAGAAGGCTCAAAATATTCAATGCCACGTGTATAAAGGCGACCATATTTTCTCGAGTATTGGAGAAATAGTCGGATTCAGTAGAGTGTCTGACTCATGAGTGTTAATCTTTGACGTTGTTTCATTGAACAGATTACGTACTTCGCTGTATTCTATATCCATAAACTATGGTGGAAATGGTCAACAACATCCTCAGATTTGCACCCAAACATTCTGAAATGTTCGTATTGAAACTTCCGGAACGAATGCCAAACAATATAGCATACTGTTTTGACGGAGTGAATTGCATCAATGTGCTCTTTTTTTTCTTACAGACGGTTTCAAAAGATATTATGCAATCGACAAAATCAAAAACAAACCACGCGCGTGCGTGAAATTAGAAATATAAAATGGCTACAATTTTTCCATCGCATCCTGTTAAGAGAAATCAGCAGCAAGTGAGGAAGAGGCTTCGCAGAGGCTTTTTCTTGCTGTTGAAATAAATTTAGCGGATGGAGTGATCTCTATAAGACATTCTGTAAATGAAACCGTTTCACCAGGGAAAAATAAAAAGCAGAAATAAAATAAAATAAAATAAAATAAAATACAGACGTTAGTGAGTTCGATTCTCCTTCTTTTATGTACCGTGTCCATTCAGGACAAGAGTGCTCAGAACTCTCCACAACATTTGTAGCTCTACGTAAGGCTTGTCTTTTTGCATTACTCTTAATTTCTGTTCTGCTGACCCTTTACACAAGCTGGTAGGAACTTCGACGTGGTGAATAAAATTAACAATATTGTCTCGTTAGAACGATTACGACTAAGTATTGAATTCGTTCTTCACCGGTTGCACCCATACTTTCAGCCTTGTGCCACACCTAAGCTATGCTTAGAAAATCACCTCGTTTCTCACTGCTTTCATGTAGCCTTCAATATAAGGAGCATTCGTTTACTCCAAAATATCGTAGACTGCACATCAACATGAAATATTTGTTCTCATGTTCGTTTAATGAGCCTACGTCTTCCATGATGGCTCAAGGCATGTTGGAAGAGAGCGCTCAAAAGATTTACCCGCAATAGGTTACCATTTCTTTCTGGGTTAGATTGGTTGCCAGTACTGGTGAAAATTACAAAAGGCGGTTTGACCTAAACCAGATCCATTTTTACGGCAATTCCAATTTATATATCGTATATGCGTATAGACATATAATAATAACTGACACTCCAGTCGTTTTCGACGTCTGAGGGTCCAGTGGCTCAGTTCTGAGAAGCAAACAGCCTTACTAGAGGCAATTACACTTTGATTACAGTGGTGAAGGTTTGTGCACACTTCTTGGAAGAATCAAATACAAAAAACTGTGACACAATGAGCCGGACAGTCTCCAAAGGATTTTCCTCAGGTTTTTTAATTTAAAAAAAAATTTTTTTTTAAAAATCATTTCACACCAATCAAGGCAGTTTTATTGCCACTGTTGCACAGGGGGTTACATAGAGGAAAGTGATGGTTGGTTATAGGGGATGTCGGGAGGAGGGTGATAGACTAATGAGAATACCGGTGTAATGCGGGTGGAATGGATGGAGAAAAGAGCTTGAGAGCAAGGATGCGAGTTAGTGAGATAGGAGATGTCTATTGACCTTATATTTAAATTCCTGGAAGTTGTAGCTGTCGGGGTTGCAAGTATATAGAAGGGAATTCCACAGCCGGGAAGTGCGAGAAAAGCTATTAGAGCAGAATTTTGGTTACATTTTATCGGTTTCACTGTAAAAGAGTGAGACCTAGTTGCTAGTCTAGTAACTCGTGTAAATTCATACACAGAGGGCTCCAGTGAGCTAAGTTCATTGGAGCAGAAGCCGTGAAAGTATTTGTAGAAGAGGCACAGGGAAGCCACGTCACGCCGGTGAGAGAGCGACTGCAGCTGAGCTGCCAAGTCGGTATCGATCGCATTACAGATTCTCCGCTGGATTTTGTCAAGAACCCCGAGGTGAATAGCAGGCAGATATGGCAGCAGTATTCAATACACGGGCGGATGGTAGATTTATATATGTGCAGGATGGATTCAGACAGGAAAATCTTCCCTGCACAGTGAACCGACCTTCTTAGCAATGGATTTAACTATGGATTCGTCTTCGCCTAGACTAGTTGCCAACCAAGGTTATATGGACCAGTCTGCCCTGCTATTTACTAATAGCTGGGTATATAGATACATTCATACTTTTCCCAAAAGTATTTGCACATAAGTGAAAAATAATAATAAGCATTCGTTTACTCCAAAATATCACAGACTGCACATCAATATGAGATATTTGTTCTCATGTTCATTTTATGAGCCTAAGTCTTCCATGATGGCTCATGAAGAATTCATATTGAAGACATGAGGATGATGCAAATACAATGGATGGAGCCCGTAGCAACGAAGATATCTTCAATGAAATGGAAGCAAAATTGACAGTATCAGAAAATGAGTTGAAATATTTTGACAGATCTAAGGAAAGAAAGATTGAAGAATTTGACACCCATAGAAAAAAAAGTATTTCCAAAACTAATAGCAGACTTATATGGCGGATATAAAATGCAAACCTTTGCCACCGCGTTGTAAACAAATGTGACAGTGCTCATAACAATTACTGTACGTTACAATAACATACGATACTGAGCAATACTATCAAAAAACTTCTTAGTACGAAGCGTTATCTACGTTATAAATATTATATGGGAGTTGATGTTGACCAACGCTTGTCGGAAGATATTACGCTTAGTGTCTCAATATAAGTCGCGTGACCTTATGCAGTTTTGGCAAAGGTTATCGTGTGCTGTTACCAAGCTTCATATTGCGGTAGGACTAAGTTTTGAGCCACTACTAGCCTATTGAAATCTCAAGGTTGAATTGTACTTCAGGTCGACTTGAACGTCAAGTCGACTTGAACGTCAAGTCGACTTGAACGTCAAGTCGACTTGTACGCCGTAATTTACGGTAATATGCGTTCTGCAGACGGAACTTGTTCATACAGCATATTCCATATTTGTTCAAAGACCTTTGTAGTCAGTTAAAACAGTGAGATATATTTCTGAGGTCAATCCTGTAAATCTCGTGAAATGTGGCAAGGGGGTCATTTTCCTGCTGCAAGAAAAGACCTTTGTTCTGAAAGAATGTCCCTGATTTTCGGCCAAGTTAGATAATATTACACACGAAAGAAAGGATCCAGTGTTTCCCAACAGAACGTGGGATATAACTATCCCGCTGTCTTTTTGTTTTCCCACATGTATCTTTGTGCAGCTTTAGGATAACGACGCACTTGATCTTTGGCTTATTCAGGAAAAAGTGAGACTCATCAGACCAGGAAACATTCCTCAATCGGTACAAAACCATGTTCTGATAATAATTTCTCTTTTCCAGTCTTTTCACTCTTTTTTTTTTCAATTGGAGTAGATAGACTAAACTATCGCCCGGTTCACACTCCACCCACGTCTATTGAACAGGTGAAGAGGCTCATCCCTTGTTCCCTGTTTAGGATGTGGTTTCCGGCTTTCTCTTTTCCAATCTTTTCACTCTTACGTAGGCCCCTGCGCTTCAGTGGCGTTACCACCTTGCTCGGGGTGATATGATTAAAAAAAAAATTGCTCATTCTAGAAGATGGACATTAGTGAGCTACCCTGATTGATCTGTGGCCACGTCGCTCTATACATAAGGAACACTGTACCGAGTGTAGTGACACATTCATTTTTCACCTTGATTAACTGTATCTGCAATTTCTTCCACAGTAGTCCGTCGGTTGGCTCGTACTTGAGTCTGTTCTAGCATCGATGTTTTTATCTGCTTATTGCCTTGTTAGACAATCATTAGTTATCCTTTCAAGATCTAATGCCGAGAGATTCTCATTACAACTGTGTGGAGTGAGTATCCGTGGTCGAATGCAAAATAAGTAAGTGAATTGTCCAACAAACGGAATTGATAAATTTTGAAAACATCATCTTTTACACCCAATGGTCTGTACGGCAGTAACTTTTTATTACTATTTCCGTAACAAACTGTTTTTTTATGGGGCAGTAGTTCTTCAATACGGCTGTGAATGCTGGACAATATCATCGAAAATGTGGACAAAACTGGAAGCGGCCGAAATGTGGTTCTACAGAAGGATGCTATGGATATCGTGGACTGAGCATACAAGCAACGACGAGGTGTTAGAAAGAATGGCAACAAAAAGGAAATTGATGCTGAGCATCAGGAAGAGACAACTGAAGTTCCTGGGTCATGCAATGAGGAAGGAGAGCCTGGAGAACCTGATACTGACTGGACAAATAGAAGGAAGGAGAGACAGAGGAAGGCAGCGGATAACATATTTGCAGGGTCTGATCAGGTGGATGACGGAACGGGGGTTGCCAGGAGCAACAGGAGCAAACATACTAAGCGCCACAAGGGATAGGGAGACGTGGAGAGCCATGATCGCCTACGTCCTGAAGGGACAGGGCATATAGAAGAAGAAGTTATTAGCCCTGCGCCTAACCCCCAAACCTAGAGGAGCGGTGGACCATTCTTGGTCCTTACGTTAAAAGCAGCTGGTATTTCCAAACAGTCACCCATCTAAGTACTGACCAGACTCGATGTTGCTTAACTTCGGTGATCGGACGAGAACCGGTGTATTCAACACGATATAGCCGTAAAGTTAAAAATAATATAAAAATAATAATAAAATAATAATAATAATAATAAAATAAAATAATAATAAATAATAATAAATAAAATAATAATAATAATAATAATAAAAAATAATATAAAGCAAACAAATGATATATGCAAGGTAATTTAACAGTAATAAGGCAAAGCAACTATAATATGACAGAAAGTTCACAAAGTAACAATTAAAGTTGACACTCAAAACGAAGTTCGGTTAAGCGAACGTAGATATCTGGTTTCAAGACTGCTAGGAAGGTTGGATCACTGTGTCGTGCCAGGATGTTTTTTTTCCGCCTGAACCCATCTTGCACATATACAAATCAACCCTTCCGTCCGTGCATGGAATACTGTTGTCATATCTGGTCAGGCGATCCTGCTGTTCATCTCAGTGTTCTCGACAGGTTCCAGAGGAGAATCAGTAATGTGATAGGTACCGACTTGACTGCTCGATTCCAGCCACTTTCTCATCGATGGGATTTGATTTCCATCTGTCTGTTCTATAAATACTTTCATGGTTTCTGCTCCAACGAACTTAAGTCGCTGGTACCGCTGCCATATGAGTTTACTCGTGCAACCAGACTGGCAACTAGGTCCCACCAATTCACAGTTAGATCAACCAAATGCAGCCGACAATGCTACTCCTTCAGCTTCTTTTCTCGCACTTCCCGCCTGTGGAACTCTCTTCCATATTCTTGCTTTCCTGACGGCTGCAACCTTCAGGAATTTAAATGCAATGTCAATACTCATCTCTAAACCACTTGATTCTAGATCTTTCTACATAACCCTGTGTATCTTTTCCTTTCTCTCTAACTTTGCAACTGTCATCACACCTGTATTCCCATCCTTCTCTTGCTCCTTTCTCTGACACCCCCTGTAACTGGTTCGTCTTCCTCTTCATTCTCCTCCTATCTAAACTTTTACTCTTATGTAGCCTCCAGGAATTTAAATGCAATATCAATACCCATCTGCTAACCACTTGATTCTAGTTTTTTATACATCACTTTGTATATCTTTTCCTTTCTCTCTACCTTTGCAACTGTTATCACACCTGTATTCCCATCCTTCTCTTGCTCCTTTCTCTGACACCCACTGTAACTTGTTCGTCTTTCTCTTTACTCTCTTCCTATCTAACGTTTTTTCTTTTATGTGGTCACTGCGCATCAAGAACCGGCTTATTTTATGACTAAAAAACATCCTAGCATGCATTTGTGTGCGTTTGTTCATGAATTGGAAAGAAACAAGCATTTTGCTGTCATTCGACACAAGATTGGAATCAACAAACTGAACGTCAAAACGTGAGTATCCCACAAAAAAGTGCCTTTACAGAAATTCTCAGGTACTTACTTCTGATCATCTGGTCTTCATAATCATTCAAAAATTATATTCTTGTTCATAATTGTAGCCCACTGCAGCAATATACATCACTCGATGCCAGTTTCTGCTTATATAGCTCGATGATATACGTATGTGTTACGAGGCAGTAGATGTTGTTCTTGCCACATATCGCTGTTTGTAAATGACTGTTTTACAGGATTTCCTGCTGAAATTCCTCAGCGAGTGAACGGAAGATAATGAAGATTAAGAATAATTTGGCACTTATCAGTCAAGGTTGCCTGATAGGCCGCATCTAGACTCTGTAGAGAGGACGATGAGAGGCATACTGAGAAAGTAATTCTTTTGGTTGCATCTGGCGCACCTGGTTGTATTTTATTAGCAAACAGAAAATTTAGAAAGTCTGTCCGAAATTATCTAACCATTTTGAATATCTCCGTTTTCATGCAAGCTGGCAAGCAACGTTACCGCACGTGTACGAACAGACACTGTTCCCTGAGATTACTTTTTTAGTAGCGAGGCACCAAATGGTGGATCTTAGATACTGCGTCACGATCACATTCATTATCACCGACCAAACAAAATTGACTCCAGCCCTGTTTGCATTCTAAATGAAGTACCTAATTTCGAACGCTTGCTGAGATTCAAGTTTAATCCAGATCTAAGGTGGAATTCATATACAGTGGGCTATGATATGTTTCTAACCACTCTTGATGATAGCAGTTTTGGCTTGTGTAATAACGTCTCGTTTCTTTTAGATAATGCTGTGCTAGTATGAAGGATGTGCGTTGTGGTGCAGTGGATATCGGCTCGGAACGAGAAATCGGGGACCCGAGTTCAAATTCCAGTTGAATTCATTGCATTCACTTACGCGCAAATACCCTTGGGAAAGGTATTAATCCGTCTCTTCCTTCCAATTATGGGTTAAATAATAGGACAGATTGGGTTCTATAGCCTTGGCTGGCAACCAGTCTACCGCAGAAAGCAATGGCAACCTACTGCGGGATAATCTTCTGCCCAGTCAGTCATGTCTCTTTCGAGACATGATCGCCCAAGCGTGTTTCGCGTATGGCACTTAACTGACTGACTGTGCTAGTATGAAGCTACTCTCATCTATGAACGATCAGTCAGTTAAGTGCCATACGTGATACACGCTTTGGGCGATCATGTCTCGAAATAGACATGACTGACTGGGCAGAAGATTATCCCACAGTAGGTTGCCATTGCTTTCTGCCAGCTAAGGCTATAAAACCTAATCTGTCATATTATTTGACTCATAGTTAGAGGGAAAAGAGATAGATTATATTACATTATTATATTAAGTATAATAGGTGGAGTATCAGATTATAACTTCATGGCAATATAAAACCGATCCCCCACTTTATACCCAATAGAAGTTTTAATTATGTTTCCAACTATTATATTCAGTCAGTCAGTTAAGTGCCATACGTGATCGCTTTGGGCGATCATGTCTCTTTCGAGACATGACTGACTGGGCAGAAGATTATCCCGCAGTATGTTGCCATAGCTTTCTGCGGTAGACTGGTTGCCAGCCAAGGCTATAGAACCCAATCTGTTCTATTATTTAACTCATAACTGGAGGGAAGAGACGGATTAATACGTTTTCCAAGGCTATTTGTGCGTAAGTGAATGCAAGGAATTCAACTGGAATTCGAACTCGGCTCTCTGATTTGTCGTTCCGAGTCGATATCCACTGCACCACAAAGTATATCCACAACCATTTTTATATTAGTTCCAAATATTATTTATTTATGTTGATCTGAGATTACGTAATTAAATTTTGAAATTGAATGCAGTTTTTTTTTTTGGGGGGGGGGGGGGCTTTTTTTTTTCTTAGGCTACTGTATACATCCTTGTGAAGATTAATTGAAACAAATGCTTTAGTTTCCTTTCTTTCACTATACGGTCAGTTTTAGACAGTGGCAGGGTGTAACCGATTTCTACTTTTTCAACAGGTCATTTGCAGTGATGTGCACTAATATGAATCTATTATCGAGATGCATGATGAAATTTGTATGGCTTTGAAAAATATTGCGTCAGATTTTATCACGCCCTGACACTATTGTCTCGACTGTCGTCTAGCTGTCCTACGGCCATTGTCTGCGATGGACGCAACTCCAAGTAAGCGTACGAAAATTGTTACGCGCCACGAACACACATTGCGGATACTGTTGATGTCAGCCTTTCATCTGTCAGTCGTATCATAAATGATAAGAAACAAGCTGGATCCATAGTCCTACACGTAAAGGAAAATGCGGCCGAAAGAGAAGAACAAATACAATGAGACTACTTATACGTGATCAGGGAAAGGGCAAAAGATCCTAGGAAGACGGTATTCGGTTTGGTTCAGCTAATTTGAACAAGGTTCTAGGATCCATCTCAAAAGATGCAGGAAAAATGAAAGGCTCTTTTTACCGCAGCAAAAAGTACCTGACACCTCCTCTATGCTTCACACACTCTTAGGCGATTACGACCCTCCATATCCTCCTTTTCTTTGTACCTCTTAATTTTTCTCTTGGTATCTCTCCCAAAACCCTACTCTGCCATCCACTTACTCATGCCTATCAAGAATATCTCGCGTTGCTTTCCCTGTGAGTATTGGATTCTCCAAGTCTACCTTCCTCATTACGTGTCCCCGGAAACTTCAACTGCCTCTCCTTAATGGTAAGTTTCCTTTTCTTTTCCTCTTCAAAACCTTGTTGTTACTAACATGTTCGGTCCATAATATCCTCAGCGTCCTCCTATAGAACCACATTTCTGTTGCTTCAAGTCTTTTCATCTTTGATGAGATTGTCATATACGAGGAGAGATATCACGTAACAGTCCAGGACTCATTTTTTTTTGTTTCCAACAAAATTTTGCTGCCTCTCAATACTCTACTCAGCTTCTGGAAGGCGTCCTTGGCCATGACAATATGACTTCGGATCTCAGTGTCACACTTTCCGTCCTCTGTTAGAACACTTCCTAGGTATATAAATTTTTGCACCTGTTTGAGTTTAGTATCCTCTGTAGTTGGCATTTCTCATACTTACAGATAAAAATAAAAAAGGGGTATTGCTGATATATCTGGGCTGGAAATGCTAATCGCTGACTTTCCAGCCTTGATAGGGTTCAAAATCGTTTGCGTAAGGACATTTTTCTACTATACAGCCCCTTGCCTCGCAGTCGCTAAGTTGTCATTCTGTCGCTATATCCATGGCAAATGTTTAGATCGTAACAGCTAGAAATCGTCCATTATAAGGTCAATTTTTATCCCCACTTTTTTCTATCTACTTCCTCTTATTATCACCAGATGCTCTTGAGCCTTTCCGTGCGTAAACCTTTTACTCTATAAAATATACCTTTCAGGACGTAGGCGATCATGGCTTTCCACGTCTCTATCCCTGGTGGCTCTTAGCACGCCTTCTCCTGTTAAACCACACAGCCCTCGTTCTGTCATCCACTTGCTCAGGCTCTTCAAATATGTTATTCGTTGCTTTCCCCTGTCTCTTTTTTTCCCCTCTATCTGGCCTGTTAGTATCAGGTTCTCCAAGCCCTCCTTCCTCATTTCAAGTCCCAGGAACTTTGTCTTTTCCTGATGCTCAGTATAAATTTCTTTTTCGTTTCCATCATTTCCAAAACCTCATCATTGCTGACATGATTGATCCATGATATTCACAGCATCTTTCTATAGAACCACATTTCAATTGCTTCAAGTTTTTCCTTCATCTTTGTTGATATTGTCCAGCATTCACTGCCATATTGAAGAACTGACATCACATAGCAATCCAATACTCTATTCTTTGTTTCTAGAGTAAGTGTTCTGTTTCTTAATACTCTACTCAGCTTCTGGAATGCATCCTTGTGCTTTTGGATCTCAGGAATATAAAAGTATAGAAACTGCTGTGACCATAAAGTGAGGGGTCAGTTTATATATTGATTGTAATATGGAACTGATCCCCCACTTTATACCCACCATGCTTCTGTAGAACCACATTTCAGTTGCTTCAAGTTTTTCCTTCATCTTTGATGATATTGTCCGGCATTCACTGCCATATTGATGAATTGATATCACATTACTCTTTCACTTGCTTAATCTTTATGTCTTCCTTAATCAGTTCATCTCAAGCAAAGCAATAAAGCCACTAAGATTCAACAGGGTTACTGAGTGTAAGAGAATAAGAGAAAAGCACTATTAAGTAAAGGCAATAATAAAAGAACATTAATTTAGGAGATAAAAGAAACGATTGAGATTGCATTTCAATTTTTGAAGATAAACGCTGACTAGGAAGCAAGACGCCGACATAGAGTTCCACAAGTGAGAAGTGCAATGAAAGGAGCCGTTAGCATAGAACTTACAGTTACATCAACTGCAAAATGATGAGATATTATCGCCAATCTATTACTACGCATAAAGTCCAGGTAGTAAAGAGGAAAGTTAATCAGAGTTAATTACTATGAAAGTATTCATAGAAAAGACAAAGGGAAGCTACATTTCGATGGTTGGAAAGTAACTGAATGCGAGGTGCCAGGTCAGAACCAATAACATTGCAGATCTTTCTTAATATTCTATCAAGCATCTCTAAATATAAAACCGGAGCACCAGATTATATGTAGAAACAATATTCAAAGCATGGACTCATTATGGAAGAGAGATTAGTAATTTCTCCAATTTACTTAAGGAATTTTCTTTCTGATAATGGCTTTGATTCCACATAACACACAGTTCTTTTTTGTTTATTGTCAAACGATTTTACAAGTTGATTTGTAATTTGGGAAATAGTTGTTGATCCCAGGTTTCCCAAAAGAAAATTAACATCATACCTCGACCAAGCTACAAGTATTCATGATATTTCTAATAACAATGAATAGCGTTTTCCTTTGGTTAGCTTTTGGGGAACGATACTCAGCGAGCGTGAGTGCGAGTGTGAGTGTGGGCCAAGAATTTGCGGATCTTTTTCTTCTCACATTTCTTTTTGGCTATAAATCTATTTCCGTCTTCCTGCAGCCTGATGCAAAGCAGATACAAGGCGTCATCTCAGCGGTACTGATAAAGAAAGAAAGAAAGAAAGAAAGAAAGAAAGAAAGAAAGAAAGAAAGAAAGAAAGAAATGAAAAGAGAGAAACAGAGAGATAAAGAGAGAGAGATAGAGATAGAGAGGGAGACAGGAAAAGGAGAAGAAAAATAAAAAGAAAGAAAGAATGGGGAAAAAGTAGAAGAAGAAAGAATGAGAGAAATACAGAAAGAGAAATGGAGAAAGAGAGAGAAAGAAAAAAGATAGGGAGAGAAAGATAGAAAGAGAGAAAGAAAGAAATAAACATGAAGAACGTGTGAAATTAAAAATGAGATACAAAGTGAGAGAGAGAGAGAGAGAGAGAGAGACGGAGACAGAGACAGAGAGAAAGCGATAGAGAAAGGTAGACAGGAAAAGAAGATAGAAAGAAAGCAGTAACGAGAATAAAAGAAAGAAAGAAAGAAAGAAGGAAAGAAAGAAATGTAGAGGAAAAATGAACGAGAGAAATACAGCGAGAGAAATGGAAAAAAAAGAAAGAAAGAAAAAGAGAGAAAGAGAAAGATTGAAAGAAAGGAAAAAGAAAGAAAGGAATAGAGAAGAAGAACGAGTGAATTTGAAAGAGAAAAACAGAGAGAAAAGAGAGAGAAGAAGAGATGGAGAGTAAGAAAGAGCGAGAAAAATAGAGAGAGAGAGAGGGAGAGAGAGGGAGAGAGAAAGAAGAGATTGAAAGAAACATAGGGAGATGAAGAAAGAAAGAAAGAAAGAAAGACGGGAAAAGAAAGAAAGGAGGGAAAAGAAAGAAGGAAGAGAATAGAGAAGAAGAAGAAGAAGAAGAAGAAGAAGAAGAAGAAGAAGAAGAAGAGTGAAAGCGAGAGAGAGAGAGAGGGGGTTTGGATATGGTGGAGAGAAAAAACAATAAAGGGAAAGAAAGAGAGAAAGGGAGATTCAGAGGAAGAAATACGGATTGAGAAATGGAAAGAGAGAAAAAGCAAGATAAGGAGAGAAACTGAGAGAGAAACAGAGAGTGAGAAAAAATAGGGAAAGAAGCAAAGAAACAAAGAAAGAGATAAAAGTAAGGAAAAAACAAAGATTGAGAGAGAAAAAATCTTTTGCGTAATCCGAGCAGCACTGATTAAGAAAGAAAGAAAGAAAGAAAGAAAGAAAGAAAGAAAGAAACAAACAAACAAACAAACAAACAAAAAAGAAACAAAGAAAGAAAGACAAGGAAAAAAGAGGGAAAGTAACAGTGAAGAAAGAGAATGAGAGAAAGAAAAAGGGAGAGGAAGACAAATAGAAATAAAAAGAGAGAGAGTAAGAGAAATAAGAAGGAAACTAGGGTGAGTGCGGTGGGGGTTCGAGAGTGTTATTGTTGAATGCAATCTTTCCATGAAACCTTATCGCTTAGGTAACTAACTACCTTTGCATTTGTTGGCTTTTTGTCGTAAGCCAAGCGTTGCCTGGTAACGAGAAGGAGCAGGCAGAAAGATGTTACGAATGCGATTTGGTGGTTTGATAATGAACTTTGAAAGCTCCCAGATGCGGGTAGATTCAACGCCATGTTGACAGGAGAGGCAACCGGTCCGGCGAATTAACAGAAGATTTATAAGTTTTCTCAAATTATGCTAGGGGTCAGCCAAGAGTGATGGGGATTTAGATATATGGAGATGGGCGGTGGCGAGTGGTGAATGCAGAGTGAAATACGGAGGATTAACGATTTCGAATGGAAAAACGGAAGGCTGACAAACATTGGAATCCAATTATTTTAATCGACATAAAAATGACAAACGCGAGAAAAGGGAAAATATGTTCATTAGATACAGTGGCGTTTTTAAACATGTATATATTTCCCCCTCGTCTTTCTGTATCTGTGTTTTTTTCTTTTTTTGTTTTCTCTTTTATTTCTTTTTGTGGTTTTTCTACTTTTTTTATTTTTTGTTTCTTTGTTTTTTTTTTACTTTTATGAGTCTTTCTTTCTTTCTTTCTTTCTTTCTTTCTTTCATTGTGTTTTTTGTGCTGTTTTTTTTCTTTCTTTGCTCTTTTTACTTTCTTTGAGTGTTTCTTTCTTTTTTTCTTTTTTTTCTATGAGTTTTTTCTTAATAGCCCTTTTTTACTGTTTTTCTTTTTTGCTTCTTTCTTTATTTGTGCCTTTTTGTTTTCTTTCTTTGTATCTTTTTACTTTCTTTTAATCTTTCTTTCTTTCTTTCTTTTTTTCTTTCTTTGAAATGGTGTCTTTACTATGCCTTTTCTTTCTTTCCACGCATTCAAAACGGAATAATCCATTATTTATGAGGTATTGATAGGAAACCTTAAAGGCTTATTTCTTTCTTTCTTTCTTTCTTTCTTTCTTTCTTTGTGACTTGTTTCTGTCACTTCCTTTCAATTTCTTAAACTAAATTTCTTTGAGTATCTCTTTCCTCATGCGTTTTACTGTATTTATTTATTTTTTCTCCCTTCTTTCTCCCTTCTTTCTTTCTTTCTTTCTTTCTTTCTTGATTTTTCTTTCCTTCTTTTTTCTGTCTTTCCTTAACACAAATTCTAGAGTATAAAGTTATTTTCTGTTATTCAAAATTATATTTCAAGAAAGCGTCACTGTAGGACAATGGTGAGCAAGCTAGTCACTGTATCAGAAAAAAATTGATAAATATCTATAAATTTCATTATATAAATAATTCAGAATCATGTGGGATGTAATTTCTGTTATTATTATTATTATTATTATGTTGTCATTTTTCATCATATTTCTATTTCTGCTATGGTCGCACTACCTACCAAGTCTCCGGGAAGACCTAAGCGTGTTGTTATGGCTCCATTTCATGTTTTTTCTATCTCCCATATCATCCCTAGCGTTACATAGACAAAGTTCTTAGTGTGTGGGCTGTACTTAATAAGACAATTTTTTGTATATCTCTTAAGCTGGGGTTTCCAGGGATTCTTTCAGCGTGTTGTTTTGTTCCATTTTTTATCATTCCAAGTGCACCTACTATCACTGGCACGACTCTTGTTTTCAATTTCCACATTTTTTCTATTTCAATTTCCAGGTCTTTATATTTTGACAGTTTTTCGAATTCCTTGGTTGCTATGTTACAATCCGCTGGACAAGCCATATCAATTAATAGACAAGTTTTCTCCTTCTGGTTTTTAACAATAATGTCCGGCCTATTTGCTTCAATTTTTCTGTCTGTGTAAATGGTGTAATCCCATAGAATGGTGACATCTTCTATTTCTGTAACCGGTGTTGGGTGATGTTCATACCAGTGTTTGTTTACATATTTTCCATAGTGTTTGCTCATTGTCCAATGTAAATATTGCCCCAACTTTATCGTGACGATTTTTATATTCATTTGGGGCAAGTACAGAACAGCCTGAGATTATTATTATTATCCTTATTATTATTATCCTTATACACAAATTACGAAAAAATCATCTATTCGCTTTTTATTATGCGACACACCTTCAAAGAATATAAAATACGTCAAAGTGTTAGTTTCATAATAATAATAATAATAATAATAACAACAACAATAATAATAATAATAATAATAACAACAATAATAATAATAATAATAATAATAACGACAATAATAATAATAATAATAATAATAATAATAATAATAACAATAATAATAATAACAATAATAATAATAATAATAATAATAATAATAACAATAATAATAACAATAATAATAATAATAATAATAATCGATATGGCTTGTCCAGCGGATTGTAACATAGCAATCAAGGAATTTGAAAAACTGTCAAAATATAAAGACCTGGAAATTGAAATAGAAAAAAATGTGGAAATTGAAAACAACAGTTGTGCCAGTGATACTAGGTGCACTTGGAATGATAAAAAATGGAACAAAACAACACATTGAAAGAATCCCTGGAAACCCCAGCTTAAGATTTATACAAAAAATTGTCTTATTAAGTACAGCCCACACACTAAGGAAAACTTTATCTATGTAATGCTGGGGATAATAGGGAAGATAGAAAAACATGAAATGGAGCCATAACAACACGCCACTACCTGCCTTAGGTCTCCCCGCAGACTTGGTTGGTAGTGAGACCAAAGCAGAAATCGAAATATGATGAAAAATGACATAATAATAATAATAACGTTTGTAGAGAAAATTGGAAATTGGGAGGAAAAATCCAGACTATTTACATAATATCACTACTTATAACATTTAGAATATTGAGGAAAGTTCAGTTTTGAAAGGAGACTTAATCCTCAATCTGCTCGCAATGAGTGCAAGAGAACCGTAAATGACGCCAAACGGTTGTTTGCTGAGAGAATGCGACAGCGCATAGCTGACCGCAAGTTCGGCTCCAAGGACTATTGGAGGATTTGCAAACGAGTGCTCAACAATAGGAAATCCTCAATACCTCCTTTAATCCACGAATTTGAGGTTCTCTCGTCATCTGCGGACAAAGCTGAGTGCTTTGCCCGCAGATTCTCATCCAACTCCACATTTGACTACACCCACCCGACTTCCCTATTAGAACTGAGGCCAAACTGCACGACGTATATATTACCCCGACAGTAGTATCCCAAGTAATTTCAAAACTCGACCCCCATAAGGCGAGTGGAGACAATGGAATCCCGGTGATAGTCCTTATGAGGTATGCTCCTGAACTTTCCCCTGTCCTCTCTAAACTGTTTAAGTACTGCCTTTCTGCTTCCTGCTTTCCTGCATGCTGGAAGTTCTCTTCAG
This sequence comes from Ascarosepion bandense, assembly GCA_037127315.1. Taxonomy (NCBI): domain Eukaryota; kingdom Metazoa; phylum Mollusca; class Cephalopoda; order Sepiida; family Sepiidae; genus Ascarosepion; species Ascarosepion bandense. Next base: position 7,120,007 of record JBBBDQ010000945.1, on the reverse strand, counting down.
TCGTTCCTGTATTTAAAAATTGTGGTGAACCCTCGGACCTATCCAACTATCGCCCTATCAGTCTTCTATCGATATTCGGGAAAGTATTCGAGGCCATAATCAATGCTGAAATAGTTCATCATCTCACTGCCCACAAACTCTTCTCTGACAGGCAATATGGCTTCCGCTTTGCCAGGTCCACGGCCGACTTGCTAACAACCGTAACGGAGTACATGCTCCAGGCCTTGGATGAGTCTGACGAGGCTCGCGCGGTTGCTCTGGACATCTCCAAGGCTTTTGACAGGGTTTGGCACTCTGGCCTCCTATGCAAACTACGGGGTTACGGTATTACCGGTCGCCTGCTTGACCTAATCCAATCTTTCTTAAATAACCGTAAAATGAAGGTCGTTTTGAATGGGCGTGCCTCTTCATCCTACAGCACGAATGCTGGTGTCCCACAGGGCTCTATCCTGGGCCCAACGCTCTTCCTTATTTTCATCAACGACCTCCCAGATGAGATCAAGTCCCAAGTAGGCATCTACGCAGATGACACTACAATATACTCCCGCACCAGTAAGAAACCTGTCATAATCTCGCTGCTGACCTTGAACGGGATCTACACTCTGTGGTGAACTGGGGCAAGAAGTGGCTTGTCAACTTCAATTCGTCTAAGACCAAGCTGTTGTGTGTCAACCATTACAGGCAACCTCTCCTGCCTCCCATAAGCATGGACCAAGCGATTCTCCCTGAGAGCAATACACTACGCCTCCTCGGCCTTACCCTGTCTTCAGACCTCAAATGGAACCCCTATATTGAATCCATAGCAAAATCTACTGCTAAGAAGGTTGGGTCACTATGTCGATCCAGGGTGTTTTTTCCGCCTGAATCCATCCTGCATATATACAACTCAACCATCTGTCCGTGCATGGAGTACTGCTGCCATTTATGGTCAGGCGCCCCTGCCGTTCTCCTCACTGTTCTTGACAGGCTCCAAAGGAGAGTCTATAATGTGATAGGTACTGATCTGGCGGCTCGACTGCAGCCACTTCCCCACCGTCGAAATGTGGCCTCCCTTTGTCTCTTCTATAAATACTTTCATGGCTTCTGCTCGGACGAACTTAAGTCACTGGTGCCTCCTCAACAGGTGTTTACTCGTGCAACCAAACTGGCAACTGGGACCCACCCATTCACAGTTAGGTTAGCCAAATGCAGACGACAATTCTAATCCCGCAGCTTCTTCTCTCGCACTTCCCGCATGTTGAACTCGTTCCCATATTCTTGCTTTCCTGACGGCTGCAACTTCCAGAAATTTAAATGCAATGTCAATACTCATCTACTAACCACTGGACTCTAGCTCTCTCCCCACCCCTGTATAACCTTCCCTTTCTCTGCACCTATGTATCTGTCATCGCACCTTCTTTCTCAGCTTTCTATTGCTCCTTTCTAACTAGCTTGTACTCCTCACTCTTTTCTAATTAATCTTTTTACATTTATGTAGCCCCTGCACATCAGTGGCGTTTCTGCCTTGCTCGGGGTGAAATGATTAAAAAAAAATCAACGGGCGTAAGAACTCATTGAGCGTAATAATAATAATAATAATAATAATAATAATAATAATAGAAGTTCTTTGACAGACGATTGCTTGGAGAGAAATCCCCTTGACATGAAATTTGTAGTAACGAATGAGTCGTAATAAACTTTGCGACACCTTGTTGGCTTACATTACATAATCTAGGGATGTGCGTTGTGGTGCAAGGGATATCGACTCGGAACGACAAATCGGGTAGCCGAGTTCGAATTCCAGTTGAATTCGTTGCATTCACTTGCTCACAAATACCGTTTTGAAAGGTATTAATCCGTCTCGTCCCTCCAGTCATGGGTTAAATAACAGGGCAGATTGGGTTCTATAGCTATGGTTGGCAAACAATCTGCCACAGAAAGTAATGGCAACCTACTGTAGGATAATCTTCTGCTCAGTCAGTCATGTCTCTTTCGAGATATGATCGCCCAAGCGTGTATCACGTATAGCACTTTAACTGACTGACATGATTCAGACTAAAATAGCAGGTTCCCCTGCTCTTACAGATAAAACACATCAAATGAAAAAAAATGAATATGTGAACAGATATATTGATAAAACAAAAGAACTGAAGGTGTGGTGGTGCATGAGCTGTGGGCGCATCATTGTTGGAGCTCTTGGATAGAATAGTCCAAAAGTCAAAAAAAGTTAGTAAAATCGGAAATTGGGAGGAAAAATACAGACTATTTACAAAACATCATCTATCTGTTCATGAGTGGGAGTAGAGGGATGAAATCTTGCCTGGGTTTCCAGATCTTTTATTGCATTAGTTTGAAGAATAAGGTAGGCATGTCGTCGTGGAAGATAATTGGAAACAGATTTAATCAGAAACAGCTTAAGCTGACTGGGCTACCCGAAGTTAAGATATTTCTAACTGGGCCCTGTTTGCACGATTATGCACTGCTTTTTATAAAAACAGGTCGCCACATTGTGCATATTTAGCTGTAGTACATGTTTCTGGTATATTGTTAGCAGATTGGGTGTCATGAGCTATATTTGTACTCAATCGTCGCTTTCTTAATCAACAACAACAACAACAACAACAACAACAATAATAATAATAATAATAATAATAACATATCATAGAGAACCTCATTTTTAAAAATTTTTTTTTACAAAAAAGACAAGTGGAAAATTTCTTGAAGCTATTAAATTTCTGGTTGGGACCCGGAAAGAAATGTGTATGCAACAGAGATCAAATGGAATAATAATAATAATAATAATAATAATAATAATAATAATAATAATAATAATAAACTTTAAATATATACAAGATATCGCCCGTCATCATCAATTTCATCAAACAGTGCATGTCTATATGGAAAACAACCCTTTACCTCAATCATATAAATGGAACCTATAAGTCTGATGAAATAAACATCAAAAGAGGTATATTTCAAGGTGATTCTTTATCTCCCTTACTATTCTGCATATCATTAATAGCACTAACCAGTCAACTTAATAAGACAGAATGTGGTTATAAAATAGGCCAAAAGAAAATAAGCCATCTATTTTACATGGATGACTTAAAGTTATATGCTAAGAATGATAATGAGCTGGAAGGTCTTCTGCAAACTGTAAAATGCTTCAGCGAAGACATTGGAATGAAATTTAATTTGAATAAATGTGCTAAAGCTACAGTTTTACGTGGATCAATACAAGAAACATCCTCAATTAGCCTAGACCCTGCTGTAACAATAAAAGAATTGAAACCAGAAGAAGCTTATAAATACCTAGGTGTAAATGAGAGCGAAAACATTCACCATAAAAAAATGAAAGAAATAGTGCGTAAAGAGTACTACAGAAGGCTACGAATGATATTAAAAACTGAATTAAATTCACAGAATAGAGTTATGGCCATTAATAGCCTTGCAATCCCAGTTGTCCAATATAGCTTCAACATCTTAAACTGGACTCTAAACGACATCAGGCGAATGGATGCTAAAACAAGAAAGCTTCTTTCTAAGCATAGGATGCATCACCCAAAGGCTGATGTAGACCGTCTATACATACCCCGTAAAGAAGGTGGAAGGGGTCTTATTCAGCTGGAATTGTCATACAAGACAACAACTATTGGCTTACTAACATACATAGAAACAACAAAGGATTGGATGATACAATTAGTAAGGCAACATGAAGAAAGAAAGAAAAAATATTCAATAATAAAAGAAGGCAGTAAATACAAACAAGAATTACAGTTAGTAGATTCTGTAGAAAAGCAAAACAGTAGCCAAGAACCAACTATTGCGGCAAAAAATATGAAAATGAAAGCCAAAGATAAAGCTCTTGAAAAGATGAAACAGCGCTGGCAAGACAAACCTCTGCATGGCCAATATCCAGTACGTGCCAATAAATCCAATGTTGACAAAGTTAATACTCATCGATGGTTACGTGCATCTGGATTAAAGTCTGAAACTGAAGGATTTATACTTGCAGCACAAGACCAAAGTCTTTTCACGAGAAACTTTCAGGCAAATATTATGCATAATAATATGGATCCAAAATGCAGGTTTTGTGATAAACACCAAGAAACAATAGACCACCTAATCTCAGGCTGTTCTGTGCTTGCCCCAAACGAATATAAAAATCGCCACGATAGAGTTGGGCAATATTTACATTGGGCAATGTGCAAACATTATGGAAAAGCTGTAAACAAACACTGGTATGAACATCATCCAGCACCGGTTACAGAAATAGAAGATGTAACCATTCTATGGGATTACACCATCTACACAGACAGAAAAATTGAAGCAAACAGGCCAGACATTATTGTTAAAAACCAGAAGGAGAAAACTTGTCTATTAATTGATATGGCTTGTCCAGCGGATTGTAACATAGCAATCAAGGAATTTGAAAAACTGTCAAAATATAAAGACCTGGAAATTGAAATAGAAAAAATGTGGAAATTGAAAACAAGAGTTGTGCCAGTGATAGTAGGTGCACTTGGAATGATAAAAAATGGAACAAAACAACACGCTGAAAGAATCCCTGGAAATCCCAGCTTAAGAGACATACAAAAAATTGTCTTATTAAGTACAGCCCACACACTAAGGAAAACTTTATCTATGTAATGCTGAGGATGATAGGGAAGATAGAAAAACATGAAATGGAGCCATAACAACACGCCACTACCTGCCTTAGGTCTCCCCGCAGACTTGGTTGGTAGTGAGACCAAAGCAGAAATCGAAATATGATGAAAAATGACATAATAATAATAATATCACCGAGCACCGGTTACACAAATAGAAGATGTCACCATTCTATAGGATTACACCATCTACACAGACAGAAAAATTGAAGCAAATAAGCCGGACATTATTGTTAAAAACCAGAAAGAAAAAACTTGTCTATTACTTGATATGGCTTGTTCAGCGGATTGTAACATAGCAACCAAGGAATTCGAAAAACTGTCAAAATATAAAAACCTGGAAATTGAAATAGAAAAAATGTGGAAATTGAAAACAAGAGTCGTGCCAGTGATAGTAGGTGCACTTGGAATGATAAAAAATGGAACAAAACAACACGCTGAAAGAATCCCTAGAAACCCCAGCTTAAGAGATATACAAAAATTTGTCTTTTTAAGTACAGCCCACATATTAAGGAGAACTTTGTCTATGTAACGCTAGGGATTTTAGGGAGATATGAAAAAACATCAAATGGAGCCATAACAAGACATCACGACCTGTCTTAGGTCTTCCCGCAGATTTGGTTGGTAGTGCGACCATAGCAGAAATCGAAATATGATGAAATATGACGTAATAATAATAATAATAATAATAATAATAATAATAATAATAATAATAATATATGTTTGACTGTAAAAGAAATGTTCGCAATAAATAGATGTGTGGATTGATATAAGCAATCGGTATACCCAGCCTTGGCACCTGAATGAAGCTTAGAATCGAGACCTGCGCAAAAATGCACGATGCACGAAGGGAAACATGAATCAATAAAGAGAACTGAACTACTCGGTCTGTACAGGATCAGGATGCTAAACGGAAGAGGGAATTTTAAATTCTTAGGAATACTGTAAGTAGTTTCAATCAAGCAGAATGAAATGAATAACAAAAAAGAAGAAAAACGACTACTTTACAATAATAGATAACATAGACTGCATCGATTAAATTCGACAAAATAATTTCGAAAATTGTTGATCATGAATAAAGCTATGCATTTTCGTGGGGATGTTGGAATAAGAAAAGTTAAGTTGTAGTAAGAGTCCTTGTCAGTACTGGTAATTGTATTAATTCCTCTATCAAGAAAGTCTAATGATTAGCTGATTATGACAGACGCTGCATTATAGCTGGCAAATGAAAGAAGACGAGATTACAAAACTTTATATCGAGAAGAGACAATATGGCCACGTTAGGGGTAACTATACCTATATCATCGCAAACTCAGACCAGTTCTAGAAGAGCAAAGTATGTTAAAGTCAAGAGAAGCAGTAAACAAAGTGATAGATGCAAACAATGCAGATATAAATATGACACTGTTATGGGATTGCCCTCTTTTGTACATAATAATGGACTCGCCTGATGTGTACATATAATTCTGCCTATACAGAGAACGGCAGCAGTTGCAAAGAACTACCCTTGTCACTTTTAGCTCTCTACCTTCGGGCGGAGAACTTTAACCCAGTCGTGGCTCCGCCGAAGGGTAGAGTCACGACGGGGAACGATAGACAGATATTTTTGGCCGGGCTATATGGCCTGAAAGACCCACATAAAAATGACATTTTGTCACATGTTGTCTTAAGTGGAAAGGCCAACTAAATATTGCAGTTACAAAGAACTACCTTTCTCACTGTCAGCTCTCTGCCTTCGGGCGGAGAGCATTAACCCAGTCGTGGCTCCGCCGAAGGGTAGAGTCTCGACTGGGGAACGATAGACAGATATTTTTGGCCGGGCTATATAGCTCGGAAGACCCACATAAAAATGGCCTTGTACCACATGTTGCCTTAAGTGGGAAGGCCAACTAAATACTGTAGTTGCCTCGTAGTAACTGCCTTTGTCATTGTCAGCTCTCTGCCTTCGGGCGGAGAGCATTAACCCAGTCGTGGCTTCGCCGAAGAAAGAAATGTCTCTTTTGTGGTTGGCGCTCTCTGGATTATTTCCATGAAACTTTCTACCTCGCAAAACGCTTTGGGGAGTGATATCTGGCATCAGTGAAAGGGCGCAGATGGCGGCTTATGCAGTCCCAAAGTTGTTGTACCTCTAAGCTGCGAGTATAAGCTGAGTTATGGTCACCATCATCCGGCCTTACTAAGACCAGATAACTGAGAAGCATATCTGTGCAACTGAACGGAATATTTGCTGCAGTCCATCTTAATTCACCAAGACAAATCTATGTACATGTTCTCACATCCAATCAGTTAAGATCAAACGATAAGAGAGTCATGACCGGTGTTGTATTGAGAACCTCACTTAGATGTTTCGGTCGGGTAATGATGGTCATTACCATCGGGGAGCCGAGTTCGAATTCCCGTTGAATTCATTGCATTCACTTATTATTTCCATGAAACTTTCTACCTCGCAAAACGCTTTGGGGAGTGATATCTGGCATCAGTGAAAGGGCGCAGATGGCAGCTTATGCAGTCCCAAAGTTGTTGTACCTCTAAGCTGCGAGTATAAGCTGAGTTATGGTCACCATCATCCGGCCTTACTAAGACCAGATAACTAAGAAGCATATCTGTGCAACTGAACGAAATATTTGCTGCAGTCCATCTTAATTCACTAAGACAAATCTATGTACATGTTCTCACATCCAATCAGTTAAGATCAAACGATAAGAGAGTCATGACCGGTGTTGTATTGAGAACCTCACTTAGATGTTTTGGTCGGGTAATGATGGTCATTACCATCATGGAGCTGAGTTCGAATTCCAGTTGAATTCATTGCATTCACTTACGCGCAAATACCCTTGGGAAAGGTATTAATCCGCCTCTTCCTTCCAATTATGGGTTAAATAACAGATTGGGTTCTATAGCCTTGGCTGGCAACCAGTCTACCGCAGAAAGTAATGGCAAACTACTGCGGGATAATCTTCTGCCCAGTCAGTCATGTCTTTTTCGAGACATGATCGCCCAAGCGTGTTTCACGTATGGCACTTAACTGACTGAATGATGGTCATATCTCAGCTCCTGCCCACAACTTAGAAGCATGACACTTTCACTGATGTCAGATATCACTCCCCTAAAGATTTCGCCAACAAAATGAAAAGAAGAATAGTTATAAATTTAATTGACTGACATTTTATTTGAAAACCGAACTTAAAATGTATACCGTTCTCGAAATGTATAAAAAGTCAGAGTCAACAATATATATTTCGTAATCATGCACAGTGTTTGAAACGATTAGAGAATAAGAGAAAAATAAAAAGCCACCCTGACGATAGCATTGCTGAAAACAGTGAGATTATGAAGGGGACATTCTGCCATTTGTCATTCAGTATAAATCATAAGTGGCTAATGACGAGAAATTTATTTTTACTCTGTGGACTTTCCTGTGGAGTAAAGGGCAACAAAATATCCACGCTTGGTGATGCTACTGTGGTTTGCGTAGTAATTAGGCTTTTACCCGGTGGAGTTGATAGCTTCACGCTAGAATACTGTCGGGAAAACTCAAGTACAGACTAAAGACGAAGTAATTAGATTCACTAAAGACATTGACAGATCACTGTCTAAGAATTCTATAATAAATTAGTGTATTTCAGAATTTAGAATAAAACTATTTCTTAAACAAATAGTTGAACTTTCTAATCTTTCCACTGTATTTGAAATGTGTTAGCAGCTTGACAGATGTGAGATAGATAAGTGTATGGTGATCAGTCAGTCAGTTAAGTGCCATACACACTTGGGCGATCATGTCTCGAAAGTGACATGACTGACTGGGCAGAAAGAAAATTATCCCGCAGTAGGTTGCCATTGCTTTCTGCGGTAGACTGGTTGCCGACCAAGGCTATAGAACCCAATCTGTCCTGTTATTTAACTCATAGCTAGAGGGGGAAGAGATATATTATATTATTAAGTAGTAATTAGTGGGGGATCAGTTTATTACTTCAGAACAATAGAAAACTGATCCCCCACTTTATGCCCTGGAGAACACTTAATCATGTTTTCAACTATTATATTCAGCCAGTCAGTTAAGTGCCATACGTGATACACGCTTGGGCGATCATGTCTTGAAAGAGACATGACTGACTGGGCAGAAGATTATCCCGCAGTAGGTTGCCATTACCTTCTGCGGTGGACTGGTTGCCGACCAAGGCTATAGAGCCCAATCTGTCCTGCTATTTAACCCATAACTGGAATTAAGATACGGATTAATACCTTTCCCAAGGGTATTTGCGCGTAAGTGAATACAATGGATTCAACTGGAATTCGAACTCGGCTCTCCGGTTTCTCGTTCCGAGCCGATATCCACTGCACCACAACAAGTAACATAATTGGACAATTTTTTTCCTGTAGGGAGAAGAAACCCTGAAACACATGACCTTTTAATTTACATATAAAATTTACCATAACTAAAAATTTCAGATACAAACAAAAAAATAAATAAATAATAATAAAAATACGAATGCACCACTATTTGCGTTAAACTTTCGATTAGTACACATAATATTCACTTAATATGTTAATAAACTAACGGTAACTAATATTTGAAGTATTTTAAAAATAATTTTGAAGTTTTATAAATTATTATAATTAAAAAAATGAAACCAATTCTTTTAAAATTTTATTATTAATCGAAAGAACTTTTTTCTTCAGACTATAAAGTCCTTAATATATATTATTTTTAAAGCAATTAAAAGCTTTTCAAATTAAATAATATCATATTTTTTTGCATTTTTTATTTTACTATTGGGAGCAGATTTTCGGAAATAAAGGCAAAATATTTAAAAAAAAAGAGAAAATGATTACCTTTCCCCAATGAATCATGCGTTTAATTAATAAAACCAATTTTTCTAACAAAATTTAATTTCTAAAATAATTTATGAATTTACGTGGGGGTTGCTAACAGATGTAAAAATATATTTTTACTAATATTTTTAAAAAATAATATTTTAAAATATAATTTCATTCATTTGTAAATAAGTCTTGAAAGTTTCATTAAAATCCGACAATTACTTGATTTTTGCAAGAATTTCCAAATCAATGTGTTTGTCACCTGAAAAAAAAAAAAAAAAAAAAAAAACTGAATTATGTAATATTATATTTTCCAATGTAAACTCTCGTAACAATTTGGTTACCCGCTAACTAAAATCAAAAGATTTTTTACGAAAATTTCGAACGTGTTAGGAGGGATAAAAAATTCTTAAAAAATAATGAAAAAATACTTTGATCTTTTCTTTTAATAATAACATAAACATTTTAATGGAGAGAGTCGCCGACTGATGCCATTTCGGTAGGGTTTCAATCCTGGGTACAAAAGCAATCGGAGTCTAACCGTACTGATGAGCTGTGATACGGCGAAACAGATCTGTCTGCGGATGACAATATATATATATATATTATTCATCCACATACAAGCCTGTTTCACAGCTCATCAGTATGGCTAGACGCATCCACTTGCTTCTGGTCGGGATCGAAACTCAACCGATTTGGTGTCAGTCGGAGTCGCTACTCCCTAAGCCATCGACGCATGGAATCAGAGAATTGAAATTTTAACGTGTTGTGTATAAGCTGTGTATACACACGCCCGTCACCAAGAGAACTCAATTCATTTCTGAAGAGTCACGCATATAGCAGAAGTGGAAACTGTTTTTAAAATTTTCTTCTCCAGAGAGCTCAATCGTAATGAGAGCATAATATATTAGTCATGTACATACAAGCCTGTTTCGCTGTATCACAGCTCATCAGTGTGGCTAGACGCATCCACTTGCTTCTGGTCGGGATCGAAACTCAACCGATATATATATATTTATATATATATATATATATATATATATATATATATATATATTCAAATACTTTAATCCAAGCGGAAAAAGCAGGAAGGTAAATTCTAAAAACCAGATCCTAATTTATATTAAAATTTTATTTTAATATTAAAAAATGATACAGGAAGAGAGCTTCATGTAATAAAATATTACAGACCAAATATAAATTAAATAGGATTAATTCAAGGATGTTGAATTACAATTTCGATATGAAATCCCCACAGGGGATAACACATCACCTCAGCAACAAAAAAATCCTTTCTGAAACGGGACAAAAAAAAAATCAGTCTATTTTTCTTTTTAAATAGATTTGCAAAAAAATTAAAAAGAAAGAAAAGAAAAAGAAAAAGAAAAAAGAAAAAGATAAAAGAAAAGAAAATAAACAAGAAAAGAAAAATTGGCAAAAAGGAAAGAAAATTGTAACGTAAAAGGAACAGACGGCGTGTTGAATTGATATTAGGTTAAGCAAAACGGAAAAAAGGTGGGAGGTAAGAGAGATAAAGGAAGGGAGGGAAAAAAGAAAAGAAAGAAAAAAAAATTATATATTACAGACGCTGGACATATTCAAAAACCTAGCTTCCCAAAAACGTTGAAGTATTAGAAAAAGGCCTTTTACTTAAAAAGGTATAATTATTTTCAAAGGGAATAAAAAGATATAGGATTTAAAATAATTAAAAAAAAAAAATTAGGTCATTTAATTTAAACTAAATAAAGATACCGCTAGGTATAAAAAAAAAAAAATTCATTTACAATTATACATACATATATGTGTACACACATACACACACACACACAATCCTTCAATTATGAATACATATATACATACATACACACACACATACATTCAATTACATACACACACTTATATACATATATAGACATACATGCGCATATATGTACACATATATGTATACACATATACAAAAAATACACACACACAATATATATGTACACACACACATATGTATACATATACACGCACACACACACACACATACACATATATATATATATATTATACATATGCACACATACACACATACATATAAAAATATATATTGGTCTTGATATGCCTGTCTATGTGTGTGCATGTGGTGCAAATTTAGATGTACATTTTCAAATTGGGAGTATATCGATGGTTGTCGCATGTTTGCGATAAATATTATTTTAAATTTGTTACTACGTTCAATCTTTCAACTGTTGTATGTACATATATGCAAATTTATGTAAGTTTGTGTGTATGCGTGTCTTCGTATGTTTGTTTATGTATGCATGAATGTTTATTAGTTTGAGTATGGGAGACGACAGTTAAAAAAAACTATAATCATGGCTTCTCTTCCTTTAAACGAAAGTACTGTCGCCATGATTCCAATGCTAATTGAAGCACTGCTTCAGGCATTTCTGGAGACAATGTTGATGAAAACTGGCTAAAGATTTTGCAACGACAGCACCAAAAATAAAGGAATAAATCTAAAGTAAAAAGACAAATGTTGAGTTTTCCATTCTATTTAATTTGGCCTGTAAACCTCGTAAAACGTAGAAAATACAATTCAAGCTGACATAGATACGTTAAAAACTCATCACGTTTAATTGTTCTCTGACCGAAAACATTTCGTTTATATTTTTTTCGATTTATGATTTGAATTTGCTCAGGGCAAAATTTCCTTGTCTTACAGGCAGCTTTTATATCCATTTAATATCGCCTCGAGTAAATTGACTACGATTGACCTTGGCTGTCGTACTCTGGGGTACTTATTTTGAAATTCTCTTATTCTCACAAAACTTGGAAACATTACTTCAATAACGCGTTCAAGTTTTGAATTCGTCAATAAAAGTATCGATTGGATTTTCGCTTGACTCAAGGCGACTAATGGTTGACGTTTTAAATGTTACCAAAGTCATAAAGCTTTCGAGAACGGAAATTTTCTCGATTTGCTCTGCATGAACAATAAATTTGGGTACCGAGGAATGAGAAGGAAATCTTTTCGAGTATTAATTAAAGGTAAAAAAGAAATGAAAAAGTAAAATAAAGTTCTTATGTGAAAGCAAAATGACATCGCAGCAATTTTGTGAGAAAAAGGAAAATGTAAAAATGGTCGATGTATTAAAACGTGACGAAAATTGCCGAGTTTAAAATTACTTTGTTTAAAAAAAATATTTGAAATTATCCAAAAGGAGAAAAAAAATATTGTTTTAAATTTTTGGGAATCCTAAGATTGACAAAGGACTTTTGTGATTAAATTATTGAAATATTCTCGCACAAACCAACTCCTGAAAATCTGAACAGTTTATAAAAATATAAAATTTTGCATTTATTTTATTTTCCTGTGATGAAGAGTTACCATTATTTACATTGAATTTACGAATAAATACTTCATTTTAAAGTACGTAAAGAAGGACGAAGGGCACAACGGTCGAAACGTTGTGATAATAAAGATGAAGATAATAATCAGAGAGTAATATTTAGGTAAGTTATTTAAAATAATTTTTTTGTGGGGTGGATGTAAAGAAAATTCTTTCTTGATCGGCTGAAAATTTTTTCAGAATTCTTCATATGTACGAAGAAGGCAAACAAAAATTTGCGCGGGGAGGCGCCTGCATCATAGGTTGGCTGTCTGCCCTAGCAGATATATGTTCGCAGAAGAATAGTAGCCGAACATTATATATATATATAACGCATGAAACTTTGAGCCGTGCCATAGACGTATGATTATATATATATATATATATATATATATATATATATATATATATATATATATATATGAACTTATTTATAAATGGAACTTTGTGTGTGTGTGTGTGTGTGTGTGTGTGTGTGTGTGTGTGTGTGTCCGTTACTTATAGACTCAGAAACAGCTGAACCGATTTTCTTGAAAATTTACACAGTTGTACTATAAGCATCTGCGAGTGTTCTTAGCTAGGTTTTGTTTCGAGGTACCCCCGGTAAATATCGATCATCGATAATCGAAAAAATCGGGTTATAGAAGGAGTGGTCCGATTTTAATCAAATTTGATACATTCATAGACTAAAGACATAAGAAACGATATTTTAAGTTTCAAGGTTGCCGTTCTTACAATAGTGTAGAAAATCGATAATATATATATATATATATATATATATATATATATATATATATATAAAAGGAAAGATGTGTGTGTGTCTGTTTATCTGTCTGTATGTCCTTTATACAAATCCACAATTGGATATAAAATATTCTTTAGGCTGAGTCTGAGCTCCAGGACCATGGATTAGTTTTAAAGTTTTCATTACACCCGAGCAACGCCGGGCTATACTGCTAATATATATATATATATATATATATATATATATATATATAACACATGACACTTTGAGTCGTGCCATAAACGTATATATATATATATATATATATATAGTACAGTGCAAAGTATTAGAACAAGAACTATTTTATCTTTTATGAGGCATCAAAAGAAAGTTTAAAATCACCCCTGTCCTAACACTTTTGCACACTACAGATACTGTGCAAAAGTATTAGGACAGGGGTGATTTTCCTAAAAACCTCACTGAAATTCAAATACAGGGTGAAAAGCCAAGTAAAATGCTAATAAATATTGATTATTGGAAACTAGGTGTGAAAGAATTTTTTTTTTAATCATATCACCCCTAGCAAGGCGATAACACCACTGATGTGCAGGGGGCTACGTAAGAGTGAAAAGATTGGAAAAGAGGAAACCGGAGACCACATCCTAAGCAGGGAACAAGGGATGAACCTCTTCATCCGTTCAATAGACGTGGGTGGAGTGTGAAAAGAAGTTATATTTAATTTTTCCTATTTTCTATTAAACAAGTTATTTTGAAACTACTCTATTGAACCTCTATGGAATATTTTGGATAAAAAATTGATAAATCTAATGTTACTTTACAAGACACACTTTGGGAGCAAATACAAGCTGCCTGGCAGGAGATACCATTAGATACATTGAAGAAACTGGTGATGTCAATGCCTGATAGAATGAAGACTGTGATCAAAGCAAAATACTATTATACTAAATATTAAATTTATTTTGTAATAAGTATTTTTTTCTTGTTAAAGCATATGTTGAGTAAATCAAATGAAATTATTTTAATGAAATGTTTATTTTCTGTCAATATGCCTCATAAAAGATAAAATAGTTCTTGTCCTAAAACTTTTGCGCAGTATTGTATATATATATATATATATATATATATATATATATATATATTGATAAAATACATATTATCATACGTCTATGATAATATGTATATTTATTAATACATATATATTAATAATAATACATATTATCATACGTCTATGGAACGACTCGAAGCTTCAATGTTATGTAACCGTTAGGTACATATTTCAAACTGATAGTTTAGTAAATTTGAATTTAACTTTACTCGGTGTTCATGGAAATTAAATTCTTAATTCTAAATTTTATCTCTTAATTTTCATTTTTGTTTTAGTTTGTTTTATCTTATTTTTATTTAAAATTTTAAAATTTTAATTTTCCACACATTTTTTATATACATGTAAGATTTGAATATATTTTAAGACTGAAGATTTACGCCCCTTTGATTTCTTCTTGCATTTTATTATTTTCAACTTTAATTTTAATTTTTAATTTTAATTTTAATTTTAATTTTAAATTTAAAATTTTTTTCCACATGTAACCGTAGAATATTTAAATTTTTAATCTTGTTATTAAAAAAGCAGTAAGTTAACTTTATAAGATTTACTTCCCATCAACATCGAGTGAACATAAATTCAATTCTATTAAACTGTCAGTTTGAAATATGCACCTGATGATTGCATAACGCATGAAACTCCGAGTCGTGCCATAGACGTAAGATAATATGTATATTTATTAATATATATATAATACAGCCCTGTTCATAAATTTAGCACTGTTTTATTAACACCCGAATAATATTACTATACATATGAACTCCCTCCTCATATGTATATTTATTAATTTACATCACTATATATATATATATATATATATATATATATATATATATAGTGATGTAAAATCGTCGCTGATGATGGATGTTTTTTTGTTAACGTCTTGTAAAGTCTTTGAAGATGGCTGATGTGAGCCGAAAGCTAAGAACCAACTTATTCAAATATTGGAGAATTTTTGTCTTTATTTTCACCTGAAATTAAAGCCAAAATACAATGTATAGAATGGCTCATGATTAAACATAATAGACATTCATTGTCTCTTATATTTAACAGTAAATGTTTAGAAAATTATCTGCTGCCTCGATACACGGTATATATATATATATATATATATATATATATATATATATATATATATATATATCATGAGCTGTTCTAAACATCGTATTTTGGCTTTGGATTTCTGGTGACAATATTGACAAAAATTCTCCAACGCTTGGATATTTTTATGCTCTTTCTAGATCTCGACTTGGCATCTGGCCTCCAGTCACTTTCTCACCGGCGGGATGTGGCTCCCCTCTGTCTGTTCTACAAATATATTCATATATTTCTCGCATTTCCCGCCTGTGGAACTTCCTTCCGAATACTTGCTTTCCTGACGGCTACAACCTCCAGGAATTTAAATGCAATGTCAATACCCATCTCTTATCCATTTGACTCCAGTTCTTTCTACATGACCCTGTATATCTTGTTCTTTTCCTTTCTCTCTACCTTCGCAAATGTCTTCACACCTGTGTTTCTATCTTTCTCTTGTCCTTTCTCTGACACCCCCTGTAACTGGACCGTCTTCCTCTTTATTCTGCTCCTGTCGAAACTTTTACTCTTAGTTAGCCCCCAGGAATCTAAATGCAATGTCAATACCCATCTTGACTCCAATTCTTTCTACATGGCCCTGTATATCTTATTCTTTTCCTTTCTCTCTACCTGCGCAAATGTCTTCACACCTGTGTTTTTATCCTTCTCTTGGCCTTTCTCTGATACCCCTTGTAACTGGTTTGTCTTTCTCTTCACTCTCCTTTTGTCTAAACTTTTATTCTCTTATGTAGCCCCCTGCGCATCAGTGGCGGTACCGCCTTGCTTGGGGTGAAATGATTTTTAAAAAAAGTGTAATAAAAAGAACAAATTTGAAAGTCATTCTGTCCTCAAATTTACATTACATTACATTAGAACTTAATAAATTTCAATTCCTTGCTGTATTTATTGATTGTAGCACACATTGATTTACAACTTCTCTATGCAGGGAACTAAGTGTCATAAACCCTTGTCTTCTTAATTTTAACAGTGAATGCCTCCAATCATATAAGTCAGCTGTTCTAAAAAACTTAATTCAACACATACAGATGATATCTTCTTCCAAAACCATATTCTATAAAGAATTACATAACATTAAACAAACACTTGTTAAAAAATGGATTTCCTAACTCCGTCATTGATCAACAAATTAAAATGTATCTCAATAAATTGAAAAATACCTCTGCAAATATTAATAATATTAAAAATAATAGTGTACGTCAAAATAAACATAACAATATGAACTTATACTATTGCAACCAAATGCATAATAATTACAAGCATGAAAAAACAACACTCAAAAACATAATAGGTAGAAATTTTAAACCAATTAATTATAATAAATAAATTAAGTGGATCATATATTATAAAAATTTAAAACAATTGACCTCATAGCGTCTAATAACCATACATCTACACAACTAAATCCTCTACAGAAAACGAATGTAGTGTATCTATTTACATGCCCGTTCAGACATTGTATCTCTGATACTAATAATAAATCCACTACATATATTGGTTTTACTACAACCACGCTCTCCCGTAGACTTACCTGTCACCTTTCTGATCATAGTTCTATTAAACAACATTTCTTAGAAAAACATAGGTATGTACGTAATATTAGACATATTTTAGTCGATTAGACAATTATACTCACACATACATACAGTAAAAAAGAAATTTTCAGATATTGGAGGCCATCTACATTAAATCTAAACAACTCACACTCAATAAATCACATTTCAATCTAGACACAACACATTACATTGCATTTAGGCATATGGTTCTGTTGCTAATATTTCGGTCTCTCACGCAGTGTGACGTCATAGAACCGCATTACATATTTACAACCTCAGTGACTGTTATCGTTGCATAGCAATGTTTTATGTCAGAGCAAGAAAATATCCTCTTTGATGGTGGATATCTTTATGTTAACTTCCCTACCAACACCCTGAAGATGGCTCATGTAAGTCGAAAGCTTAGAACCAGCGTAATAAAAACAAAAACATCCAAATTTTGGACATTTGAAATTGTAGCCAAAATACAATGTTTAGAACAGCTCATGATTAACCATTATAGACATTCATAGTCTGTTATATTTAACAATATATGTTTAGAACAGCTCATGATTGAACATTATAGACATTCATAGTCTGTTATATTTAACAATATACGTTTATATAAAAACAACTACCTTGATGTTAAACATTATCGCACTTTAACACTATATATATATATATATATATATATATATAGAGAGAGAGAGAGAGAGAGTAGGTATGAATGGAATAATATTCCGTATTTAAAATAAACTCTATTTAAAAAAAAATGATATGAAGTAGAGTATTTCTTTAGAATTTATTACATAAATATGTTTTAATATCAGTACGAAAATAGCCATTTTGTTTCGACACTAACCGTGTCTTATCCAGTGATGATGTTGAATTCCAGTTGAAGAGTTTTAAAAGATTCAAAACTAGCCAACCCCCCTTATCCAGGAAGACATTGGTTCGTAATCAGTGGTTACTAATCAGAATACGAGTAATTTTTAAATTGAAGAACAAAAGAACAGGCTCTAAAAACAATTTAGTTGGGCATTAATATCAATATTTTATTTAAAAAAAAAGGAGATCATTATAATTGATCGACTAGTAGCTTCACTATACAATAAAAATTAAAATTTGTTAAAAATATATTTTATGAATTAAGGAACTACGAATTTTAAATTCTAAATTTAACGAAACATTAGATTTCGATTATTGAAAAGTAATACACATATGAAAGAGATAGAACCACACAGATACAAATATATAGATATCCACATATGGACAAATAGACAAATATATATTAGTATTCATACACATGTACAGATACATATACGCACATACAAACAGAAATTACGGAGGGAAATACAAGTTCGAGCCTTCGTAAATACTTTCCATTTAACAGCGGTTATTTTTTAACAGAGAAAGTATTTGGATAACAAAAGTCTATAATTCTCTCCGTTCACCTTCTTTATCTCAATGAGAAGTTAGCAATCATCAAGTTTAAGGACAAGTTTAATCTTTTAAACCAAAGAAATGAACTTACTGTTCACTGTTAACGTAGTTCATTGTTTACTCTACAATATAGGTTGTAATATTAAGAATTTGTGTATGCTATTTTCACTGATGTCAATTATTATTTACATTTAGTTGATAGGTATTTTCATCTGACATTGTTTGTCAAATCAATATTTGCTGGATATTTAATTTGGCTTATGTTATCTTATTGATATTTGTTAAGTATCTAATGTAACATAAACCCGCAAATGATAAATGATATAAATAAGGTATTTAATCGAACATAAATTATCATGTTAATATTACATAAATTTTAATCTAGCATATACCATCTGGTTAATATTTAATATGTCTTTATTATAGCACCGATTTTAAATTTAATATTAAATAATTTTGATTCTTGAGGCATCAATTTGACATGGTTTCCGAATTTTCTATTTGGGTTTAACTGTTTGTATATCTAGGCTCATTTTTAACCTATGTTTAGATTAGAATTTATATACTTGGGTGCATGGGTTTGTGTACGTATTAATGTAAGTATGTAGGTGTGCATACGGGCGTATATACTAGTAGACATATTGATATTTTGTTTCACATGCTAATACGTCCGTATATGTATTTATATATATGTATACATTCATATTTATATATATTTATATATATGTATGTGTGTTTACAGATATATATGTCCATATTTATCAATGTGTATGTATTTGTGTATATATATATTCTTATGGCCATGTTTATCTATCTATCAATTCTATCTATCTATCTATCTATCTATCTATCTATATATATATATATATATATATATATATATATATATATATATATTGATTGATTGATTGATTAATACTTAGTTTTTGGTCATAATAGGGAAGACCAGTACACATTTGTATTAAAAAGTGTTATCGCCTGAAAACACCACTCATGGTAGAAACCTGGGTAGCGGAATAACTCGTTTACAAATGAAATATATATATATATATATATATATATATATATATATATATATATATATATATATCTTCTGTACAAGAAAGACGGAAGCTGATGATGGTTTGCCTGAAATAGGCCTATACCCCCGATTTACCATGAAATAATGTGTCTGCCTAAATTTTTTCTTATATTTGCTCTTTATGTATTTATATACATATATATTTAGAGCTCTCTTAGATAGTTACCCTACCACCACTGTATGTACAGGAGACTTCTTTGGATTCTTTTTTATCTACACCGCATGCTTATATATATATATATATATATATATATATATATATATATATGTGCACGTATATCCGTGTGCATTTCCTTAACTGTGAATCTTCTTGTGCTTATTTGTGTATATTTATGCCAAAAGTTGTATGTAAGTGGATCCATGTGTGTGTTTTTGTTCTGTTTATGATGCTTTGTTGAGTTATGTCCGCGTTCATATTCTTGGGTATTTGCGTGCGTATATATTTAATTATGTTTATTGGCTCATGCACTGAAATATGACTGTGTCTGTTTTGACCTCCTCTAGCGTGATCCATGCCATCTTACAAATTCGTTTTTACTTGTATCAAATATCGTAACCTTTGCTGACGTTTTCCAAAACTAGCTTTAAAATTCAACGAATAAATTAACATGTCGATGAAAACAAATTTTGAATAATTTCTATGTCTATTCATATGTACGTATGTTTATCTGTACATGTGTATGTATACAATGTTTGTATATGTATGTTTTTCTCTGTTTGTCCATATGTGGATATCTATATATTTGTATCTGTGTGGGTCTATCTCTTTTACTTGTTTCATATGTGTATTACTTTGCATGAATCTAATTCTAATGCTTTGTTACATTTAGTATTTAAAATTCGTAGTTCCTTAATTCATAAAATATATTTTAAATAAATTTCAATTTTTATTATATAGTAAAGTTAATAGTCGATTAATTATGATGATATTTATTTCTTAATTAAATATTAACATTAATGCCCTACTAAATTGTTTTTAGAGTCTGTACTTATGTTCTTTAAATTAGAAATGACTTGTATTCTGATTAGTCACCACTGATTACATAACAATGTCTCCCTGAGTAAGGGAGTTTGGCTAGTTTTGAACCTTTTAAAACTATTCAATTTGAATTCAACATCATTTGATAAGATAGGGTTAGTGTCGAAACAAAATGGCTATCTTTTTAGTGATATGTTATAAATTCTAAACTAATTATATATATATATATATATATATATATATATATATATATATATATATATATATATAATTTGTTTAGAATTTTAGTGATATTAAGTTATAGATTCCAAACAAATTATATATATGTATAATTTGTTTAGAGTTTATAACATAATATCAATACAAAAATAGACATTATACATACATATATATATATATATATATATATATATATATATATATATATATATATATATATGTGGTATTTAGTTGCGTTTTTTTGTTTGTTTGTCTTTCTGTCCGTGTTCAAGCATATCTCAAGACCCGCTGGATGGATTCAGATTAAGCTTTCAAGGATGATTGGTCTCATGGTTTACATGAAGTGATTAGATTTTGGGTTCGATTCGATATGGGATATAGTTTCTGGGTTATTTATTCTTTTTTTTTTTTTTTTACTAATATTATTTCGTACGTTTCACATTTTTTTTTTTTACTAATATTATTTCGTACGTTTCACATGCCAAATATTGAAATACCTCCCCTAGATTGCTTTTTCTCATTACATTTTCTGAACGCAGATTTTTATTATCTGTTATTCTCATTGTAATAATAATCGTTGGAGTAGATAGACTAAACTATCGCCCGGTTCACACTCCACCCACGTCTATTGAACAGGTGCAGAGGCTCATCACTTGTTCCCTGTTTAGGATGTGGTTTCCGGCTTCCTGTTTTCCAATCTTTTCACTTTTCTTTTTTTTTTTTAGTTGGAGTAAATAGACTAAACTATCGTCCGGTTCACACTCCACCTACGTCTATTGAACAGATGAAGAGGCTCATCCCTTGTTCCCTATTTAGGATGTGGTTTCCGGCTTTCTCTTTTCCAATCTTTTCACTTTTTTGTTTTTTTCAGTTGGAGTAAATAGACTAAACTATCGTCCGGTTCACACTCCACCTACGTCTATTGAACAGATGAAGAGGCTCATCCCTTGTTCCCTATTTAGGATGTGGTTTCCGGCTTTCTCTTTTCCAATCTTTTCACTTTTTTGTTTTTTTCAGTTGGAGTAAATAGACTAAACTATCGTCCGGTTCACACTCCACCTACGTCTATTGAACAGATGAAGAGGCTCATCACTTGTTCCCTATTTAGGATGTGGTTTCCGGCTTTCTCTTTTCCAATCTTTTCACTTTTTTTTTTTTCAATTGGAGTAGATAGACTTAACTATCGCCCGGTTCACACTCCACCCACGTCTGTTGAACAGGTGAAGAGGCTCATCTCTTGTTCCCTGTTTAGTATATGGTTTCTGGCTTTCTCTTTTCCAATCTTTTCACTCTTACGTAGCCCCCTGCACATCAGTGGCATTACCGCCTTGTTCGGGTGATATGATTAAAAAAAAAATCTTTTGCTAGTCGCTAAGGTGATGTTAGTAATGCCTTGGCCGAGGTTTGCGGTCTTGAACTCTTCTTGTTATGAAATCTAACATGTAAATTTTTCAGGGTCTTCCTAATATGAATATTCTCATGAATGTTAATTCTTAAGTTAATGATTAAGTTTATAGCATTAAACTATCCGTAGAAACTCCCTTTTGACATGATTAAATATTTAAGATGATCAAGTTTAACAAAATATTCCAAGAACAATTATAAAATTGAATGCCGGTTGTTATTTTAAGAAGTGGGTACAAATGAAAAGATTTGAAATTGACAAATTTTTCAATTTCACTGAAATAGCCGTTAAAATTTTATTCATCTTTTCTTTTTTCTTTCATTTGCGTGTTTTTTTTTGTTTTTCTACGTAATGTGCGTTGTGCCTTGTGGTGCAGTGAATATCGGTTCGGAACGAGAAACCGAGGAGCCGCGTTCGAATTCCTGCTGAATTCCTTGCATTCATTTGCGCGCAAATACCCTTGAGAAAGAGATTAATCCGTATCTTCCCTCCAGTTATGGTTTAAATAACATGACAGATTGGGTTCTGTAGCCTTGGCTGGCAACCAGTCTACCGCAGAAATTAATGGCTGCCTACTGCGTGATAATCTTCTGCCTAGTCAGTCATGTCTCGAAAGAGACATGATCACCCAAGTGTGTATCACCTATGGCACTTAACTGACTGACGTAATCAAAACCGAATAGGCACGAGATGTTAAAGTCTTCTTTCTTTCTTTCTTTCTTTCTTTCTTTCTTTCTTTCTTTCCCGTCTTTCAAACATTTCTTTAAATAATAATTTTAAAATAATTCAGCAGACGATGTTATTTCATTTATGGTAACTGGATTTTTGGCAATTGCCTTATTCGGTGTCCGTATCACATTCACCGTGTGTCCCCCGGTCTTTTGGCTCAGGGAGGTTGCAACAATATTAAACCTAATCCTATGGGCCTTCCCCCAGACGTTACCTCTTCTTCGGGAGGAGTTGGGTTTATTACCCCGGCGCCTGCTCGCATCAGTATATCTCTCATTTCACTAAAATGGTGTATATGCTGGGGCTGTAGTAATACCGATGCCAGTGTATACTGACGTATGCGGTGGCTGTGCTATTTTCGGACCCCACTTGGATGAACTTGCTTGGGTCCCCCCACCCCATTAAGTTTACCTTATGTCACATTCTACTAGCGACGGAAAGGATATACAATCGCTTCTCGGCCTTCTAGCTGGGTCCGAAATGACCAATTAAGACCAGTTTAAGATCAGTTTAGACCTGTTTTTCTATCCATCGCGGTGGATAGGAAATTTTTTGACCAGTACCTGGGAGTACGTGCTCAGGTTCCCCACATTAAAAAAAGACCTTGTGTCACATCTCTCTCAATCTCACACAATCAAAACGGAATAGTCCATTATTTATGAGGTGTTGGCAGGTTGTAACGGTCGTATGAACTGACGAAGCGAGCGACAAGCACAGTTATAATTATTGCAAAATTTTAAACGATAAGTTGGTCCGGGGTATGACGGTAAGGCCTCTGATTATCAGGATGTGAGGAGCATGGAACCACTTCTTAATTGCTGTTGTTCTCAGGTCCACTCTGACCCAGAGTGGCACTTGTTAGGGTCCCGTCTATGGGCAAAAAGTTAACCCCCAAACTGAGGTCAAAATACTCTGAAAGTATAAAAATAGACATTTATAGAAATATATACATAAAAATTGACTTTTATAAAAAACATACATTTTTGAAGGAAAAATTATTACCATAACACATTTTCGAAGAAAAAAGATTGTTGCCAGCAATACATTTTAAATACAAAACTAGAAGACATTTTCAGTTTTCAAAAGTAAAAAGAAAAAAAAATTCTCATCAAAATCTGATTAAATTAAACTTCTAACTATAACCGAACATTAAAAAACTATCTTAAAATCCTACCTTTTGGGCATTAAATAACCCATGGAAGTTGATATGCTATTAAACAAAACTCACTCAAAATTAATACATAATAAAACAAATATGAAAAATTTAGATAGTAATGGTCAAATGTTTATAAAACAAATTATTATTTTACTTTATTATTATTATTATTATTATTAATATTATTATTATATTATTTAATATATAATTATTTAATATTTTATTATTATTTTATTATTGTTACTTTATTATTTATATTATTATTTTATAATTATTATTACTTTATTATTATTATTATATTATTTAATATATAATTATTTAATATTTTATTATTATTTTATTATTGTTACTTTATTATTTATATTATTATTTTATAATTATTATTACTTTATTATTATTATATTATTTAATATATAATTATTTAATATTTTATTATTATTATTTATATCATTGTTACTTTATTATTTATATTATTATTTTATAATTATTATTACTTTATCATTATTTTACTGTTATAATCTTATTATTTTAATATTATGTTATTATTTTATTATTATTATTATTATTTTGTTGTTGTTACTGTTGATGGCTAAATAATTGTTTAAATGTTTTTCTTTTCTCATATTCTTTTCCACTCAGTAAACCTTTGCGTTAGTGGCTTTATTGCCTTATTTGGCTTGAAATATAAAAAAAAAAAAATTAAATTGGCCAAAGTGTACTTACTACATAATATATTTGTAGCGGATTAGAAATTAATTAAAATCAACTCTCTTCTTCACTTTTACAAAAATTCACAACGACGTGTGAAATCCTGGTTTTCACAAACAGAAAAAGGATTGACCATGTGCTTAACGAAAAAGTCGAAACCAGATTTCGCAAATAGGTGTTAAATTGATTTTGGCCAATGAGAGCGATTGTATGACTTGGAAGGACTTGGCGATCCAGTGTGAAATTCAAAAGGACTATATAAATGACCTCAGCGTCAGTCAAGAGTTAGTGATGGGAGCAGCGAGAGACACCACTAAAATGTAACAAGAAAAGCTTCAGGTCAACCCGGACATTGTCCTATTTCTCTTTCTCCTTATCTATCTCAACAATTACTACTACAAATATTTTGTACGAAGTCTCGATACCCTTAACTCAACTTTATCATTCAACACGAACTCTACCCATAATTTCTTAATAATGTTTCTAATTGAACATTAACTTCTACAACTTGTATTATTCCTCCTTTTGATAAATTTCTATTTTAAGATTCAAAATATATATTTTATTATTCCACTCTTCTACACGAATCCACACATTCCACCTGACAACCTTTTGATGATAATTCTGATGATTATTACTCAACATAAAACTAGTAAACTCGGTTAAATCTGATACAAAGCTAAACCAAGAAACATTAACCAGCTCCCTTACACTATCTATCTCAGTCTGTTTATATATATATATATATATATATATATATATATATATTTATATATATATATATCTCAGTCTGTTTCTATCTATCTATCTATCTATCTATCTATCTATTGTAACATAAAAAGTTTCTGAATGAAAAATAAACAAAACGGAGTTTGGAAAATTAAATATTAATATTTATAACATCAGTCAGTCAGTTAAGTACCATCTTGAAAGAGACATGACTGATTGGGCAGAAGATTATCCCGCAGTAGGTTGCCATTGCTTTCTGTGGTAGACTGGTTGCCGACCAAGGCTATAGAACCCAATCTGTCCTGCTATTTAACCCATAACTGGAAGGAAGAGACGGATCAATACCTTTCCCAAGGGTCTTTGCGCGTAAGTGAATACAATGGATTCAGCTGGAATTCGAACTCGGCTCCGACCGGTTTCTCATTTCGAGCCGATATCCATTGTACCACAACGCACATCCATATATTCAGTACTTTATTTATTTATCCATTAATAAAAGTTTTAACAGGTTTATTTCGCATGTTGGTTGGTTGGTTTGTTTTATGGCATATCGACCTCGGCGGGTCATTTATTGCCAACGAAATTTTATTTATTTATTGCTGGTAGTACCTTTTTCCTTTAAACACTTTGTTGTTATTTTTATATATGTTTTGCGTCGAGTAATACTTTTTTCTTTTCGAGTATCAAGATTCATTGGAATTTGTTTTTAAGGGGCAGGGTCCCCAAGTCCTACCCTGTTATTTAACTCATAACTGGAGGAAGGGACGTATTAATACCTTTCCCAAGGGTACTAGTGCTTAAGTGAATTCAGGGTACTCAACTGGAATTCGAACTCGATTTCCCTTTCCGAGCCGATATCCACTGCACCACAACGCACATCCGCCACTATACGCTTATAGCACCTGGTATTCCCAAGCGGTCACCCATCTAAGTACTGACCGGGCTCAACGTTGCTTAAGTTCGGTGATCGAGCGAGAACCGGTGTATTCAACGTGATATGGCCGTAAGCCTTATTTCGCATGTAAAGAATATATTTTCGAATTTGTAGGAATGGAGTTGCGAATCGCAATGTTCATTTTGTAATGTCTATAGTTTCCAATTCTTATTGATCACGGTCAAATCACGCTAAAAATCCCCGGTTCAGGTTCGATTACCAAAGTTAACAAGGGTCGGGTCCGGTCATTAATTAGGTGAGGTTTCCAGTACTGCATGCATCCTCATACAATCCGGAATGTCGTTCTACTTTAAATAACCAACAACAGGTTGATAAGCCGTAAGAAACCAATCAGTTCTGTTTTATTGGGGTTTTTTTTTGTTTGTTTTTTAATCATTTCACCTCAAGCAAGGCATTTCACTGCCACTGTGGCGCAGGGGGTTACAGAGGGGAAAGTGATGAGAAAGAGTGGTCACTGGGTTATATAGGGGAAAGTGACGAGAAAGAGTGGTCACTGGGTTATATAGGGGAAAGTGACGAGAAAGAGTGGTCACTGGGTTACATAGGGGAATGAGATGAGAAAGAGTGGTTAGGGGGTTACATCGGAGAAAGTGATGAGAAAGTCTGGTTAAGGGGTTACATCAGGGGAAGTGATGAAAAAGAGTGGGCGGATGTAGGAAATGTCAGAAGGAGGGTGATAGACGGGTAAGGATACTGAGGATGAGGGTTGGGTGGATGGGAAGAGTGTTTGCGAGAATGGGTGCGAGTTAGTGTGTTAGGAGGTGTCTATTGACCTTACACTGAAGAAAACATGTTGAGTCAAATTGTACAATTCATTTGATGAATCCGACAACTATTTCCTTAAATATTATGTTGTGGTGATACCGAGCATGCGAAGGATCAGATGTTTGCCCTCAGAGGTCCCGATAGCAAATGACCAAAACTGGTCTTTGCGTATCTGGGCTCCACGCCGGTGGAAAACCAAAAATGAATAAATATAAAATTCCTTTTACGGACCATTTTCGCGAGCCGACATGAATTTTTCTTATCGTCCAATGGGAAGCCTGGGATTAAATCCGGGTGTGAATTCCCAAATGACTTGCTTGGAGCCCCGAAAACGAAACAAAAGGACGACACAAGAAAACAATCGACAGTTGAGAAAATACGAGCATAATTAGCACGTACCTTGACAAACGTCAAGCGATAGAATTATGTTGCCTCTCCTTTCTCTCTCATCTTCTTCACTGTTCAGTGAGCCACTTAATAACTGACTGTTACTCGAAGGACCGAGCGGAGACTTCAAAGACACTCCTAACAAACGAACGCATACACATACATACGCACAAACTCTTCTAGGCAATTACTGCTATGAACATTTTAACGACCTTTATGCTAACCAAAAGACATAATTTTTATTTGTAAAAAAAACTAAATTGATATATATATATATATATATATATATATATATATATATATATGTTGTTTCTATACACAATTTGATTTTCTTGTTTTATATCCCTGTTATAATGGGCTATCTACTATAGTGGGTATCTGTTCTAGTGAAACGTAGTTGGATGTTGAAGCAGATTAATTGAATTTGGCCTCGTTGTAGATAGCCCACTATAAGTTATAAAAGGGGTTATAAAACAGGAAAATCAAATTGAGTATAGAAACAACATTTATATATACACATATATCAATTACGGTTTTTACAATTAAAATAATGTCTTTAGGCTGGGTCAAAGGACGTTAAAATGTTCATGGCAATAAATACTGAAAAGAGAGTTTGTGCGTATGTATGTGGGAGAGTTTGTCAGTTAGGAATGTCTTTGATGTATCCGCGGGTAAGTAGCTCAGGGGACAGCGACGAAGAAGATGAGAGGGAAAGGCGAGGCGAGAATAGTGGATCGCTTGACGAGGTCAAGGGGCGAGCTAATTACGCTCGTACTTTCTCAACGCAGGCGATGCATCCTGTGTCGGCTTTTTATTTCGTCTTTGTGGGTTCCAGCAGGTCATTTGGAATTCACACACGTATTTAATTCTGGGCTTGGATGATAAATAAAATTCGCGTAGGCTCGCGAACAGGAATTTGATATTTATTAATTTTTGGTTTTCTGCTGGAATATATGCGTGGAGCCGGATGCGCAAAGACCAGTTTTGGTCATTTGATTTCTGGATCTCTGAGGGCAAACATCCGGTCCCTCGCTTTGCTCGGTATCACCATACTACTGACAAGGCCAAATTCAGCACATAAATACACTTCAGCATAACGGATAACAAACTATAATGTCAATACTGTTTTTAATATTTCTATTTTAGACTATTCACAGAACTATTTTCATTTTAGAACTATAGATTATCAAAATTTTGGTGAATTTCCACCACAAAACAAGATGTGAATTAACCAAATCATTACAGTATTGGAAATAAATCATTGTCTTGATAATAAATAAATTAGGATGACGATATTTAATTTTGACTGATTGAAATTAAAAAGAATTCATCAGCGCAAAATTTGTTATTGCAATCAGGCGATTTATATGAAAATCAATCGATTCCAACATGACCATATCGGACTGTTAACAATCAAACAACAAACCAAAATTAAAAGCCTTTCCATTCGCCATAATTCCTGCACTATTAAATTATTCAATAACCAGGGATCTATAGTGATTTTGGTGAACACTTTAAAAAGATTTAGGACCGGAAGTATTGAGCCCAAACAGGAAGTATTCAAACAGAACAGGAAGCAACGAACCAAAATAGGAATCACTCGATTAAAACATGATGCAGCCAATCAAAACAAGTGTCGAAGACAGGAAGTAACGATTGAAGCAGAGAACAGCCAATCAAAACATGAAGTATCCAATTAAAACCAGAAGCACCCAATCAAAATTAGAGTCGAAACAGGAAGTAACCGACTACAGCTGGAAGCAGCCAACCGAAAGAGGAAATAACCAATCAAAACATCGATCCTTCAAAAGGAAACTTCAGGATATGACCAATTATAGCTCTCCACAATTTCCTGCCCTTTATAGTTTGTTGAATTCTCGTCCCCTGATGATAATTACGCGGATGTGCGTTGTGGTGCAGTGGATATCGGCTCGGAACGAGAAATCGGGGAGCCGAGTTCGAATTCCAGTTGAATTCATTGCATTCACTGACGAGCAAATACCCTTGGAAAGGTATTAATCCATCTCTTGCTTCCAGTTATGGGTTAAATAATAGGACAGATTGGGTTCTATAGCCTTGGCTGGTAACCAATCTACCTCAGAAAGCAATGGCAACCTACTGCGGGATAATCTCCTGCCCAGTCAGTCATGTCTCTTTCGAGACATGATCGCCCAAGCGTGTTTCACGTATGGCACTTAACTGACTGACTGATGATAATTACAGACGGTGAGAATTGGGAGTTACCGTCTCCTGACGATAATTACAGGCGGTGAGATTTGGGAGTTATGCTCTCCTGACGATAATTACAGGCGGTCATATTTGGGAGTTACCGTCTCCTGCCAATAATTACAGGAGGTGAGATTTGGGAGTTACCGTCTTCTGACTATAATTACAGGCGGTGAGATTTGGGAGTTACTGTCTCCTGACGATAACTACAGGCGGTGAAATGTGGGAGTTACTGACTCCTGAGTATAACTACGGGGGGTGAGATTTGGGAGTTACCGTTTCCTGACGATAATTACAGGCGGGGAGATTTTAGAGTTACCATCTCCTGACGATAATTACAGGTGGTGAGATGTGGGAGTTACCGTCTGCTGACGATAATTACAGGTGGTGATATTTGGGAGTTACCGTCTGCTGACGATAACTGCAGGCGGTAAGATTTGGGAGTTACCGTCTGCTGACGATAATTACAGGCGGTGAGATTTGAGAGTTGCCGTCTCCTGACGATAATTTCAGGCGGTGAGATTTGAGAGTTGCCGTCTCCTGACGATAATTTGCAGGTGAGATTTGAGAGTTGCCGTCTCCTGACGATAATTTCAGGCGGTGAGATTTGAGAGTTGCCGTCTCCTGACGATAATTTCAGGCGGTGAGATTTGAGAGTTGCCGTCTCCTGACGATAATTTCAGGCGGTGAGATTTGAGAGTTGCCGTCTCCTGACGATAATTTCAGGCGGTGAGATTTGAGAGCGTCGTCTCCTGACGATAATTTCAGGCGGTGAGATTTGGGAGTTACCGTCTGCTGACGATAATTACAGGCGGTGAGATTTGAGAGTTGCCGTCTCCTGACGATAATTTCAGGCGGTGAGATTTGAGAGTTGCCGTCTCCTGACGATAATTTCAGGCGGTGAGATTTGAGAGTTGCCGTCTCCTGACGATAATTTCAGGCGGTGAGATTTGAGAGTTGCCGTCTCCCGACGATAATTACAGGCGGTGAGATTTGAGAGTTGCCGTCTCCTGACGATAATTTCAGGCGGTGAGATTTGAGAGTTGCCGTCTCCTGACGATAATTACAGGCGGTGAGATTTGAGAGTTGCCGTCTCCTGACGATAATTTCAGGCGGTGAGATTTGAGAGCGCCGCTCCCTGACGATAATTTCAGGCGGTGAGATTTGAGAGTTGCCGTCTCCTGACGATAATTTCAGGCGGTGAGATTTGAGAGTTGCCGTCTCCTGACGATAATTTCAGGCGGTGAGATTTGAGAGTTGCCGTCTCCTGACGATAATTTCAGGCGGTGAGATTTGAGAGTTGTCGTCTCCTGACGATAATTTCAGGCGGTGAGATTTGAGAGTTGCCGTCTCCCGACTATAATTTCAGGCGGTGAGATTTGAGAGTTGCCGTCTCCTGACGATAATTTCAGGCGGTGAGATTTGAGAGTTGCCGTCTCCTGACGATAATTTCAGGCGGTGAGATTTGAGAGTTGCCGTCTCCTGACGATAATTTCAGGCGGTGAGATTTGAGTAGGTGGGGAGTTGCTGTCTCCTGACGATAATTTCAGGCGGTGAGATTTGAGAGTTGCCGTCTCCTGACGATAATTTCAGGCGGGGAGATTTTGAGAGTTGCCGTCTCCTCTGACGATAATTTCAGGCGGTGAGATTTGAGAGCTGTCGTCTCCTGACGATAATTTCAGGCGGTGAGATTTGAGAGTTGCCGTCTCCTGACGATAATTTCAGGCGGTGAGATTTGAGAGTTGCCGTCTCCTGACGATAATTTCAGGCGGTGAGATTTGAGAGTTGCCGTCTCCTGACGATAATTTCAGGCGGTGAGATTTGAGAGTTGCCGTCTCCTGACGATAATTTCAGGCGGTAGATTTGAGAGTTGCCGTCTCCGACGATAATTTCAGGCGGTGAGATTTGAGAGTTGCCGTCTCCTGACGATAATTTCAGGCGGTGAGATTTGAGAGTTGCCGTCTCCTGACGATAATTTCAGGCGGTGAGATTTGAGAGTTGCCGTCTCCTGACGATAATTTCAGGCGGTGAGATTTTGAGAGTTGCCGTCTCCTGACGATAATTTCAGGCGGTGAGATTTGAGAGTTGCCGTCTCCTGACGATAATTTCAGGCGGTGAGATTTGAGAGTTGCCGTCTCCGACGATAATTTCAGGCGGTGAGATTTGAGAGTTGCCGTCTCCTGACGATAATTTCAGGCGGTGAGATTTGAGAGTTGCCGTCTCCTGACGATAATTTCAGGCGGTGAGATTTGAGAGTTGCCGTCTCCTGACGATAATTTCAGGCGGTGAGATTTGAGAGTTGCCGTCTCCTGACGATAATTTCAGGCGGTGAGATTTGAGAGTTGCCGTCTCCTGACGATAATTTCAGGCGGTGAGATTTGAGAGTTGCCGTCTCCTGACGATAATTTCAGGCGGTGAGATTTGAGAGTTGCCGTCTCCTGACGATAATTTCAGGCGGTGAGATTTTGAGAGTTGCCGTCTCCTGACGATAATTACAGGCGGTGCGGGATATGAAAGAATCACTTTCTTGGTGAGTTTTCAAAACGATCACTGAAAGTTGCTTTGAACTTGTTACATTTAATTTCTGATCTTTTGTATACTATTCTGTCTATAGATTTTTAAATATTTCCTTGTTCGAATTCTATGTCTTATTTTCCCATTATACTTATAAGAAGCCACCAAAAATTGTTAGCGTATCAGATGAAGTAGGAGCATATAAAATCTCATCAGAAGCGTTTATACTTGTAACAAAGTCGTGTCAACGTCGTGATGTTCTGGATATATAAAAAAGAAATTTTGAAATAGGAAATCTAATCTAAACTAGTTGGAATTCCAACTGAATTCATTGCATTCACTTACGCGCAAATACCTTTGGGAAAGGTATTAATCCGTCTATTCCTTCCAGTTATGGGTTAAATAACAGGACAGATTGGGTTCTATAGCCTTGGTCGGCAACCAGTCTACCGCAGAAAGCAATGACAACCTACTGCGGGATAATCTTCTGCCCAATCAGTCATGTCTCTTTCGAGACATGATCGCCCAAGCGTGTATCACGTACGGCACTTAACTGACTGAATCTAAACTTATTTATAAATGGAACTTTATCTGTGTGTGTGCGAGTGTGTGTGTGTGTGTGTGTGTGTGTGTGTGTGCGTGTGTGTACGTGTTCGTTACCTATAGGCTCCGAAACGGCTGACCCGATTTTCTTAAAATTTACAGTGTTGTACTATAAGCGTCTGCAAGTTCTCTTAGCTGTTTTTTTGTCGAGGTACCCTCGATAAATATCGAAAATCGATAATCGAAAAAATCAGTTTATAGAAGGAGTGGTCCGATATAATCAAATTTGATACATTCATACACAAAAACAGAAAATCGATAATATTTATATATAAAAGGGAAGATATTTGTGTTTATGTTTGTTTATGTGTCTGTATGTCTGTATTTTTTCAGCCCTTTTATTTTAGTTTTTGCTTCGGGTTTGGCTCTAAGTAGATATAATTGAAGTTCTTAGTCTCAGCCTTGATACCATTTACTCAGAGGACTTATTTAGCCTTCAAAATTCAGTTTACGACAAAAAAAACTTATTTGATATCGATATCAGGAAATCAATATTTGACTTACATCCATTCATTTTTCTTTCAGTCTACGGTTTCGCTTTAACTGGAAACAACTATTGCTTTTTATTCTTTCGTGTCAACGTTCAAAGAGTCTGAGCTCCAGGACCATGGATTAGTTTTAAAGTTTTCATTACACCCGAGCAACGCCGGGCTATACTACTAGTTTGTTAATATTTCCTTGTTCGAATTCTGTCTTATTTTGCCTTTGGACTTGTAAGAAGCTACCAAAATTGTTAGCGTATCAAATGCAGTGGGAGCATATAAAATTTCATCAAAAGCGTTTATATTTTTAACAAAGTGGTGTCAACGTCGTGATGTTCTGAATATATAAAAAAAGAAATTTTGAAAAAGGAAATTAATTTAAAAAAAAACAATTTTTTCTTTACAGCTCAAAGTAACATGCGCGTAGAATTTTGACAGACTGCTATAATTATTATTTTGGCAGACTGCTATAACCACCAGCCGAGTTTCACAGCTTAATCCTTATTCTTTGGTCAGTGGTTAGAATAACCCTATATTACCTCTGCAGGAAAATTTCTTTCAGCCACAAGATTTTGCTACAGTTAGATTCCAACTTCAGTAAGAAGCAAAGAACGAATATTCCTCCTAAGTATAGCTGTGGAAGGACCGATTGAAGTTACGCTATCATCAGAGCAAACTCCATTCATCCCATTGAATATACAGATATGATTCACTCAACTGCAAGCCATATTAGCTCAAGAACAGTGACTTCGAAAAGACGAATCAAGCAAGTACAAAATTTTAAATACTTTAGGAAGTGTTCTAACAAGAGATGGAAAATGCTACACAGAGCTCCATAGGTGAACTGGCATAGCGATAGACGCATTCCAGAAGTTGAGTAAAGTACTAAGACACAGGAAAATTTCACTAGAAACAAAGAAGAGAGTGCTAGATTGCTATGTGATGTCAGTTCTTCAATACGGCAGTGAATTCTGGACAATATCATCGAAGATGAGGACAAAACTTGAAGTAGCCGAAATGTGGTTCTACAGAAGGATGCTGCGGATATCATGGACCAAGAATGCGAGCAATAATGAGGTGTTGGAAAGAATTGCAACCAAAAGAAAAATTAATACTGAGCATCAGGAAGAGACAACTGAAGTTCCTTGAAGAAGTTGATACTGACGGGCCAGATAGAAGGAAAAAAAGACAGAGGAAGGCAGTGGATAACATATATGAGGGTCTGATCAGGTGGATGTCGGAACGGAGGTTGCGAGGTGTAACAGGAAAAAGCGTGTTCTTTAAGGACGTAGGCGATCATGGATCTTCACTTGCTCCTATCCCTTTTCTCTCTTAACATTTTTCTTTCTGCTATCTTTCCTAATCCCCGTTCTGCCATCCACATTCGCAAGCCCATCAAGTAGGTCTTTCCCCTGTCTCTCTTTCCTTCTATCTGTCCTGTGGGTATTAGGTTCTCCAAGCTCTTCTTCCTCATTCGTCGTCGTCCTGCAGCCTCGGCCGATATTGAATTCACTACACCCCTCCAGTATTCCCTGTGCATCTGGAACCCTGGCGCAGTTTATAGCGAAATTCATAATCTTGTCAAATAGCTGAATACTTGATGCTTCGCCAGGGCTAACAAGGGTGTTTTTATTGTGACACCATCACTAGATGGGTTGCCTCCAGGCCCCATCCTGTTATTTAACCCATAACTGGAGGGAAGTGACGGATTAATACTTTTCCCAAGGGTGCCAGTGCTTAAGTGAATGCAGGGTACTCAACTGGAATTCGAACTCGGCTCACCGATTTCTCTTTCTAAGCCGACATCCACTGCACCACAACGCACATCCGTCACTGAACGCTTACAGCGCCTGGCCTTTCGAAGCGGTCACCCATCTAAGTACTGGCCAGGGTCACGTTGCTTAACTTTGGTGATCGAACGAGATCCGGTGTATTCAACGTGATATGCCGTAAGCATAATAATCTTCCTCATTACGTGTCCCAGAAACCTCAGCTGTCTCTTCCTGATGCCAAGTATAAGTTTCCTTTTCGTTTACGTCTCTCCACGACACTCATCGTTGCTCACATGTTTAGTTCATGGTATCCTCAGCATCTGTAGAACCACATTTCAGCTGCTTCAAGCTTTTTCCTCATCTTCGATGATATGTTAAATAACTATTCGTCAAGATTAAATTACCCATAATGTCTCTTCCTGATGCCAAGCCATAAGTTTCCTTTTCGTTTGCATTCTCTCCAAAAACCTCATCGTTGCTCACATGTTTAGTTCATGGTATCCTCAGCATCCTTCTGTAGAGACATTTCAGCTGCTTCAAGCTTTTTTCCTCATCTTCGATGATATGTTAAATAACTATTCGTCAAGATTAAATTACCCATAATGTCTCTTCCTGATGCCAAGTATAAGTTTCCTTTTTCGTTTGCATTCTCTCCAAAACCTCATCGTTGCTCACATGTTTAGTTCATGGTATCCTCAGCATCCTTCTGTAGAACCACATTTCAGCTTTGCTTCAGCTTTTTCCTCGCATCTTCGATGATATATTCAAATAACTATTCGTCAAGATTAAATTACCTGTATGTCTCTTCCTGATCTTAGTATAAGTTTCCTTTTCGTTTGCATTCTCTCCAAAACCTCATCGTTGCTCACATGTTTAGTTCATGGTATCTCCATCCTTCTGTAGAACCACATTTCAGCTGCTTCAAGCTTTTTTCCTCATCTTCGATGATATGTTAAATAACTATTCGTCAAGATTAAATTACCCATATGTCTCTTCCTGATGCCAAGTATAAGTTTCCTTTTCGTTTACATTCTCCTCCCAAAAACCTCATCTCACGTTGCTCACATGTTTAGTTCATGGTATCTCCATCCTTCTGTAGAACCACATTTCAGCTGCTTCAAGCTTTTTTTCCTCATCTTCGATGATATGTTAAATAACTATTCGTCGAATTAAATTACCCGCAATGTCTCTTCCAAGTGCCAAAGTATAAGTTTCCTTTTCGTTTGCATTCTCCAAAACCTCATCGTTGCTCCCATGTTTAGTTCGCAGGTAGCCTCAGCATCCTTCTGTAGAACACATTCCAGCCTTGACTTTTCCTCGTCTTCGATGATATGTTAAATAACTATTCGTCAAAGTTAAATTTTTATAATGTCTCTTCCTGATGCCAAGTATAAGTTTCCTTTGTTTATTCTCTCCAAAAAACCTCATCGTTGCTCATGTTTAGTTCATGGTATCCTCAACCCTTCTGAACCACATTTCAGCTGCTTCAAGCTTTTTTCCTCATCTTCGATGATATGTTAAATAACTATTCGTCAAGATTAAATTGCCATAATGTCTATGATGCAAGTATAAGTTTCCTTTTCGTTTGCATTCTCTCCAAAACCTCATGTTTGCTCACATGTTTAGTTCATGGTATCCTCAGCATCCTTCAGCAGAATACGTTTAGCTGCTTCAAGCTTTTCCTCATCTTCGATGATATATGTTAAATAACTATTCGTCAGATTAAATTACCGCAGCCATCTCTTCGATACCAAGTATAAGTTTCCTTTTCGTTTGCATTCTCTCCAAACCTCATCGTTGCTCACATGTTTAGTTCATGGTATCCTCAGCATCCTTCTGTAGAACCACATTTCAGCTGCTTCAAGCTTTTTCCTCATCTTCGATGATATATTGCAAATAACTATTCGTCAAGATTAAATTACCCATAATGTCTCTTCCTGATGCCAAGTATAAGTTTCTTTTCGTTTGCATTCTCTCCAAAACCTCATCGTTGCTCACATGTTTAGATTTCATGGTATCCTCAGCATCCTTCTGTGAACCACATTTCAGCTGCTTCGGCTTTTTTCCTCATCTTCGATGATATGTTAAATAACTATTCGTCAAGATTAAATTACCCATAATGTCTCTTCCTGATGCCAAGTATAAGTTTCCTTTTCGTTTGCATTCTCTCCATTTATATCGTTTGTTACATGTTTAGTTCGCCGGTATCCTCCAGCATCCTTCTGTAGAACACATTTCAGCTGCTTCAAGCTTTTTCTCATCTTCGATGATATGTTAAATAATAATAGTAGATTAAATTACCCATAATGTCTCTTCCTGATACCCAAGCTAAGTTTCCTTTTCGTTTGCATTCTCTCCAAAACCTCATCGTTGCTCACATGTTTAGTTCATGGTATCCTCAGCATCCTTCTGTAGAACCACATTTCAGCTGCTTCAAGCTTTCCTCATCTTCGATGATATGTTAAATAACTATTCGTCAAGATTAAATTACCCATAATGTCTCTTCCTGATGCAAAAAAGTATAAGTTTTCTTTTCGTTTGCATTCTCTCCAAAACCTCATCGTTGCTCACATGTTTGTCGCAGGTATCCTCCTTCCTTCTGAACACATTTCCAGCTGTAAAGCTTTTTCCTACATCTTCGATGATATATTTAATAACTTCTTAAATCAAGATTAAATTACCCATAATGTCTCTTCCTGATGCAAAGTATAAGTTTCCTTTTCGTTTGCATTCTCTCCAAAACCTCATCGTTGCTCACATGTTTAGTTCATGGTATCCTCAGCATCCTTCTGTGAACCACATTTCAGCTGCTTCAGCTTTTTTCTACATCTTCGATGATATGTTAAATAACTATTCGTCAAGATTAAATTACCCATAATGTCTCTTCCTGATGCCAAGTATAAGTTTCCTTTTCGTTTGCATTCTCTCAAAACCTCATCGTTGCTCATGTTTAGTTCATGGTATCCTCAGCATCCTTCTGTAGAACCCACATTTCAGCTGCTTCAAGCTTTTTTCCTCATCTTCGATGATATGTTAAATAACTATTCGTCAAGATTAAATTACCCATTATCTCTTCCTGATGCCAAGTATAAGTTTCCTTTTCGTTTGCATTCTCTCCAAAAAACCTCATCGTTGCTCACATGTTTAGTTCATGAGTATCCTCAGCATCCTTCTGTAGAACCACATTTCGAAAAGCTGCTTCAAGCTTTTTCCTCATCTTCGATGATATGTTAAATAACTGACCGTCAAGATTAAATTACCCATAATGTCTCTTCCTGATGCCAAGTATAAAGTTTCTTTTGTTTGCATTCTCTCCAAAACCTCATCGTTGCTCACATGTTTAGTTCATGGTATCTCCAGCATCCTTCTGTAGAACCACATTTCAGCTGCTTCAAGCTTTTTCCTCATCTTCGATGATATGTTAAATAACTATTCGTCAAGATTAAATTACCCATAATGTCTCTTCCTGATGCCAAGTATAAGTTTCCTTTTCGTTTTGCATTCTCTTTCCAAAACCTCATCGTTGCTCATGTTTAGTTCATGGTATCCTCAGCATCCTTCTGTAGAACCATTTCAGCTGCTTCAGCTTTTTTCCTCATCTTCGATGATATGTTAAATAACTATTCGTCAAGATTAAATTACCCATAATGTCTCTTCCTGATGCCAAGTATAAGTTTCCTTTTCGTTTGCATTCTCTCCAAAAACCTCATCGTTGCTCATGTTTAGTTCATGGTATCCTCAGCATCCTTCTGTAGAACCACATTTCCAGCTGCTTCAAGCTTTTTTCCTCATCTTCGATGATATGTTAAATAACTATTCGTCAAGATTAAATTACCCATAATGTCTCTTCCTGATGCCAAGTATAAGTTTCCTTTTCGTTTGCGTTCTCTCCAAAACCTCATCGTTGCTCACATGTTTAGTTCATGGTATCCTCAGCATCCTTCTGTGAAGACACATTTCAGCTGCTTCAAGCTTTTTTCCTCATCTTCGATGATATGTTAAATAACTATTCGTCAAGATTAAATTACCCATAATGTCTCTTCCTGATGCCAAGTATAAGTTTCCTTTTCGTTTGCATTCTCTCCAAAACCTCATCGTTGCTCATGTTTAGTTCATGGTATCCTCGACATCCTTCTGTAGAACCACATTTCAGCTGCTTCAAGCTTTTTCCTCATCTTCGATGATGTCGTAATAATATTCGTCAAGATTAAATTACCCATAATGTCTCTTCCTGATGCCAAGTATAAGTTTCCTTTTCGTTTGCATTCTCTCTCCAAAACCTCATCGTTGCTCACATGTTTAGTTCATGGTATCCTCAGCATCCTTCTGTAGAACCACATTTCAGCTGCTTCAGCTTTTTTCCTCATCTTCGATGATATATTAAACAACATATTCGTCAAGATTAAATTACCCATAATGTCTCTTCCTGATGCCAAGTATATAAGTTTCCTTTTCGTTTGCATTCTCTCCAAACTTTCTCATCGTTACTCCATGTTTAGTTCATGGTATCCTCAGCATCCTTCTGTAGAACCACATTTCAGCTGCTTCAAGCTTTTCCTCATCTTCGATGATGTGTTTAAATAACTATTCGTCAAAGATTAAATTACCCATAATGTCTCTTCCTACAGTGCCAAGTATAGTTTCCTTTTCGTTTGCATTCTCTCCAAAACCTCATCGTTGCTCACATGTTTAGTTCACTTGGTATCCTCAGCATCCTTCTGTAGAACCACATTTCAGCTGCTTCCAAACTTTTTTCCTCATCTTCGATGATATGTTAAATAACTATTCGTCAAGATTAAATTACCCATAATGTCTCTTCCTGATGCCAAGTATAAGTTTCCTTTTCGTTTGCATTCTCTCCAAAACCTCATCGTTGCTCATGTTTGTTCATGGTATCCTCAGCATCCTTCTGTAGAACCACATTTTCAGCTGCTTCAGAAGCTTTTTCCTCATCTTCGATGATATGTTAAATAACTATTCGTCAAGATTAAATTACCCATAATGTCTCTTCCTGATGCCAAGTATAAGTTTTCCTTTTCGTTTGCATTCTCTCCAAAACCTCATCGTTGCTCACATGTTTAGTTCATGGTATCCTCAGCATCCTTCTGTAGAACCACATTTCAGCTGCTTCAAGCTTTTTTTCCTCATCTTCGATGATATGTTAAATAACTATTCGTCAAGATTAAATTACCCATAATGTCTCTTCCTGATGCCAAGTATAAAGTTTCCTTTTCGTTTGCATTCTCTCAAAAACCTCATCGTTGCTCACATGTTTGGATTCATATCCTCAGCATCCCTTCTGTAGAACCACATTTCAGCTGCTTCAAGCTTTTTTCCTCATCTTCGATGATATGTTAAATAACTATTCGTCAAGATTAAATTACCCATAATGT
This sequence comes from Ascarosepion bandense, assembly GCA_037127315.1. NCBI lineage: Eukaryota > Metazoa > Mollusca > Cephalopoda > Sepiida > Sepiidae > Ascarosepion > Ascarosepion bandense. Next base: position 7,079,146 of record JBBBDQ010000945.1, on the reverse strand, counting down.
CTCTTCCTGATGCCAAGTATAGGTTTCCTTTTCGTTTTGCATTCTCTCGAAACCTCATCGTTGCTCACATGTTTGGTTCATAGTATCCTCAGCATCCTTCTGTAGAACCACATTCCAAGCTGCTTCCAAGCTTTTTCCTCATCTTCGATGATATGTTAAATAACTATTCGTCAAGATTAAATTACCCATAATGTCTCTTCCTGATGCCAAGTACTAAAGTTTCCTTTTCGTTTGCCGTTCTCTCCAAAACCTCATCGTTGCTCACATGTTTGATTCATTACTATCAGCATCCTTCTGTAGAACCACATTTCGGCGCACTTCAAGCTTTTTCCTCATCTTCGATGATATGTTAAATAACTATTCGTCAAGATTAAATTACCCATAATGTCTCTTCCTGATGCCAAGTATAAGTTTCCTTTTCGTTTGCATTCTCTCCAAAACCTCATCATTGCTCACATGTTTAGTTCATGGTATCCTCAGCATCCTTCTGTAGAACCACATTTCAGCTGCTTCAAGCTTTTTCCTCATCTTCGATGATATGTTAAATAACTATTCGTCAAGATTAGACTACCCATAATGTCTCTTCCTGATGCCAAGTATAAGTTTCCTTTTCGTTTTGCATTCTCTCAAAACTCATCGTTGCTCACATGTTTAGTTCATGGTATCCTCAGCATCCTTCTGTAGAACCATTTCAGCTGCTTCAAGCTTTTCCTCATCTTCGATGATATGTTAAATAACTATTCGTCAAGATTAAATTACCCATAATGTCTCTTCCTGATGCCAAGTATAAGTTTCCTTTTCGTTTGCATTCTCTCCAAAACCTCATCGTTGCTCACATGTTTAGTTCATGGTATCTCAGCATCCTTCTGTAGAACCACATTTCAGCTGCTTCAAGCTTTTCCTCATCTTCGATGATATGTTAAATAACTATTCGTCAGATTAAATTACCCATAATGTCTCTTCCTGATGCCAAGTATAAGTTTCCTTTTCGTTTGCATTCTCTCCAAAACCTCATCGTTGCTCACATGTTTAGTTCATGGTATCCTCAGCATCCTTCTGTAGAACCACATTTTCAGCTGCTTCAAGCTTTTTCCTCATCTTCGATGATATGTTAAATAACTATTCGTCAAGATTAAATTACCCATAATGTCTTCCTGATACCAAATGAGACTTCTTTTTCGTTTGCATTCTCTCCAAAACCTCATCGTTGCTCACATGTTTAGTTCATGGTATCCTCAGCATCCTTCTGTAGAACCACATTTCAGCTGCTTCAAGCTTTTTTCCTCATCTTCGATGATATGTTAAATAACTATTCGTAGATTAAATTACCCATAATGTCTCTTCCTGATGCCAAGTATAAGTTTCCTTTTCGTTTGCATTCTCTCCAAAACCTCATCGTTGCTCACATGTTTAGTTCATGGTATCCTCAGCATCCTTCTGTAGAACCACATTTCAGCTGCTTCAAGCTTTTCCTCATCTTCGATGATATGTTCGCTCTTATTCGTCAAGATTAAATTACCCATAATGTCTCTTCCTGATGCCAAGTATAAGTTTCCTTTTCGTTTGCATTCTCTCCAAAACCTCATCGTTGCTACATGTTTAGTTCATGGTATCCTCAGCATCCTTCTGTAGAACCACATTTCAGCTGCTTCAAGCTTTTTCCTCATCTTCGATGATATGTTAAATAACTATTCGTCAAGATTAAATTACCCATAATGTCTCTTCCTGATGCCAAGTATAAGTTTCCTTTTCGTTTGCATTCTCTCCAAAACCTCATCGTTGCTCACATGTTTGGATTCATGGTATCCTCAGCATCCTTCTGTAGAACCACATTTCAGCTGCTTCAAACTTTTTTTCTCATCTTCGATGATATGTTAAATAACTATTCGTCAAGATTAAATTACCCATAATGTCTCTTCCTGATGCAGAGTATAAGTTTTCCTTTTCGTTTACCATTCTCTCCAAAACCTCTCGTTGCTCACATGTTTAGTTCATGGTATCTCCAGCATCCTTCTGTAGAACCACATTTCAGCTGCTTCAAGCTTTTTCCTCATCTTCGATGATATGTTAAATAACTATTCGTCAAGATTAAATTACCCATAATGTCTCTTCCTGATGCCAAGTATAAGTTTCCTTTCGTTTGCATTCTCTCCAAAACCTCATCGTTGCTCCATGTTTAGTTCATGAGTATCCTCAGCATCCTTCTGTAGAACCACATTTCAGCTGCTTCAAGCTTTTTTTCCTCATCTTCGATGATATGTTAAATAACTATTCGTCAAAGATAAAATTACCCATAATGTCTCTTCCTGATGCCAAGTATAAGTTTCCTTTTCGTTTGCATTCTCTCCAAAACCTCATCGTTGCTCACATGTTTAGTTCATGGTATCCTCAGCATCCTTCTGTAGAACCACATTTCAGCTGCTTCAAGCTTTTTTCCTCATCTTCGATGATATGTTAAATAACTATTCGTCAAGATTAAATTACCTAATGTCTCTTCCTGATGCCAAGTATAAGTTTCCTTTTCGTTTGCATTCTCTCCAAAACCTCATCGTTGCTCACATGTTTAGTTCATGGTATCCTCAGCATCCTTCTGTAGAACCACATTTCAGCTGCTTCAAGCTTTTTTCCTCATCTTCGATGATATGTTAAATAACTATTCGTCAAGATTAAATTACCCATAATGTCTCTTCCTGATGCAAGTATAAGTTTCCTTTTCGTTTGCATTCTCTCCAAAACCTCTACATCGTTGCTCACATGTTTAGTTCATGGTATCCTCAGCATCCTTCTGTAGAACCACATTTCAGCTGCTTCAAGCTTTTTTCCTCATCTTCGATGATATGTTAAATAACTATTCGTCAAGATTAAATTACCCATAATGTCTCTTCCTGATGCAGAAGTATAAGTTTCCTTTTCGTTTGCATTCTCTCCAAAACCTCATCGTTGCTCACATGTTTAGTTCATGGTATCCTCAGCATCCTTCTGTAGAACCACATTTCAGCTGCTTCAAGCTTTTTTTCCTCATCTTCGATGAGATATGTTAAATAACTATTCGTCAAGATTAAATTATTTATAATGTCTCTTCCCTGATGCCAAGTATAAGTTTCCTTTTCGTTTGCATTCTCTCCAAAACCTCATCGTTGCTCACATGTTTAGTTCATGGTATGTATCCTTCTGTAGAATATGTTTTCAGCTTAGCGAAGCTTTCCTCATCTTCGATGATATGTTAAATAACTATTCGTCAAGATTAAATTACCCATAATGTCTCTTCCTGATGCCAAGTATAAGTTTCCTTTTCGTTTGCATTCTCTCCAAAACCTCATCGTTGCTCACATGTTTAGTTCATGGTATCCTCAGCATCCTTCTGTAGGAACCACATTTCAGCTGCTTCAACTTTTTTCCTCATCTTCGATGATATGTTAAGCATATTCGTCAAGATTAAATTACCCGTAATGTCTCTTCCTGATGCAAAGTATAAGTTTCCTTTTCGTTTGCATTCTCTCCAAAACCTCATCGTTGCTCACATGTTTAGTTCATGGTATCTCCAGCATCCTTCTGTAGAACCACATTTCAGCTGCTTCAAGCTTTTTTTCCTCATCTTCGATGATATGTTAAATAACTATTCGTCAAGATTAAATTACCTATAATGTCTCTTCCTGATCTTATAAGTTTCCTTTTCGTTTGCATTCTCTCCAAAACATATCGTTGCTCACATGTTTAGTTCATGGTATCCTCAGCATCCTTCTGTAGAACCACATTTCAGCTGCTTCAGCTTTTTTCCTCATCTTCGATGATATGTTAAATAACTATTCGTCAAAGGATAAATTACCCATAATGTCTCTTCCTGATGCCAAGTATAAGTTTCCTTTTCGTTTGCATTCTCTCCAAAACCTCATCGTTGCTCACATGTTTAGTTCATAGTATCCTCAGCATCCTTCTGTAGAACCACATTTCAGCTGCTTCAAGCTTTTTTCCTCATCTTCGATGATATGTTAAATAACTATTCGTCAAGATTAAATTACCCATAATGTCTCTTCCTGATGCCAATGTAAAGTTTCCTTTTCGTTTGCATTCTCTCCAAAACCTCATCGTTGCTCACATGTTTAGTTCATGGTATCCTCAGCATCCTTCTGTAGAACCACATTCCAGCTGCTTCAAGCTTTTTCCTCATCTTCGATGATATGTTAAATAACTATTCGTCAAGATTAAATTACCCATAATGTCTCTTCCTGATGCCAAGTATAAGTTTCCTTTTCGTTTGCATTCTCTCCAAAAACCTCATCGTTGCTCACATGTTTAGTTCATAGTATCCTCAGCATCCTTCTGTAGAACCACATTTCAGCTGCTTCAAGCTTTTCCTCATCTTCGATGATATGTTAAATAACTATTCGTCAAGATTAAATTACCCATAATGTCTCTTCCTGATGCCAAGTATAAGTTTCCTTTTCGTTTGCATTCTCTCCAAAACCTCATCGTTGCTCACATGTTTAGTTCATAGTATCCTCAGCATCCTTCTGTAGAACCACATTTCAGCTGCTTCTGCTTCAAGCTTTTCCTCATCTTCGATGATATGTTAAATAACTATTCGTCAAGATTCCAATTACCCATAATGTCTCTTCCTGATGCCAAAGTATAAGTTTCCTTTTCGTTTGCATTCTCTCCAAAACTCATCGTTGCTCATATGTTTAGTTCATGGTATCCTCAGCATCCTTCTGTAGAACCACATTTCAGCTGCTTCAAGCTTTTTCCTCATCTTCGATGATATGTTAAATAACTATTCATCGAATTAAATTACCCATAATGTCTCTTCCTGATGCCAAGTATAAGTTTTCTTTTCGTTTGCATTCTCTCCAAAACCTCATCGTTGCTCACATGTTTAGTTCATGGTATCCTCAGCATCCTTCTGTAGAACCACATTTCAGCTGCTTCAAGCTTTTTTCCTCATCTTCGATGATATGTTAAATAACTATTCGTCAAGATTAAATTACCGCAATGTCTCTTCCTGATGCCAAGTATAAGTTTCCTTTTCCGTTTGCATTCTCTCCAAAACCTCATCGTTGCTCACATGTTTGATTCATGGTATCCTCAGCATCCTTCTGTAGAACCACATTTCAGCTGCTTCAAGCTTTTTTCCTCATCTTCGATGATATGTTAAATAACTATTCGTCAAGATTAAAATTACCCATAATGTCTCTTCCTGATGCCAAGTATAAGTTTCCTTTTCGTTTGCATTCTCTCCAAAACCTCATCGTTGCTCACATGTTTAGTTCATGGTATCCTCAGCATCCTTCTGTAGAACCACATTTCAGCTGCTTCAAGCTTTTTCCTCATCTTCGATGATATGTTAAATAACTATTCGTCAAGATTAAATTACCCATAATGTCTCTTCCTGATGCCAAGTATAAGTTTCCTTTTCGTTTGCATTCTCTCCAAAACCTCATCGTTGCTCACATGTTTAGTTCATGGTATCCTCAGCATCCTTCTGTAGAACCACATTTCAGCTGCTTCAAGCTTTTTTCCTCATCTTCGATGATATGTTAAATAACTATTCGTCAAGATTAAATTACCCATAATGTCTCTTCCTGATGCCAAACATATAAGTTTCCTTTTCGTTTGCATTCTCTCCAAAACCTCATCGTTGCTCACATGTTTAGTTCATGGTATCCTCAGCATCCTTCTGTAGAACCATTTCAGCTGCTTCAACTTTTTCCTCATCTTCGATGATATATTTAAATAACTATTCGTCAAGATTAAATTACCCATAATGTCTCTTCCTGATGCAAAGTATAAGTTTCCCTTTCGTTTTTGCATTCTCTCCAAAACCTCATCGTTGCTCACATGTTTAGTTCATGGTATCCTCAGCATCCTTCTGTAGAACTACTATTTTCTAGCTGCTTCTAGCTTTTCCTCATCTTCGATGATATGTTAAATAACTATTCGTCAAGATTAAATTACCCATAATGTCTCTTCCTGATGCCAAGTATAAGTTTCCTTTTCGTTTGCATTCTCTCCAAAACCTCATCATCGTTGCTCATGTTTAGTTCATGGTATCCTCAGCATCCTTCTGTAAAACCACATTTCAGCTGCTTCAAGCTTTTTTTCCTCATCTTCGATGATATGTTAAATAACTATTCATTAAGATTAAATTACCCATAATGTCTCTTCCTGATGCCAAGTATAAGTTTCCTTTCGTTTGCATTCTCTCCAAAACCTCATCGTTGCTCACATGTTTAGTTCATGTATCCTCAGCATCCTTCTGTAGAACCACATTTCAGCTGCTTCAAGCTTTTCCTCATCTTCGATGATATGTTAAATAACTATTCGTCAAGATTAAATTACCCATAATGTCTCTTCCTGATGCCAAGTATAAGTTTCCTTTTTTCGTTTGCATTCTCTCCAAAACCTCATCGTTGCTCATGTTTAGTTCATGGTATCCTCAGCATCCTTCTGTAGAACCACATTTCAGCTGCTTCAAGCTTTTTCCTCATCTTCGATGATATGTTAAATAACTATTCGTCAAGATTAAATTACCCATAATGTCTCTTCCTGATGCCAAGTATAAGTTTCCTTTTCGTTTGCATTCTCTCCAAAAACCTCATCGTTGCTCACATGTTTAGTTCATGGTATCCTCAGCATCCTTCTGTAGAACCACATTTCGGCTGCTTCAAGCTTTTCCTCATCTTCGATGATATGTTAAATAACTATTCGTCAAGATTAAATTACCCATAATGTCTCTTCCTGATGCCAAGTATAAGTTTCCTTTTCGTTTGCATTCTCTCAAAACCTCATCGTTGCTCACATGTTTAGTTCATGGTATCCTCAGCATCCTTCTGTAGAACCACATTTCAGCTGCTTCAAGCTTTTTCCTCATCTTCGATGATATGTTAAATAACTATTCGTCAAGATTAAATTACCCATAATGTCTCTTCCTGATGCCAAGTATAAGTTTTCCTTTTCGTTTGCATTCTCTCCAAACCTCATCGTTGCTCATGTTTAGTTCATGGTATCCTCAGCATCTTCTGTAGAACCACATTTCAGCTGCTTCAAGCTTTTTTCCTCATCTTCGATGATATGTTAAATAACTATTCGTCAAGATTAAATTACCCATAATGTCTCTTCCTGATGCCAAGTATAAGTTTCCTTTTCGTTTTGCATTCTCTCCAAAACCTCATCGTTGCTCACATGTTTAGTTCATGGTATCCTCAGCATCCTTCTGTAGAACCACATTTCAGCTGCTTCAAGCTTTTTTCCTCATCTTCGATGATATGTTAAATAACTATTCGTCAGATTAAATTACCCACATAATGTCTCTTCCTGATGCCAAGTATAAAGTTTCCTTTTCGTTTGCATTCTCTCCAAAACCTCATCGTTGCTCCTATACATGTTTAGTTCATGGTATCCTCCAGCATCCTTCTGTAGAACCACATTTCAGCTGCTTCAAGCTTTTTTCCTCATCTTCGATGATATGTTAAATAACTATTCGTCAAGATTAAATTACCCATAATGTCTCTTCCTGATGCCAAGTATAAGTTTCCTTCGTTTGCATTCTCTCCAAAACCTCATCGTTGCTCACATGTTTAGTTCATGGTATCCTCAGCATCCTTCTGTAGAACCACATTTCAGCTGCTTCAAACTTTTTTCCTCATCTTCGATGATATGTTAAATAACTATTCGTCAAGATTAAATTACCCATAATGTCTCTTCCAGGTACTGATATAAGTTTCCTTTTCGTTTGCATTCTCTCCAAAACCTCATCGTTGCTCACACATGTTTAGTTCATGGTATCCTCAGCATCCTTCTGTAGAACCACATTTCAGCTGCTTCGACTTTTTTCCTCATCTTCGATGATATGTTAAATAACTATTCGTCAAGATTAAATTACCCATAATGTCTCTTCCTGATGCCAAGTATAAGTTTCCTTTTCGTTTGCATTCTCTCCAAAACCTCATCGTTGCTCACATGTTTAGTTCATGGTATCCTCAGCATCCTTCTGTAGAACCACATTTCAGCTGCTTCAAGCTTTTTTCCTCATCTTCGATGATATGTTAAATAACTATTCGTCAAGATTAAATTACCCATAATGTCTCTTCCTGATGCCAAGTATAAGTTTCCTTTTCGTTTGCATTCTCTCCAAAACCTCATCGTTGCTCACATGTTTAGTTCATGGTATCACTCAGCATCCTTCTGTAGAACCACATTTCAGCTGCTTCAAGCTTTTTTTCCTCATCTTCGATGATATATTCATCTTTATTCGTCAAGATTAAATTACCCATAATGTCTCTTCCTGATGCAGAAGTATAAGTTTCCTTTTCGTTTGCATTCATTCTCTCCAAAACCTCATCGTTGCTCACATGTTTAGTTCATGGTATCCGCAGCATCCTTCTGTAGAACCACATTTCAGCTGCTTCAAGCTTTTTCCTCATCTTCGATGATATGTTAAATAACTATTCGTCAAGATTAAATTACCCATAATGTCTCTTCCTGATGCAAGTATAAAGTTTCCTTTTCGTTTGCATTCTCTCCAAAACCTCATCGTTGCTCACATATTTGGTCATGGTATCCTCAGCATCCTTCTGTAGAACCACATTTCAGCTGTTTCAAGCTTTTTTCCTCATCTTCGATGATATGTTAAATAACTATTCGTCAAGATTAAATTACCCATAATGTCTCTTCCTGATGCAAAGTATAAGTTTCCTTTTCGTTTGCATTCTCTCCAAAACCTCATCGTTGCTCACATGTTTAGTTCATGGTATCCTCAGCATCCTTCTGTGAACCACATTTCAGCTGCTTCAAAAGCTTTTTCCTCATCTTCGATGATATGTTAAATAACTATTCGTCAAGATTAAATTACCCATAATGTCTCTTCCTGATGCCAAGTATAAGTTTCCTTTTCGTTTGCATTCTCTCCAAAACCTCATCGTTGCTCACATGTTTAGTTCATGGTATCCTCAGCATCCTTCTGTAGAACCACATTTCAGCTGCTTCAAGCTTTTTTTCCTCATCTTCGATGATATGTTAAATAACTATTCGTCAAGATTAAATTATCCATAATGTCTCTTCCTGGTGCCAAGTATAAGTTTCCTTTTCGTTTGCATTCTCTCCAAAACCTCATCGTTGCTCACATGTTTAGTTCATGGTATCCTCAGCATCCTTCTGTAGAACCACATTTCAGCTGCTTCAAGCTTTTTTCTCATCTTCGATGATATGTTAAATAACTATTCGTCAAGATTAAATTACCCATAATGTCTCTTCCTGGTGCCAAGTATAAGTTTCCTTTTCGTTTGCATTCTCTCCAAAACCTCATCGTTGCTCACATGTTTAGTTCATGGTATCCTCAGCATCCTTCCTGTAGAACCACATTTCAGCTGCTTCAAGCTTTTTCCCTCATCTTCGATGATATGTTAAATAACTATTCGTCAAGATTAAATTACCCATAATGTCACTTTCTGGTGTTAATTATAAGTTTCCTTTTCGTTTGCATTCTCTCCAAAACCTCATCGTTGCTCACATGTTTAGTTCATGGTATCACTCAGCATCCTTCTGTAGAACCACATTTCAGCTGCTTCAAGCTTTTTTCCTCATCTTCGATGATATGTTAAATAACTATTCGTCAAGATTAAATTATCCATAATGTCACTTTCTGGTGTTAATTATTATAAGTTTCTGTTTCGTTGCATTCTATCAAAACCCTCATCATTGCTCACATGTTTAGTTGTATCCTCAGCATCTTCTGTGAAACATTTCAGACTTGCTTCATTTTTCCTCATCTTCGATGATGACTAAACAACATTTGGTCGTGATCAATTACCCATGGCCAATACTCTTCCTGAGTACCATTATATAAATTTCTTTTTCGTTTGCATTCTCTCCAAAACCTCATCATTGCTCCATGTTTAGTTCATGGTATCCTCAGCATCCTTCTGTAGAACACATTTCTTCTTGACTTTTTCCTCATCTTCGATGATATATTAAATAACTATTCATCAAGATTAAATTACCCATAATGTCTCTTCCTGATGCCATTATGTTTCCGCTTTTCGTTTGCATTCTCTCCAAAACCTCGCGTTGTCATGTTTAGTTCATGGTATCCTCAATATCTGCTTGAACACATTTCAGCTGCTTAAGCTTTTCCTCATCTTCGATGATATATTAAATAACTATTCGTCAAGATTAAATTACCCATAAATGTCTCTTCCTGATGCCAAGTATAGTTTCCTTTTCGTTTGCATTCTCTCAAAACCTCATCGTTGCTCACATGTTTTAGTTCTGCATCCTCAGCATCTATTCTGTAGAACCACATTTCAGCTGCTTCAAGCTTTTTTCCTCATCTTCAGGTATTGTGTTAAACGCTATTCGTCAAGATTGGTACATAGTATATAACTTCCCTGATGCCAAGTATAAGTTTCCTTTTCGTTTGCATTCATAAAACTTTCATCGTTGCTCCACATGTTTAGTTCATGACATCCTCAGCATCTTCTGTAGACATTTCAGCTGCTTCAACTTTTTCCTCATCTTGGTGTTATGTTAAATAACTATTCGTCAAGATTAAATTACCGCCAATGTCTCTTCCTGATACGTATAAGTTTCCTTTTCGTTTGTTCTCTCAAAACCTCATCGTTGTTGCTCACATGTTTAGTTCATGGTATCCTCAGCATCCTTCTGTAGAACCACGTTTCAGCTGTTAGCTTTTTCCTCATCTTCGATGATATGTTAAATAACTATTCGTCGGGTCAATTACTGCAATGTCTCTTCGGTACGAACTTCTGGTTTTTCCTTTTCGTTTGCATTCTCTCCAAAAACCTCATGTTGCTCACATGTTTAGTTCATGGCCATCCTCAACTCCTTCTTGAACCACATTTCAGCTGCTTCAAACTTTTCCTCATCTTCGATGATATGTTAATAACATTTGTCAAGATTAAATTTACTTATTATCTCTTCCTGATGCCAAGTATAAGTTTCTTTTCGTTTGCATTCTCTTGGCTCTCATCGTTACTCACATGTTTAGTTCATAATTATCAGCATCTTCAACATGAACACATTTCAGCTGCTTCAAAGCTTTTCCTCTTCGATGACATATTCAATATTCGTCAAGATTAAATTACCCATAATGTCTCTTCCTGATGCCAAGTATAAGTTTCCTTTTCATTTGCATTCTCTGAACCTCTCATCGTTGCTCACATGTTTAGTTCATGGTGTCCTCAGCATCCTTCTGTAGAACCACATTTCAGCTGCTTCAAGCTTTTTCATAATGTGATATGTTAAACAACTGTTCGTCAGATTGATACCCATAATATCCTTTATGATGCCAAGTATGAGATTTGCTGCGTTTGCATTCTCCAAAACCTCATCGTTGCTTTCCATGTTTGATTCTTATTTGTCTTTCAGCATCATTTAAGCAGACACATTGCCATTGCTTCAAGCTTTTCCTCATCTTCGATGATATGTTAAACATCTTCGTCAAGATTGATGCCCATAGTAACTCTTTGATGCCAAGTATAAGTTTCCTTTTCGTTTGCGTTATCATAAAAACCTCATGGATATACATGTTTAGTTCGTAGTATCCTCAGCATCCTTCTGCTTAGACACCACATTTCCAGCTGCTTCAAAGCTTTTTCCTCATCTTCGATGATATGTTTGATAACTTGTTTCGTCAGATTAAATTTCTTGTAATGTCTCTTCTGATGCCAGAAAATGTGGTTTTGCTTTTCGTTTGCATTCTCCAAACCTCACAATACGTTGCTCACGTGTTGGTTCATAGGCATCATAGCAGCTCCTTCTGTAGAACCATTTCAATGGCTGAAAGCTTTCCTCATCTTCAGGTAATGCTTGTTGTGTATTCGTCGGAATTAGGTACGCAATGTCTCTTCCTGATGCCAAGTATAGTTTCTTTTCGTTTGCGATGCTCTCAAAACATACTCATCGTTGCTCACATGTTTAGTTCTTGGTATCCTCCAACGTCTTCTGTGGGAGCCACATTTCAGCTGCTTCGAAGCTTTTTCCTCATCTTCGATGATATGTTAAGCAACTTCATGGTCAAGATTAAATTACACAATATTAACAAGTGCCAAGTATAAGTTTCCTTTTCGTTTTGCATTCTCTCCAAAAACCTCATCATTGCTCCGCATGTTTGATTCATGGCCTCAGCATCCTTTGTAGAACCACGTTTCAGCTGGCTTCAAGCTGCCTCTTGGAGCATTGTGACGACGACATTGGTCGAGACCAGGTGCACCATAATGTCTCTTCCTGATGCCAAATGTGGTTACTTTTCGTTTGCATTCTCTCCAAGCTCTCATCGTTGCTCACATGTTTGGTTATGGTATCCTCCATCCTTCTGTCAGAACCACATTTCAGCTGCTTCAAGCTTTTTTCCTCATCTTCGATGATATGTTGGCTAACATTCGTCGGGATTGATTACTATAATGTACTTTCTGGTATTAGCGTTGTAAGTTTCCTTTTCGTTTGCATTATCTATAAAACTCATCGTTGCTCATGTTTGATTCATGGTATCCTCAGCATCACTTCTTGAACACATTTCAGCTGCTTCAACTTTTTCCTCATCTTCGATGATGGCATATTAAATATTATTCGTCAAGATTAAATTACCCATAATGTCACTTTCTGGTGTTAATTATAAGTTTCTTTTCGTTTGCATTATCTCAAAAACATGTTTGCTCATGTTTAGTTCATGGTATCCTAAACGTCTTCTCTGTAGAACCACGTTTCAGCTGCTTCGACTTTTCCTCAATATTTAGGTAATATGTTAAATAACTATTCGTCAAGATTAAATTACCCATAATGTCACTTTCTGGTGTTAATTATAGTTTCTTTTCGTTTTAGTATCTCAAAAAACTCATCGTGCTCACGTGTTTAGTTCATGGTATCCTCAGCATCTATTACTGTAGAACCACATTTCAGCTGCTTCAAGCTTTTTCCTCATCTTCGATGATATGTTAAATAACTATTCGTTAAGATTAAATTACCCATAATGTCACTTTACGGTGTTTAATTATAAGTTTTGTACTCGTTTGCATTATCTCCAAAGCCTCGCTCGTTGCTCCATGTATTTGGTTCATGGTATCTCAGCATCCTTCTGTAAGACACATTTCAGCTGCTTCATTTTCCTCATGCTGGGTGATATGTTAAATAACTATTCGTCAAGATTAAATTACCCATAATGTCACTGGTGTTGATGCTGTTTCCTTTTCTGCGTTTGCGATATCTCCAAAAATATAATCGTTTGCTCACATGTTTGGTTGCGGCGGTATCCTCAGCATCCTTCTGTAGAACCGTTTCAGCTGCTTCAAGCTTTTCCTCGTCTTCGATGATATGTTAAATAACTATTCGTCAAGATTAAATTACCCATAATGTCACTTTCTGGTGTTAATTATAAGTTTCCTTTTCGTTTGCATTATCTCAAAAACCTCATCGTTGTAAAACGCTTTGGTTATTGTGCATCCTCAACATCCTTCTGTAGAACCACATTTCAGCTGCTTCAAGCTTTTTTTCCTCATCTTCGATGATATATTAAATAACTATTCGTCAAGATTAGAGTACCCATAATGTCACTTTCTGGTGTTAATTATAAGTTTCCTTTTCGTTTTGATATATAAAAACCTCATCGTTGCTCACATGTTTAGTTCATGGTATCCTCAGCATCCTTCTGTAGAACCACATTTCAGCTGCTTCAAGCTTTTTTCCTCATCTTCGATGATATGTTAAATAACTATTCGTCAAGATTAAATTACCCATAATGTCACTTTCTGGTGTTAATTATAAGTTTCCTTTTCGTTTGCATTATCTCAAAAACCTCATCGATTGCTCACATGTTTAGTTCGCAGTATCCTCAGCATCCTTCTGTAGAACCACATTTCAGCTGCTTCAGCTTTTTTCCTCATCTTCGATGATATGTTAAATAACTATTCGTCAAGATTAAATTACCCATGACCATCCCACTTTGTGGTGTTGGTATAAGTTTTCTTTAGTTTGCATTATCTCAAAAAACCTCATCGTTGCTCACATGTTTAGTTCATGGTATCCTCCAGCATCCTTCTGTGGAACACATTTCAGCTGCTTCAAGCTTTTCCTCATCTTCGATGATTATCTGTTAAATAACTATTCGTCAAGATTAAATTACCCATAATGTCCTTTCTTTAATTGACCAATTATAAGTTTCCTTTCGTTTGCATTCTCCAAAACCTCATCGTTGCTCACATGTTTAGTTCATGGTATCCTCAGCATCCTTCTGTAGAACCACATTTCAGCTGCTTCAAGCTTTTTCCTCATCTTCGATGATATGTTAAATAACTATTCGTCAAGATTAAATTACCCATAATATCACTTTCTGGTGTTAATTATAAGTTTCCTTTTCGTTTGCATTATCTCAAAAACTTCGTCGTTGCTCACATGTTCGGTTCATGGTATCCTCAGCATCCTTCTGTAGAACCACATTTCTGTTGCTTCGAGTCCCTCCTTCATTTTTGAGGTTATCGTCTAGCATTCTCTGTCACATAGGACAGATATCAGATAACAATCCAGTACTCTTTAGCACGAAATCTTCTTGCCTCTCAACACTCTGCTTAGCCTTTGAAATGCGTCCTTGGCCATCTGAGTGTCGCACTTTCCATCCTCTATCAGAACGCTTCTACGATATTTAAATTTCTATACCTGTTCGATTTTAGTGTCCCAGCTCGATAAAATATAAAATGGCAAAAGAATTTCAGCACATTTAGCTGTTAGAAAAAAATAAAACTTCCAAGTGCTATTGATCTTGACGTTGCGTTTGGTACCGAATACCGATTCTTTTGTCTGCCGTCTCTGTGACGTCAACAGTCTGAGATTGCTATCCTATCCTGCATATACATGATTTAGCGGTAGGATGTAAATTAATGCCAGACTTGACTAAATCCAGGCTTACTACCAAATCTCAGTAGAAGAAAGCGATATAGCAAAGACTGTTATCACAATTCCTTTCGGTTTTTGTCGATACTTCTGAGATGAGGTAGTTTTTACATTATTTACATTGTTCGGAGTGTTGTCCTCATCTTTATTGCAATTTTTGCGACGTTGTACGATCCGGCCTTCCACAGGTGCTAGGAATTTCGAACCAAACTTTTTGTCTATATCTCTGAGATGAGGTAATATCTACACTATTTACATTATTTGGACTACTGTCCTCATCTTTGTTGCCATTTGTACGACGTTACAGCTGTTGTACGCTCCGACCTTCTTCATGGTGCTAGGAATTTCGAACCGAACCCTTTATTTCAACCACCGGGGTATATCATTCTCATTCCATGTGCGATGTCACTTCCGGTAGCCATGTAGTTATCTCCCTTTAACTTAACTCTCTAAGTTATGTGTTCACCACTGCTGTAGCCTGGTATTGAACTCATGACTCTTAAGATCAAGTTTCTGGAATTAACCGACGCCTATATCCGTTGTGCCATTCGGTTAATTCGAAGTCACCAGAATGCCGTTTGGTTTAAGAAACCTCGCCCAGTTTTTTCAAAGGTTGATAGACGAAGTATTAAGCGGTTTATCTTTCACTTTTCACGACGTATTAGTAGCAAGCAGAAATATGCCCGAACTCATGGAACATTGCCAATTTGTTTTTGAACGCCTACAGCCTCTGGGATTGAAAATTAACATCGATAATTGCACGTTTGTTGAAAAAAAACAAAAAAAAAAAACAAAAAAACTTTTATTTTTAGGACACAAAACAAATTATTTGATTTTTCGTGTTTAGAAAATAAATTTCATTTTTTCCTCCTCTAAATTTATTGATCAGTGCTGGGTAGGAGTTGTCTAGTCTTGTGAAAGAAATATCTTATTTCAACGTCCTATATTTCAAGAAGTGTGTATGCATGTGTATGTGTGTGTGTGTGTGTGTGTGTGTACTTGTGCCTATTAAATAGTACAACCATGTGTCAGTAACGTACAATCCAGGCATGCACGTATAGATTAAATTCACGTGTCTAGTAACACGCAGAGAATGACGGACAGAGAAACAAGCTCTTCTTTTGTAGTATAGAAAACAAGTTTTGTTGTCTATTAGTTTCGTGCAATGACCCCAGTTTTGTGCACGAGAATGAGTGCTCATCCCTAGTCTCAACGAAAGGAAGAAGATATCTGTTGTAGAGTGGTTGACACCATTGCAGCATTCTTAATGATACAATGGCCTATTATATGAAATGGTCTATTCAAGTTCAAGGAGTAATATTCGAGTGTAATAAGACTCTGCATTTTGCCTCAAGTGGGGAGGCAGTTAAAATACCAATATTGGAGTGTCATTCGAGTAATATTCGAACTGATTACTTCGGCGAATATTGCAATCTAAACCCCTCCTCTCTGTGTTGTAAGTTCTGGCTTGTTCTGTTTTGTGTATATTCGTTTAGCACTGGATATTGTGCTGAATAATATTGCAACACACTTTCTCTGACTATCGTATTCATCACGGTGATACAACAATATGTAAAATCTTAATAATTTGAAAGTAGAAAATACAAAATATATTTTGTAAGATCTAACTGGACAATTGTCTGACCTAATCCAGACACTCCTCTCTAATCGTACAATGAAAGTAGTATTAAACAGACATGCCTCCCAAAACTACCATACGAACGTCACTGAAGGCTATATTCTAGGTCCTACGCTCTTTCTGATCTACATTAATGATCTCTCCGATCCCAAGTAGGCATGTACTCTGACGACACAACCGTTTACTCTTGCGAGCTTGAGATCCGTGGTGAAGTTGGGTAAGAAATGGCTCGTAAATTTTAATGCTTCCAAAAAGAAGCTGCTATGTGTAAACCATCATAGACAATCGCTCATATCCCCCACCATTAGCATGGAACAGGCTAGCCTCCCTGAGAGTAAAACACTACGCCTCCTTGGCCTCTCACTCTCAGCGGACCTCAAGTAGAATGACTATATCGAATCCATTGCTGAATCCGCTACTAATAAGGTCGGTTCACTGTGCAGGGCCAGGAAGTTTTTCCCATCTGAGTCCATCCTACACATGTAAAAATCTACCATCCGCCCGTGTATTGAATACTGCTGCCACATTTGGTCGGGTGCCCCTCCTATTCACCTCGGGGTTCTTGACAAAATCCAACGGAGAATCTGTAATGTGATAGATACCAACTTGGCAGCTCGGCTGCAGTCGTTATCTCACCGGCGTGACGCGGCTTCCCTGTGCCTCTTTTGTTAATACTTTCACGGCTTCTGCTCCGATGAACTTAGATCACTGGTGCCCCCGAGGTACTAATTTGCACGAGATACTAGATTAGCAACTAGGTCCCACCCTTTTACAGTGAAACCGATAAAATGTAACCGTAATTTCTACTCTAATAGCTTCTTTTCACACACTTCCCAACTGTGGAATTCCCTTCCATATACTTGCTTCTCCGACAGGAATTTTAAAGTTAAGGTCGATAGACCACTCCTATCTTACTAATTAGCATTCATTCTTTCAAGCTCTTTTTTCATCAACTCCACCCCCATCCTCGGTATTCTCATCAATCTATTACTCTCCTCCTGACATTTTTTTATAACTAACCCCTTTTTCTCATTACTTTCCCCTATGTAACCCCCTGCACAACAGTGGCAGTAGAATGCCTCGCTTGGGGTGAGATGATTAAAACATAAAAATAAAAATAAAAATAAAGATTTTTCAGAAGAATAAACTTTATCTTTCTTCTTTTTTTTATTAATGTTCAACCGATACAAATTTTAAGAGCCACTCGTTCAAGGGCCGTTCGTTACTGAATAGCATGTGTGATATAAACGCAAAAGAAAAAATTAAGAAGTGAAGATTAGGAGGATGTGGCTGATAAATAAAGATTGAGTCTAAACTCGAAGGATATGGCTGATAGATATGGATTGAGTCTTAACTCGAAGGATATGGCTGATAGATAAGGATTGAGTCTAAACTCGAAGGATATGGCTGATAGATATGGATTGAGTCTTAACTCGAAGGATATGGCTGATAGATAAGGATTGAGTCTAAACTCGAAGGATATGGCTGATAGATATGGATTGAGTCTAAACTCGAAGGATATGGCTGATAGATATGGATTGAGTCTAAACTCGAAGGATATGGCTGATAGATATGGATTGAGTCTTAACTCGACGGATATGACTGATAGATAAGGATTGAGTCTAAACTCGAAGGATATGGCTGATAGATAAGCATTGAGTCTAAACTCGAAGGATATGGCTGATAGATAAGGATTGAGTCCAAACTCGAAGGATATGGCTGATAAATAAAGATTGGGTTCAAACTCGAAGGATATGGCTGATAGATAAGGATAGAGTCTAAACTCGAAGGATATGGCTGATAGATAAGGATTGAGTCAAAACTCGAAGGATATGGCTGATAGATAAGGATTGAGTCTAAACTCGAAAGATATGGCTGATAGATAAGGATTGAGTCTAAACTCGAAGGATATGGCTGATAGATAAGGATTGAGTGTTAACTCGACGGATATGACTGATAGATAAGGATTGAGTCTAAACTCGAAAGATATGGCTGATAGATAAGCATTGAGTCTAAACTCGAAGGATATGGCTGATAGATAAGGATTGAGTCTAAACTCGAAAGATATGACTGATAGATAAGGATTGAGTCTAAACTCGAAGGATATGGCTGATAGATAAGGATTGAGTCTAAACTCGAAAGATATGGCTGATAGATAAGGATTGAGTCTAAACTCGAAAGATATGGCTGATAGATAAGGATTGAGTCTAAACTCGAAGGATATGGCTGATAGATAAGGATTGAGTGTTAACTCGACGGATATGACTGATAGATAAGGATTGAGTCTAAACTCGAAAGATATGGCTGATAGATAAGCATTGAGTCTAAACTCGAAGGATATGGCTGATAGATAAGGATTGAGTCTAAACTCGAAAGATATGGCTGATAGATAAGGATTGAGTCTAAACTCGAAGGATATGGCTGATAGATAAGGATTGAGTGTTAACTCGACGGATATGACTGATAGATAAGGATTGAGTCTAAACTCGAAAGATATGGCTGATAGATAAGCATTGAGTCTAAACTCGAAGGATATGGCTGATAGATAAGGATTGAGTCTAAACTCGAAAGATATGACTGATAGATAAGGATTGAGTCTAAACTCGAAGGATATGGCTGATAGATAAGGATTGAGTCTAAACTCGAAAGATATGGCTGATAGATAAGGATTGAGTCTAAACTCGAAAGATATGGCTGATAGATAAGGATTGAGTCTAAACTCGAAGGATATGGCTGATAGATAAGGATTGAGTGTTAACTCGACGGATATGACTGATAGATAAGGATTGAGTCTAAACTCGAAAGATATGGCTGATAGATAAGCATTGAGTCTAAACTCGAAGGATATGGCTGATAGATAAGGATTGAGTCTAAACTCGAAAGATATGACTGATAGATAAGGATTGAGTCTAAACTCGAAGGATATGGCTGATAGATAAGGATTGAGTCTAAACTCGAAAGATATGGCTGATAGATAAGGATTGAGTCTAAACTCGAAAGATATGGCTGATAGATAAGGATTGAGTCTAAACTCGAAGGATATGGCTGAGAGATAAGGATTGAGTGTTAACTCGACGGATATGACTGATAGATAAGGATTGAGTCTAAACTCGAAAGATATGGCTGATAGATAAGGATTGAGTCTAAACTCGAAGGATATGGCTGATAGATAAGGATTGAGTCTAAACTCGAAAGATATGACTGATAGATAAGGATTGAGTCTAAACTCGAAGGATATGGCTGATAGATAAGGATTGAGTCTAAACTCGAAGGATATGGCTGATAGATAAGGATTGAGTCTAAACTCGAAAGATATGACTGATAGATAAGGATTGAGTCTAAACTCGAAGGATATGGCTGATAGAAACGGATTGAGTCTAAACTCGAAAGATATGACTGATAGATAAGGATTGAGTCTAAACTCGAAGGATATGGCTGATAGATAAGGATTGAGTCTAAACTCGAAGTATATGGCTGATAGATAAGGATTGAGTCTAAACTCGAAGGATATGGCTGATAGATAAGGATTGAGTCTAAACTCGAAGGATATGGCTGATAGATAAGGATTGAGTCTAAACTCGAAAGATATGACTGATAGATAAGGATTGAGTCTAAACTCGAAGGATATGGCTGATAGATAAGGATTGAGTCTAAACTCGAAAGATATGACTGATAGATAAGGATTGAGTCTAAACTCGAAGGATATGGCTGATAGATAAGGATTGAGTCTAAACTGAAGGATAGGTTGGTGAAATAAAGATAAGGAGATTGAGTCTAAACTCGAAGGATATGGCTGATAGATAAGGATTGAGTGTTAACTCGACGGATATGACTGATAAATAAGGATTGAGTCTAAACTCGAAGGATATGGCTGATAGATAAGCATTGAGTCTAAACTCGAAGGATATGGCTGGTAGATAAGGATTGAGTCCAAACTCGAATGATATGGCTGATAAATAAAGATTGAGTTCAAACTCGAAGGATATGGCTGATAGATAAGGATTGAGTCTAAACTCGAAGGATATGGCTGATAGATAAGGATTGAGTCAAAACTCGAAGGATATGGCTGATAGATAAGGATTGAGTCTAAACTCGAAAGATATGGCTGATAGATAAGGATTGAGTCCAAACTCGAAGGATATGGCTGATAAATAAAGATTGAGTTCAAACTCGAAGGATATGGCTGATAGATAAGGATTGAGTCTAAACTCGAAGGATATGGCTGATAGATAAGCATTGAGTCTAAACTCGAAGGATATGGCTGAGAGATAAGCATTGAGTCTAAACTCGAAGGATATGGCTGATAGATAACCATTGAGTCTAAACTCGAAGGATATGACTGATAGATAAGGATTGAGTCTAAACTCGAAGGATATGGCTGATAGATAAGGATTGAGTCTAAACTCGAAAGATATGACTGATAGATAAGGATTGAGTCTAAACTCGAAGGATATGGCTGATAGATAAGGATTGAGTCTAAACTCGAAGGGTATGGCTGATAGATAAGGATTGAGTCTAAACTCGAAGGATATGGCTGATAGATAAGGATTGAGTCTAAACTCGAAGGATATGGCTGATAGATAAGGATTGAGTCAAAACTCGAAGGATTTGGCTGATAGATAAGGATTGAGTCTAAACTCGAAAGATATGGCTGATAGATAAGGATTGAGTCCAAACACGAAGGATATGGCTCATAAATAAAGATTGAGTTCAAACTCGAAGGATATGGCTGATAGATAAGGATTGAGTCTAAACTCGAAGGATATGGCTGATAGATAAGCATTGAGTCTAAACTCGAAGGATATGGCTGATAGATAAGCATTGAGTCTAAACTCGAAGGATATGGTTGATAGATAAGCATTGAGTCTAAACTCGAAGGATATGACTGATAGATAAGGATTGAGTCTAAACTCGAAGGATATGGCTGATAGATAAGAATTGAGTCTAAACTCGAAGGATATAGCTGATAGATAAGGATTGAGTCTAAACTGGAAAGATATGACTGATAGATAAGGATTGAGTCTAAACTCGAAGGATATGGCTGATAGATAAGGATTGAGTCTAAACTCGAAGGATATGGCTGATAGATAAGGATTGAGTCTAAACTCGAAGGATATGGCTGATAGATAAGAATTGAGTCTAAACTCGAAGGATATGGCTGGTAGATAAGGATTGAGTCTAAACTCGAAAGATATGACTGATAGATAAGGATTGTGTCTAAACTCGAAGGATATGGCTGATAGATAAGGATTGAGTCTAAACTCGAAGGATATGGCTGATAGATAAGGATTGAGTCTAAACTCGAAGGATATGGCTGATAGATAAGGATTGAGTCTAAACTCGAAGGATATGGCTGATAGATAAGGATTGAGTCTAAACTCGAAGGATATGGCTGATAGATAAGGATTGAGTCTAAACTCGAAGGATATGGCTGATAGATAAGGATTGAGTCTAAACTCGAAGGATATGGCTGATAGATAAGAATTGAGTCTAAACTCGAAGGATATGGCTGATAGATAAGGATTGAGTCTAAACTCGAAAGATATGACTGATAGATAAGGATTGAGTCTAAACTCGAAGGATATGGCTGATAGATAAGGATTGAGTCTAAACTCGAAGGATATGGCTGATAGATAAGGATTGAGTCTAAACTCGAAGGATATGGCTGATAGATAAGGATTGAGTCTAAACTCGAAAGATATGGCTGATAGATAAGGATTGAGTCTAAACTCGAAGGATATGGCTGATAGATAAGGATTGAGTCTAGACTCGAATGATATGGCTGATAGATAAGGATTGAGTCTAGACTCGAAGGATATGGCTGATAGATAAGGATTGAGTCTAAACTCGAAGGATATGGCTGATAGATAAGGATTGAGTCTAAACTCGAAGGATATGGCTGATAGATAAGGATTGAGTCTAAACTCGAAGGATATGGCTGATAGATAAGGATTGAGTCTAAACTCGAAGGATATGGCTGATAGATAAGGATTGAGTCTAAACTCGAAGGATATGGCTGATAGATAAGGATTGAGTCTAGACTCGAAGGATATGGCTGATAGATAAGGATTGAGTCTAAACTCGAAGGATATGGCTGATAGATAAGGATTGAGTCTAAACTCGAAGGGTATGGCTGATAGATAAGGATTAGTCTAAACTCGAAGGATATGGCTGATAGATAAGGATTGAGTCTAAACTCGAAGGATATGGCTGATAGATAAGGATTGAGTCTAAACTCGAGAAGGATATGGCTGATAGATAAGGATTGAGTCTAAACTCGAAGGATATGGCTGATATATCAAGAGTTGAGTCTAAACTCGAAGGATATGGCTGATAGATAAGGATTGATCTAAACTCGAAGGATATGGCTGATAGATAAGGTGAGTCTAAACTCGAAGGATATGGCTGATAGATAAGGATTGAGTCTAAACTCGAAAGATATGACTGATAGATAAGGATTGAGTCTAAACTCGAAGGATATGGCTGATAGATAAGGATTGAGTCTAAACTCGAAGGATATAGCTGATAGATAAGGATTGAGTCTAAACTCGAAGGATATGGCTGATAGATAAGGATTGAGTCTAAACTCGAAAGATAGGGCTGATAGATAAAGTTGAGTCTAAACTCGAAGGATATGGCTGATAGATAAGAGTTGGAGTCTAAACTCGAATGATATGGCTGATAGATAAGGATTGAGTCTAAACTCGAAAGGGATAGCTGATAGATAAGGATTGAGTCTAAACTCGAAGGATATGGCTGATAGATAAAGTTGAGTCTAAACTCGAAGGATATGGCTGATAGATAAGGATTGAGTCTAAACTCGAAGGATATGGCTGATAGATAAGGATTGAGTCTAAACTCGAAGGATGTAGCTGATAGATAAGGATTGAGTCTAAACTCGAAGGATATGGCTGATAGATAAGGATTGAGTCTAGACTCGAAAGGATATGGCTGATAGATAAGGATTGAGTCTAAACTCGAAGGATATGGCTGATAGATAAGGATTGAGTCAAGCTCGAAGGATATGGCTGATAGATAAGGATTGAGTCTAAACTCGAAGGATATGGCTGATAGATAAGGATTGAGTCTAAACTCGAAGGATATGGCTGATAGATAAGGATTGAGTCTAAACTCGAAGAATATGGCTGATAGATAAGGATTGAGTCTAAACTCGAAGGATATGGCTGATAGATAAGGATTGAGTCTAAACTCGAAGGATATGGCTGATAGATAAGGATTGAGTCTAAACTCGAAGGATATGGCTGATAGATAAGGATTGAATCTAAACTCGAAAGATATGACTGATAGATAAGGATTGGAGTCTAAACTCGAAGGATATGGCTGATAGATAAGGACGAGTCTAAACTCGAAGGATATGGCTGATAGATAAGGATTGAGTCTAAACTCGAAGGATATGGCTGATAGATAAGGATTGAGTCTAAACTCGAAGGATATGGCTGATAGATAAGGATTGAGTCTAAACTCGAAGGATATGGCTGATAGATAAGGATTGAGTCTAAACTCGAAGGATATGGCTGATAGATAAGGATTAGTCTAAACTCGAAGGATATGGCTGATAGATAAGGATTGAGTCTAAACTCGAAGGATATGGCTGATAGATAAGGATTGAGTCTAAACTCGAAGGATATGGCTGATGAGTAAAGTTGAGTCTAAACTCGAAGGATATAAGCTGATAGATAAGAGTTAGTCTAAACTCGAAAGATATGACTGATAGATAAGGATTGAGTCTAAACTCGAAGGATATGGCTGATAGATAAGGATTGAGTCTAAACTCGAAGGATATGGCTGATAGATAAGGATTGAGTCTAAACTCGAAGGATATGGCTGATAGATAAGGATTAGTCTAAACTCGAAGGATATGGCTGATAGATAAGGATTGAGTCTAAACTCGAAGGATATGGCTGATAGATAAGGATTGAGTCTAAACTCGAAGGATATGGCTGATAGATAAGGGGATTGAGTCTAAACTCGAAGAGGATATGGCTGATAGATAAGGATTGAGTCTAAACTCGAGATATGGCTGATAGATGAAGTTGAGTCTAAACTCGAAGGATATGGCTGATAGATAAGGATTGAGTCTAAACTCGAAGGATATGGCTGATAGATAAGGATTGAGTCTAAACTCGAAGGATATGGCTGATAGATAAGGATTGAGTCTAAACTCGAAGGATATGGCTGATAGATAAGGATTGAGTCTAAACTCGAAGGATATGGCTGATAGATAAGGATTGAGTCTAAACTCGAAGGATATGGCTGATAGATAAGGATTGAGTTCAAATTCGAAGAGGTTAAGATTGTGGAGTTCGAAAAAGCATCCTTGTGAAAGTACATGTTCTTGAGTATCAGCTTTCGGAATTAAATACCTTTTCTCACAAAAAAAGGTGCTAAAATAGATATTAAATTTATTAAAGTTATTATACTTATTAAAATCTGCTGGAATGTATTTTTTTAGAAGCGTGTTTTTGATCGGATTGAGAATATTACAGCACTCTTTTCGTATTTAAATTGTCAATTTCACTTTCATAATATCTTGTATTTTCTGAAAAACGCTTAAAAATTTCAAAATATATTGCATTTTCTGGAATTTGCATTAAAATTTCAAATTACATAGTGTTTTCTGAAAATTGCATTAAAATTTCAATATAAATTGTGTTTTCTGAAAATTGCATTAAAATTTCAAATTACATAGTGTTTTCTGAAAATTGCATTAAAATTTCAATATAAATTGTGGTTTCTGAAAATTGCATTAAAATTTCAAATTACATTGTGTTTTCTGAAAATTGCATTAAAATTTCAATATAAATTGTGTTTTCTGAAAATTGCATTAAAATTTCAAATTACATTGTGTTTTCTAATTTTTCTCATTGAAAGCATTTGTATTTATTGCGTGGAAAGCAAACTCATATTTAATGACACTCAACAGAAATGTGTGGATTCCATTCAGCAGGCAATAACTGACGAAATAGAACGCGTATTTCCCTGGCGGGTGACAGTTTTAAGCGTCAGAGTGATGGTATCCTGTTCTTTTTCCTTTTGTTTTTCAAAAAAACTTTATTTAAATTGTTTTCGCTTTATGAAATAATACTGTTCTGTGATTGCAGGATAAAGTTGAGCGTAATTTTTACGTTTATATTTCAAAATTGAATCAAGTGTCTCTGATATGGCACATTTTGTTAGATTATCATCGATTGGTTCATTCAATGACATACCAACATTTTTTGGGTCATTTAATGTCGAACATAAGTATCAAATGACACAAATCACTATGAATCGGTATTTACCGACTTTCTCACGAAGATAGGATGGAACAAAATAACAGTTTAAATGTAGGGTGTCGATACACATACATATAGGTCAATGACAAATGTTGTGCAGTCCATGCTTGTGTTAGTACTCACCAACTCTTACTCTTTAGTATATTCCTACTTTTATGAGGGAGTTGGAACTACCCCAGACCAAATGGACCGATACTACATTTTCATCCCAGTCCAAAGGCTGAAAATGCTTAAAATCATGACCAATAGAATGGTAGACGCAAATCTAGTTTTTTCACCATAGTAAAACAAAAGGCATTATAGGTCCAGTTTCTTCTTCTTCTTCTTCTTCTTCTTCTTCTTCTTCTTCTTCTTCTTCTTCTTCTTCTGTGTACCCTGTCTTTTCAGGACGTAGGCGATCATGGCTTTCCGCATCTCTCTATCACTGGTGGCTCTTAGTACGCTTTCTCCTGTTACACCACGCAACCCTCGTTCCGTTATCTACCTGATCAGGTCCTTCAAATATGTTATCCGCTGCTTTCCCCTCTCTCTTTTTCCCTCTATCTGGCCTGTTAGTGTTAGGTTCTCCAAGCCTTCCTTCCTCATTGCATCTCCCAGAAACTTTAGTTGTCTCTTCCTGATTAATTTCCTCTTCGTTTCTATCCTTTCAAAAACCTTACCATTGCTCCCATATTCGATCCATAATATTCGCAGCATCCTTCTGTAGAACCACATTTCAGTTGCTTCAAGTTTTTCCTTCATCTTTGATGATATTATCCAGCATTCACTGCCATATTGAAGAACTGACATCACATTGCAATCCAGTAATCTCTTCTTTGTTTTTAGCGAAATTGTCCTGTTTCATAATACTTTATTCAGCTTCTGGAATGCAACCTTCATAATGCCAATTCGCCTTCGGATCTCGTCTACTGTTAGAACAATTCCCAGGTAATTCAATTTTTTGTACCTGTTTGATTTTAGTATCCCCCACCTATATTTGGCATTTTGGGCTGGCCTTTTTGCTGATGACCATGCATTCGGTTTTCTTGCAGTTTATTTGTAGTCCTTTCTTGTCAGATACCTTTTGTAGGAGGTCTTTCTGTGCTTGCTATCAGCACTGTATCATCTGTGTACCATATGTTGTTTAAATTGTGACCTCCGACGACGAATCCTGGCATAACTTCTAGGGCCCTCAGAATAGTCTTACTGTATATACTATAGGTTAAAATAGGTAGACGTAGATCCGATTCACATTAGTTTCAAAATGTAGAGTTTGGTTTGACTAATCAGTCAGTTTAGTGCCATACATGAAACACGCTTGGGCGATCATGTCTCTCGCGAGACATGACTGACTGGGCAGAAGATTATCCCGCAGTAGGTTGCCATTGCTTTCTGCGGTAGACTGGTTGCCAGCCAAGGCTATAGAACCCAATCTGTCCTGTTAGTTAATCCATAACTGGAGGGAAGAGAAGGTTTAATACCTTTCCCAAGGGTATTTGCGCGTAAGTGAATGCAATGAATTCAACTGGAATTCGAACTCGGGTCCTCGAGTTCTCGTTCCGAGTCGATATCCATTGTACCACAACGCACATCTGGCTTGATTAATACTTGGTCCAAAACGGTGGACGTAGGTACTGCTTGCAAAAGACACAAAGGTAGATATAACTATGCTTTACACTAGAATAAAAAAGATAGACATTAGCTATAGATATATCTAATATATAGATATATTAGCTATATTAGACATTAACATTAGTTAAAAAAAAAACCTTATACATAGGTCTGTTTTCTGCTAGGTTAAAAAAAATGTTGACATAAAACTCGTGTGAAAAATTAAATTTAGGTTTGGTTTACACTATCGTCAATAAAATAGACATGAATTAGTTTGATACTCGATTCAAAGAGACACACATTGGTCCGTTTTTCACTCGGATGAAAAATGTTATCCATAATTCTGGTTTACTGGAGATTAAAAAATGTACTCATAGCTCTGGTTTTTCACTCGTGTCAAAAATTAATGTCCGGTTTACACTACCTTCCAAAAGTTAGTGGTAGATTCAGTTTACACAAGCGACAAAAGATAGATCTAGGTCCAGTTTACATGAGAATGCAAATTGTAGACTAGAATATGAAAAAGTACACACGAGCCCTGTTTACATTAGTTTCAAAATATAGACGTAGGTTCGATTTACACTGGAATAAAATCGGTAGATATATATATATATATGCCCTGTTTTCACTTGGAAGACAAAGGTACGAGAAAAAATCGCAGCTGTAGGCAATTTTCTAAACATCGCTTAGATGTGGCACAAGGCCGAAAGCACCCAGTGAGAATCGAACTCACTACTCACTTGTAACTGATTCTATCGAGACAATCTTGCTAAGAATTACACCACGTTGAGGTACCCAATTCACTACCCTATTAGAGTAAATTTGCTAAGCACCGCTTAGATGTAGCACAAAGCCGAAAGTATATGACACCCAGTGAGAATCGAATTCACTAATCACTTATAACTTGTTTTAGCGAGACAAACTTACTAAACATTACAACACGCCAAGGTTCCCATATCGCAGCTGTAGCTTTGGTTTATATTTGAACTAGCAGTATATCCCGGCGTTGCTCGGGTGTAATGAAAGCTTTAAAACTAATCCATGGTCCTTGAGCTCAAACTCAGCCTAAAGAATATTTGTGTGGTTTGGTGAGAATCGGATAAAAATTGTGGATTTGTATAAAGGACATACAGACAGATAAACAGACATACACACAAATATCTTGCCTTTTATATATATATATATTATCGATTTTCTGCACTATTGTAAGAACTGCAACATTGAAACTTCTGAATATCGTTTCTTATGTCTTTGTTTATGAGTGTATCAAATTTGATTAAAATCGGACCACTCCTTCTATAAGCCGATTTTTTCGATTATCGATTTTCGATATTTATCGGGGGTACCTCGACACAAAACCTAGCTAAGAACACTCGCAGACGCTTATAGTACAACTGTGCAAATTTTCAAGAATATCGGTTCAGCCGTTTCGGAGTCTATAGGTAACGGACACACACACACAGACACACACACATACACACATACACACATACAGACAAAGTTTCATTTATAAATAAGTTTAGATACTATCGCTGAATCTGGACAAACAACAAGGAACACGTATATATAAAAATATAATCTTACATTCTTATTCTTTGTCGTTGACGCGTGTGTGGAGCTGGAGGGCAGCCCGAGAGTCATCACGCACACGGAGGTGCTGTCGGGACTGGAAACCAGCGGAAGTTCTCTGTCTTCAGCTAAAATTTCTAAAATTA
Organism: Ascarosepion bandense; assembly: GCA_037127315.1. Taxonomy (NCBI): domain Eukaryota; kingdom Metazoa; phylum Mollusca; class Cephalopoda; order Sepiida; family Sepiidae; genus Ascarosepion; species Ascarosepion bandense. The sequence continues at coordinate 7,050,011 of JBBBDQ010000945.1, read as the reverse complement.
ATATAGTCTTAAAACTTTCACGCATTTTAGCTTTTTCGGATTGTTGCTTTGTTGACTTAGATACGACCCGATGTATATGGCAATCACACCCGGCGGTCTATTGTTTTTCAAACCGATTGTCGCTCTTTTCGTTGCACTTTGTTGATATCATCTACGGCCGGATATATCTGTCAATCACGCTTGTTCTTTGTTGACCTAACCCTCAGCCGGATGTACCTGTCAGTTATCTCTGTAGTTCAAGGTAACATATTACATTATATTCATGTCAAAAAATAGTCATTAGTCTGTTTTACGCTAGGTTATAAATGTAATATAACAATCTAGGCCCACCCGAGGAAGTGAGGAAGCGGGGGCGTTTTCCGGCCGTTGAAAGGAACGGATGGTTGTTTGACCTTATTTCCGGCAGTAGCGGAAATGGCTACAAGAGGCAAACAGAACAGGTGTCTCTGAGAATTACGTGGGCGTGCGTAGGCGAGGCAAAAAATCGGAAGTACCGGTTTGGAGATAAAAAGACCTCGGGCACGGATTTCACGACAGACGAGTCTGGACAGAGAGACAGAGGAGAACAGATACGACGACACCCCCCCCCCCCCGTCAACCCCTGGAAGCGCGCTCTCACTCTCTGTTCACTAAGCTACACGGTCCATCGTTCATTAATAAAAATATCACTTGATATATTTATATATATAGCCGTGTTTGTTTGTGGCCTTGTACCAGACAGTTAAATATACAACATAAAAAGGTAGACATAGAAACAGTTTACATTTGTGTCAAAAAGTTGGATATAGGTCCAGTTTATACTTGTGTCTCTACAGGAAGTATCCACTCGTTTCTTATAAGTCAATTTGTGCATAATCTTGATCCAAATTTCGCATATTTAAAAGAGTTGTTTGCTATTTGAAAACCTGTATCTTTGTGCTTGCAAAAATAAATAAATAAATAAATAAAAAATAAAAAAAAGAGTGTCAGTAGGATGTTTTTTCCATTGACACCGCTTTTATTTTAAATGCTTTCACTCCCTCGTTTCAAAAAGCAATGATTAGAATTGAAATAAATAGATATGAAAGAGAATTTTTACATTCTCTTTGGTCTTGAGAATTGATAACAATAATAATAACGTTTGTTTATCAGACTTTATTTACACTTTTCATTTGATATATTGTCTATTGGAATATTTGGCAAAGCATCGGCTAACTGACAACATATTCGAATTTTATAACATGATAAATAATAAGGGATGTGTATTTTGGTGCAGTGTATATCGAAACAAAAAATCAGAGAGGTGGGTTCGAATTTCAGTTGAATTCGTTGCATTCACTTACGCACAAATAGTCTTGTATTAATCCGTCTCTTCTTCCTCAAGCTATGGGTTAAAAAGCAGGACAGATTGGGTTCTATAGCCTTGGTTGGCAAACAGTCTACTCCAGAAAGTAATAGCAACCAACTGCGTGAAAATATTCTGCCCAGACAGTCATGTCTCTTCGAAGACATGATCGCCTAAATGTGTATAACGTATGACATTTAACTGATTGACTGAAATAATTAGGGTTTCTTTATAATTGGTTCACATATTTTAATAATTTTGTAAATGTTTATAATTTTATAAAGACATTGTTTTCATATTTATTTCTTTATAAATTGGTAAATGATAAATATTACATTGCATTTGTTCCAATTGTATTAGTTTTTGGAATGTTTTACATATAAAATTATTCTTGTAAATAAACTAATAAATTAGTAGCGGTTATTTTTGTTGTAAAAATATATATTAGTATTTGTCTATATTTCTGAGATGAGGTAGTATTTACAGTATTTACATTATTCGTACTATTGTCCCATCTTTGTTGCCATTTGTACGACGTTTCGGCCGTTGTACGTTTCGGCCTTCTTCAGGTGCTAGGAATTGTCTATATTTCTGAGATGAGGTAGTATTTACAGTATTTACATTATTTGGACTATTGTCCCATCTTTGTTGCCATTTCTACAACGTTTCGGCCGTTGTACGTTTCGGCCTTCTTCAGGTGCTAGGAATTGTCTATATTTCTGAGATGAGGTAGTATTTACAGTATTTACATTATTTGGACTATTGTCCCATCTTTGTTGCCATTTGTACAACGTTTCGGCCGTTGTACGTTTCGGCCTTCTTCAGGTGCTAGGAATTGTCTATATTTCTGAGATGAGGTAGTATTTACAGTATTTACATTATTTGGACTATTGTCCCATCTTTGTTGCCATTTCTACAACGTTTCGGCCGTTGTACGTTTCGGCCTTCTTCAGGTGCTAGGAATTGTCTATATTTCTGAGATGAGGTAGTATTTACAGTATTTACATTATTTGGACTATTGTCCCATCTTTGTTGCCATTTCTACAACGTTTCGGCCGTTGTACGTTTCGGCCTTCTTCAGGTGCTAGGAATTGTCTATATTTCTGAGATGAGGTAGTATTTACAGTATTTACATTATTTGGACTATTGTCCTATCTTTGTTGCCATTTGTACAACGTTTCGGCCGTTGTACGTTTCGGCCTTCTTCAGGTGCTAGGAATTGTCTATATTTCTGAGATGAGGTAGTATTTACAGTATTTACATTATGCGTACTATTGTCCTCATCTTTGTTGCATTTCTACAACGTTTCGGCCGTTGTATGCTACGGCATTCTTCAGGTGCTAGGAATTTCGAACCGAAACCCTTTAATGGTGAACATGTAACTTGCAGGGTTAGAGGGAGATAACTCATGACTTCCAAAAGAGGCATTACTACTACGCCAGGAATGAGAATTATATAATGCAGTGATTGTAATGAAGGGTTCGGTTAGATATTTCTAGCACCTGAAGAAGGCTGGAGCGTACAACGGCCGAAAAGTCGTACAAATGGCAACAAAGATGAGGACAATAGTCCGAATATTGTAAATACTGTATATATTAGGACCTTCGATAAGTTCTCATTGATTTTTTCATGAAAAGTAACGTTTTATTTCGAAAAATTAAGAAACGTGTCACTAAAAGTATTGTCCATCGTTAGCCACTACATTTTCCCATCTTTCTGGCAGCATTTGAATTCCACGTCGGAAAAATGAAACGTCCTTTGAAGCCACGAGTCGACCCATTTTTTTTTTTTTTTAATTTCCATGAGAATGAAAGTGCTGCTCAGTCAGGCTATGTATCATCGATCGGAACAAGTGATAATCATACGATAATCGGACGATAATCGGACGAGGCAATGTTTGTTGAATACGGTGGGTGGGATAGGACTTCCCATTCAAGCGTTTTCAAGTAGGTTTTCACCCGTTTAGCAACATGTGGTCTAGCGTTGTCAGGTTACAAAATCACTTTGTCGTATCTCTATTTGTATAGTGGCCATTTTATGTTGAATACTCAGCTCAGATACATCAATTGTAGTTGACAGCGATCTCCCGTGATGTTTTGGCCGGTTTGAGCATTTCATAATAAACTACACCCAGCTGATCCCACCAAAATGTACAGCAGAAGCTTCGAACCATGAATATTCGGCTTTGCCACCGATGATGATGATGCATAGTTGGGCTTACCCCACGATCTTCTACCCTTAGGGTTATATCGTAGTGTGTCCACTTTTCATCAGCGGTTACAATACGATTCAAAAAACCTTTTCTTTTTTGCTGTTGAAGCAGCTGTTCCCACGTGATAATCCCTCCCTACCACCCTTCGCAGTGGCTGGCAAATAATTTTTGCTGCTACATTAGGTACCAGCACGAACTTTTATCGGGCCTTGACTAAATTCTCGCTAATTTTCTTTTTATAAAAAGTAATGTTTTATTTAGAAAAATTAGTAAGAAACGTGTCACTGAAAGTATTGTCTATCGCTAGCCACTACTTATCCCCATCTTTCTGGCAAAATTTGAATTCCACGCCGGAACAACGACACGTCTTTTGAGGTTAACTATGAGTCGAACCCATTTTTTGGCATCTTTATAAGAATGAAAGTGCTGCTCAGTCAGGCCATGTGCCATCCACCGGAACAACTGATAATCGGACGGGGCAATGTCTGGTCAGTACGGCGGATGGAGTAGGACTTCACATTTAAGCGTTTCCAAGTAGGTTTTCAACCGCTTTGCAACATGTTGCCGAGCGAAATTACTTTGTCGTATCCCTGCTAGTATAGCGGCCGTTTTTCTTCAATGGTCGGCTCAAACGCAGCAATTGTAATCAATAGTGATTTCCCGTGATGGTTTCGGTCGGTTTGAGCAGCTCATAATAAACTACATCTAGTTGATTCCAGCGAATGCAGAGCAAAAGCTTCAAACCACAGATATTCTGTTCTACTGGGCTTACTCCACGATCTTCTACGCTTAGGGTTATAGTAGTGTATCCACTTTTCATTGCCGGTCACGATCCGATGCAAAAACCTTTCTTTTTTTACCGTTGAAGCAGCTGTTACCAAGCGACAAGTCGCCGTTCGACGTCTCTCGGCTTTAACTCGTACGGCACTCAATGCCCTTTCTTTTGAATAATTCCTAATGCTTTGAAACGTTTCGAAACTTGTGTGATCAAATCTTAATGATTCTGCAAGTTCAGATTGCACCTGACATGAGTCACTAATGCCTCCAATTCTTCGTCTTCAAACTTTTTCGGTGCGCCAGAGCATTCTTTATCTTCAACATCAAAATCATTATTTTTTGAATTATCTAAACCAATCTCTGCATGTTGTTTCCAGCAGAGCATGGTCACGGTAAATTTCAACAATAATTCTGTGTGCTTCAGCGGCAAATTTCTTTTGAATAAAGTAGTGCTGTAAAATTCCCCACAAATACTTTCTTTAGCACGAAATCCGACTTGTTTAATGCTATGGAAAACATAGATGTTTACACTTCGGCGAAATGACATACAATGAATTTCAGGCTTTCTTATAGTGCTTCTTTACAGATGCGTTATCTTCTGAAACTACAAACACGTAACAACGCCATCAGTATGAAAACAGTGAGAACTGTCTTAATATAAATTCACTTTAGCTTTTATTACAATTCTAATCATCCCTTTTTAAAGCAATAAATATGTTATCTAACGTTAAAGTGGGTCAGTAAAAATCTCTGCACGTGTGCAAATGTACGCCCGCCGTGCCGAAACACACAAAAACGAATACGTACCCAATGCCTACTTCAAATTTGGTCTTTTATCTAAACTTATTTATAAATGGAACTTTGTCTGTGTGTATATGTGTGTGTGTATCCGTTACCTATAGACTCTGAAACGGCTGAACCGATTTTCTTGAAAATTTACACAGTTGTACTATAAGCGTCTGCGAGTGTTCTTAGCTAGGTTTTGTGTCGAGGTACCCCCGATAAATATCGAAAATCGATAATCGAAAAAATCGGGTTATAGAAGGAGTGGTCCGATTTTAATCGAATTTGATACACTCATAGACAAAGACATAAGAAACGATATTCAGAAGTTTCAAGGTTGCAGTTCTTACAATAGTGCAGAAAATCGATAATATATATATATATATATATACATAAAAGGCAAGATGTTTGTGTGTGTGTCTGTTTATCTGTGTGTGTGTCTGTAATTTTTTTCAGCCTTTTTATTTTAGTTTTTGCTTTGGGTTTGGCTCTAAGTAGGTATAATTGTAATTCTTAGTCTCAGCCATGATACCATTTACTCAGAGGACTTATTTGGCCTTCAAAATTCAGTTTACAACGAAAAAAACTTATTTGATATCGATACCAGGAAATCAAAATTTGACCTACATCCATTCATTTTTCTTTCAGTCTACAGTTTCGCTTTAACTGGAAACAACTATTGCTTTTTAGTCTTTCGTGTCAACGTCCAAGGAGTCTGAGCTCCAGGACCATGAATTAGTTTTAAAGCTTTCATTACACCCGGGCAACGCCGGGATGTACTGCTAGTACGTATTAAATCTCGCCACTTCCCGCGGGATTACCACATTTTCCTCCACAAAACTAGTTACACTGCTTGAGTTCTTTTCTTTCTTTATTCTTCAACATGTCGGTTGCAGAGAGGGTACGCCTTCTTTCCTTTTTGAGATACGTCTATTTGTTGCATTACTACTACAAAATATTGCCTAAGAGTGAGGGTAGTTAAAATAATCGCGGCATCAAGGGAACTGCCTGAATCTATCCTGCACATATATAAATCTACCGTCCGCCCGTGTATTGAATACTGCTGCCACATCTGGTCGGGTGCCCCTGCTATTCTCCACGGGCTTCTTGACAAAATACAGCGGAGAATCTGTAATGTGATCGATATCGACTTAGCTGACCGCCTGCAGTCACTCTCTCACCGGCGTGACGTGGCTTCCCTGTGCCTCTTCTATAAGTACTTTCACGGCTTCTGCTCGGATGAACTTAAATCATTGGTGCCCCCGAGATGTGAATTTGCACGAGATACTAGATTGGCAACTAGGTCCCACCCCTTTACAGTGAAACCGACGAAATGTAACCGCAATTTCTACTCCAACAGCTTCTTTTCTCGCACTTCCCGCCTGTGGAATTCTCTTCCGCATGATTGCTTCCCCGACGGCTACAACCTCCAGGAGTTTAAATGTAAGGTCAATAGACACCTCCTAACACACTAACTCGCACCCATTCCCTCCAACACTCTCCCTACGTACCTCCTAACTCGTCTATCACCCTCCCTCTGACATTTCCTATACTCAATCGCTCTATGTAACCCCATGCGCTATAGTGGCAGTGGGCTGCCTTGCTTGGGGTGATATGATTAAAAAAAAACTACGTTCTTTTTGGCATTCAATTTTTTGCAAAGAGGAAGGTCAAAGATTGTTGATTTTTGTGACTATTGCGTGGAATTCTTCGAAGCTTTGTCGAATCGGCTTTAGATTCATTTGTGACAGAAAATATTTTTCTTAAGCAAAACGTTGGGTTTCGAAAGAATCGCATTTTCCAAACAGCCTTTTCTTTTTACTGCTCGCGTTCTTTCTTAAAAGCAGATCTGAAATACATTTTGATTCCGAAGTAATTGCAACTCCCGAGACAAATATTTAAAAACAAATATCATCTATGCCTTATAATATAAAAATATTCAATTTTCAAAGTAAAAAAATTAAAATGAATAATTAGAAAACAGAATTTATAATTAAATTTTTTACAATTTTCAGTTTGAGAAAAATAAGTTTAATTCATATTTAAAAATAAAATTTCATTATCTTAAAAATTTAAATATAAAATATAAAATTAAAAAGTTTTAAAATTTTAAAAATTGAAACAAAATATACAAAAAAAAAAGGGAAAATTTGCCTAATTTGGTGACTGTCCAATTTTCACTTCCATCATTTAAAAGCGGGACACACAATTATCAGCCAATTAAATCGAAAGAAAACGATAATTAGTAAAATCTAAATAAATTAATAATTTGCAGATATTTCGTGAGGAACGTTCTTGTTAATTCTACTTGTCAAATCCAAATTTGTGCCTTTCTTTATGGTTTACTGAAATACAAGAAACATCAGATTAACTAAATGCATATATCTTGTATCAATTTTAATTTGATCCACACTGGGCGCTCCATACTTACGGCCTTGTGCCACATCTAAAATTCCCTTAGTAACTCACTTGATCCTTTTGACGCCGTGCAATGAGATTTTCTAAGCAAAGCTTCTTCTTCTTCTATGCGCCCTGTCCCTTCAGGACGCAGGCGATCATGGTTCTCCACGTCTCCCTATCTCTTGTGGCTCTTAGTATGTTTGAGCCTGTTACTCCTGGCAACCCCCGCTCCGTCATCCACCTGATCAGACCCTGCAAATATGTTATCCGCTGCTTTCCTCTGTCTCTCCTTCCTTCTATCTGACCAGTCAATATCAGGTTCTCCAGGCTCTCCTTCCTCATTGCATGTCCCAGGAACTTCAGTTGTCTCTTCCTGATGCTCAGCATCAATTTCCTTTTTGTTGCCATTCTTTCCAACACCTCCTCGTTGCTTGCATGCTCAGTCCACGATATCCGTAGCATCCTTCTGTAGAACCACATTTCGGCCGCCTCAAGTTTTGTCCTCATTTTCGATGATATTGTCCAGCATTCACAGCCGTATTGAAGAACTGACATCACGTAGCAGTCTAGCACTCTTTTCTTCGTTTCTATTGAGATAAGGCCGAAAGTAAGAGTGTACCCAGTCAGGATCGAACTCAAGCGTAATTAATTTAGCGAGACAACCTTACTAACCATTACGCTACTTCGAAGTAAAGGGTATCCAGTGAGTATCGAAATCTCTACTCAATCGCCAGTGATATGGCGAGACAAACTTATTTATCTTTACATCCTAAGTGTAATAATGCCTTAATAGTGGCCGTAATGATTTTCTAAGAGAGGATCGAACTCACTACTCAGTTGTGCTTAAATTTCTGATTTTTCACTCCCAGCTTCCCCAGTACAAAAGCTCAAGAGCCACTCGAAGTAGGGCGTTACTGAATAAAAGCGTAAAGGGGGAATAAATGAATACCCTAGGTGTGCTGCTAAGTCGATTCCTTGTGTCATACTAGACAATTTTGTTTTCTATAATCTATCTGGCATATGTATATGTCTACCATTCGCCCATGTCTCGAATATTGCTGACATATATGGTCTGATGCTCCTGCTATATATTTAAAGATTCTTGACAAAATCTAAAGATGAATCAGCAATATTATTGATCCTGACCTGGTATCTCGGTTTCAAGCACTTTCTCGCCGCCTTAATGCAGCTTACATATTCCTTTTCTATAAATACTTTCATGGTAAATGTTCGAATAAACTTTACCGTACGGATACTTTATGAGTTTAAGTGCAGTAATAGATTAGCGGCAATCTCTCATCAAGACTGAAGAGCAGTTAACAAAGGTAGTTAACGACTGCTACTAGTCAGGCAATAAGCAGCGTAATAATAACTTCGGACTTAATTATTTCTATATTACTTATTATTAACACTTTCTTTGAACCTTTTCTTTCTTGTCACACTAAAACACTGTTTTGAACCTACGTTCTTATTCCGTGTCTTACTTCCGGCAAAAACCGGTCACTCCAACTTTACGCAAAGTTTCGCCACAACTCCGCAACAGATTGTTCAGCATGTAGGAGGATAATATGTTCAGCATGTAGGAGGATAATATGTTCAGCATGTAGGAGGATAATATGTTCAACATGTAGGAGGATAATATGTTCAACATGTAGGAGGATAATATGTTCAGCATGTAGGAGGATAATATGTTCAACATGTGGAGGATTAATATGTCCAAGCATGTAGGAGGATAATATGTTCAGCATGTAGGAGGATAATATGTTCCAGCATGTAGGAGGATAATATGTTCAGCATGTAGGAGGATAATATGTTCAGCATGTAGGAGGATAATATGTTCAACATGTAGGAGGATAATATGTTCAACATGTAGGAGGATAATATGTTCAGCATGTAGGAGGATAATATGTTCAGCATGTAGGAGGATAATATGTTCAACATGTAGGACGATATGTTCAGCATGTAGGAGGATAATATGTTCAACATGTAGGAGGATAATATGTTCAACATGTAGGAGGATAATATATATAGCATAATATTTTAGCACTCTTTTCTTTGTTTCTAATAAAATTTTCCTGTTTGTTAATACTTTGCTTAGATTTTGGACATTTTTCGCTATCCTAATTTCTAATTTACATGTTGGGCTGTTTCTTTTGTACAATACCACGCATTCCGTTTTCTTGCAGTTGATATATAGCCCATTCTTCTCGTTTTCTTTGGGAGTAGGAGCTCTTGTGGTTTCTTTTTTGTGTCTGATATCAACACTGTGTCATCTTATGTTGTATTAGAAATATTTTATAGAATGAATAGTCTCCCTTTGTAGGGGTCGTGGTTACCGGCTCCAGTCTCCCTTTGTAGGGGTCGTGGTTACCAGCAGCCCACATCTTCCTCTTTTTTCCTGCGACTTCAATGAGTCAACACGGACTAATTTTAGCTCCGTGAAACTCAACCAGCAGCCACATGGTGTCCGAAAATGGAGCGGCTAAGAAGGCAACATAGGTTTCAACAGTTGCAGCAAAACATCAAAAAACGGAATCCCTCTTCAACTAGAATTCTGACTTCGCAACAAAAAATGAGAACTGTTAACAGACTGAACTACACTGCTTCCAGTTAAGTCTGTGCAAAAAAACAGATTTTTGCAACCTTTTTCTTAAAACCCTATTTTGTATCTTCCCTCTCTTCCTTTCTGTTTCTGTTATAAAGCCTTCCCTTCTTACACTCAGGTTTGGTGTTGTCCTGTTTTCTCTCGCCGTGTCACGTCAGGGCTCTTTTACCCTTATTTTCTACAGTGGACAAATTAACTGGATACTAAAATTTTAAGGGGTTTAAAAACCAACACACTTTCCTAAAAATCAGCACACTTGTAAGCATTGAGGCCACCAATAATGAATACTGGTAGAAGTTCTAATTTTCTTAGAACCAGCTCACTAAACAGGTTATCTCTAAGAATTCCATCAAACTAAAAAGCTTTCTCTAACAAATGTGATATTTCTAGACTGCAAGAAGCTTTGTTTTACCAATGTGTCAAGGAAGCATCTTCTTTTCGCTTCCTCTACTCTAAAATACCCTTCTCTGTTCAGTTTGGACTTCATTGATTGGCTGTGAAGAGTCACATGACCGGGCAAGCGTGGTGAATATTAAATAATGAAGTGGAAGGAAGGTTCCTAAACGGCAAACGTATCAATTCCTAAACTGTAATTTTGTAATACTTAAAGTTCCCCGAATATAAGGCCAAAGAGCCATTTCAGGTAGAGGTTAATGTTAAAATGTTTTCGATAAATGTAATACGAAATATTAGGATAAAGATAAGAAATTAACCCTTAACCTGAAGAAGTTAAAATTGTAGTCTTCAGGGAAGCAACTAGGCGGAAATCTGTTCCACACAGTAGCATTTTTTTCGAAAAAACATTGGCTGAAAAGAATTTTTTTCTCCTTAGGAGGATTCCATTCCGTGCAAATAGCCAAGCCAATCCTAGTTTTAAAGGTTTGGATTGGTTGAACAAAAAGAATGGATCTCATTTGAACATTTTCTGTAGAACTTTTAACAAAAACGCGATAGATATGCGATTTTGCCTATGTAGGAAATAAGTCTCGCCTAACAAGACAGTGTGAAAGATTTTGAACACTTTCTAATAATTAACGACTTAATAAAAAAAAATATCCATCTAATTTTAATCAGACTTTTTCATTGCCATAGGAACACATTTGTATTTGAAGACGACATTTTTAGAGATACAATTTGAGCGCAGGTGTCTCCATATTTTCAATTGTCAGAAGCACCTGTAATATTTGATGCGCCTGAATGTTGCAAGCGGGATTATTGTCAACACGGCTGGAAATTTAGAATTCTTTACAACTGATTAACTTCTCAACAGTTTTCTTTTATAGTGTTTTATTATACGCCGGAAAGAAAAATATGATAAAACACGATAAAAATAACTGGCAAAACGTTAATCAGTTGTATAAAGAAAACCATGTCGTAAGCGTAGAAATTATATTAGCAAAAATCAAAATTGCCGAGTCGAGTTCAAATTCCTTGCTTTCGGTTAGTTCGCCTTGATGTCTTTGAAAAAGACATGAATCCATCATCCTCCAGTTATCAAAAGGCAGAATGGGATCTCTTGCCTTTGATGGCCGCCAATGTAAGAAAAGGAAGGCATTTACAATTGTAACACCCCAACTGTCCGTCGGAACAATTTTCTCCGGCGGCCGTTCTCCACGCTGTGATGTTTGCCGGGTGGTTGTTGAAAATGTCGGAGCCTCAAGCTGGGGGCACAAGATTGAATTATAAGGAACGAACTTCCACAACTTGGATGAGTTGAAAAGGATGCTTTATTCGTTTAGAGTTAGCCTTTTCGGTTGGGGCAGGCGAATGTGACACACAGCTCTAACTCTAATGGAGATCAACAAATCCGAACTGACCGAAACAAGACGTACGGAGATTCTACTTCACTCAAACGCCCGGCGGAACTCAACTGACTGACTCACTTCACTGACTTCTATTTATTTAAATGAATCCGGAAATCCGGAAATCCGGAAATGCTTTAGACCATCGGTGACAAACATTGGCGACTGTAAGTCTGAAATTTCAGTTATCTTTTTTTTATATCTTAATAAAGCTTCCGCCGGAAAATTCTTAATGTGTGGTCAAGATACAGTAAAAGACAGCCTTTGACCGGGTCATTCGAAAAACGCACCTCCTGAATTTTTATCTGCTGAACTTATCTCTTTATCACATTAAATCATTGAGTCAAGAGTCAAATATTTAGCGGAAGAGCGGTAGGATTTAAAACAGTAATCGGATACTCTTGTCTCTTCCACAATTTTCCTAATAAAAGAAAAAGCGTTTATTTATTTATTTTTTCCTCTTCTTTTTCACTTTTGTTAAATATGTTTTTAAACTATTTTCTATTCTTAACCATTTTCTATTTTAATCTATTATAATAAAATACATATATGCCTTGTTATCGTGTCACACAATCAAGTCATCTAATAGTCTAGTGGCACAGTTCTAAGTGGACACGAGGTTTCATTTTATGTATATTATTTAAAATTTGATGTATTGGCACATTGTAAGAGGATGTGTCTTACCCATATATGGTAAAACATCTCTTTGTGGTGTCTATTCGTAAAGCTATTATCTGTAGATTGCGGGCTTCACTGACTGATTGGTAATGGTCACATGGTGGAGAGGAAGGAAAAAATAACCAACTATTTTTAAACATAGACCAAAGAATTACCGACAAGAGGAAGGAGAAAAAAATGTTCATTTAACAGAAATAAATCGTTTTAAAAAGTGTTATGGTGCCCTTCTACGAGGAATGAACTATTCCTCATACTATATAAAATTACCTGCGTGACTTCCAGAGGCAGTTAATACGCAGTTAAGAACAGCTAGTACGCAGTTAAAGCCAGGTACTAGTCACGCAATACGCAGCGTAACTATTACCGTTCGGACTTGTTTCTATTTACTTAATTACTAACACTTCCTTTGTATATATTGTTCTTGTTATACTAATACACTGTTTTGAATCTACCTTCTGTGTTCTGTGTCTTTCTTCCGGCACAAACCGGTCACTACATCTTTGTGGCGAAGGTTCGCCACAACAACTCCATAACAAATCGGCGACGAAGATTCGCATTAAGACTTGCCAAAAAGAATTGGCGACGAAAATCCACAACAAAAACAACTTTTATTTTACTCTCGTTGTAAGAACGAGAGTTCAGGGAAGTTGGAGTCATTTATTGATCGTCAGCACGAGAATTTTGTTCCAAGTGCACATTAACTCTTTGACACTTAAGGATTAAACCAGACGACAAATTCAAACATCGTTCATTGTCTTGCTAATACGACATCATATCACTTTCCAAGGTCGTTTACATCAGGGATTCTCAAAGTGGGTCCTTAGAAATGTTTTAAAATGAGCCTGGAGTTGGATTATGAACAAGGTACATTTTGATGTCTTAAGTGAACAAGACATTAAACTCATTATTGATCTAGAATTTCTTGAACTGAAAGAGAACAAAGTATTGATAGCGAGAATTGAAAGAGAAGGTTTTAGGAAGGTACCTCAGCAAGGTTGGAATCCCCTGAACCGAGAGCTTTCTTCCATCTGAAATGAGGAGGGAACATATCAGTTAAAGTTAGTTAAGTGTCATACGTGATATACAAACGCTATAGAACCCAATCTGTCCTGTTTGTTAATCCATAACTGGAGGGAAGAGATGGATTGTTACCTTTCCCAAGGCTATTTGTGTGTAAGTGAATGCTTAGGAAACATATGCTACGCTTTAATCCAAGCCAAAAGACCAAGACGCATTTGTGGAATCTAAACTATTTAGAACACGCGAAAAACAGAAAAAATATCCCAAAAAACAAAAACAATACGAAAAAACAAACAAGATGTCTCGTGCTAAAGTAAACAGACTAAAAACAAATTAATCCTTACATTTACGGCAGTGATTCTCAACGTGGGTCATTAGACTTAGTAGTTGTTTTCTTTGTTTTTTTTTTCTTTTTTTAGTTGGCCTCATTGAAATGAAAAGAACAAAATATTAATGGGGCGAATTGAAAGAAAATATTGATCAACTGGCTGAAAGTAAAATCCTCCCATTCGTTGCTCTTTGAAAATGGTTGTTCCATTCTTATTTGGTTTTCTTACCACCTGGTTGGTTGAGGTGGGTTTTTTGCAGCAAATGATATATTGACAAAGAAATGTCATTAAACATATATTGAAAAGAGAGGAGACTTAAGCCTGAAGCTAATCCAAGGCTGGGATGATTGACATGACAAGATAATAGACACCAGAACAGTACACCCCTGAGACAGGCTTTTTATTTTCTACTAAATTTTGCTTTTGTAAAAAAAATGTATTTGCCATGGTGGTCTGAAATCTTTTTGACCCCAAAAATGGGCCACAAGTGAGAAATGAAATGAGGAAGGAACATATACTACGCTTTGATACGAGCCAAAAGGCCAAGACGCATTTGTGGAATCTAAATATTAAATTATTTAGAACACGCGACAAACAGAAAAAAATAAGCCAAAAAACAAAAACAATACGAAAAAACAAACAAGTCGTCTTGTGCTAAAGTAAACAGACTAAAAACAAATTAATCCTTACATTTACGGCGGTGATTCTCAACCTGGGTCATTAGACTTAGTAGTTTTTTTTTTTTTAGTTGGCCTTATTGAAATGAAAAGAACAAAATATTAATGGGGCGAATTGAAAGAAAATATTGATCAAATGGCTGAAAGTAAAATCCTCCCATTCGTTGCTCTTTGAAAATGGTTGTTCCATTCTTATTTGGTTTTCTTACCACCGGTTGGTTGGTTGGTTGGTTGAGGTGGGTTTTTTTTGCAGCAAATGATATATTGACAAAGAAATGTCATTAAACATATATTGAAAAGAAGACTTAAGCCTGAAGCTAACCCAAGACTTTGATGATCGACATGACAAGATGATAGACACCAGAACAGTACACCTCTGAAACAGGATTTTTATTTTCTACTAAATTTTGCTTTTGTAAATAAAATGTATTTCCTATGTGGGTCTGAAATCTTTTTGACACCAAAAATAGGCCACAAGGGAGAAAAGGTTAAGAAACACTGGGTTACGTGGTATTGTCGGCGGGGGTATTTTTTCACCCTGCATCCTATCAGAAACCTATCGCTACTTCCGATTCAGAGCAGGTCCATTCATTAGTACTAACAATTCAGACCGTTCTACTTAAGGATGTGCGTTGTGGTGCAGTGGATATTGGCTTGGAACGACAAATAGGCGAGACGAGTTCGAATTCCAGTTGAATTCCTTACATTCACTTACGCGCAAATACCGTTGGGACAGGTATTAATCCGTCTCTTCTCTCAGGTTATGGATTAACTAACAGGACAGATTGGGTTCTATAGCCTCGGCTGGCAACCAGTCTGCTACAGAAAGCAATGGCAACCTACTGCGGGATAATCTGCCCAGTCAGTAATGTCTCTTTCGAGACATGATCGCTCAAAACGTGTATCACGTATGGCACTTAACTGACTGACTCGATAGAAAAGATCGTTTCTTTTTAAAGAGGCAAAGAGTAATTTTTATCTTTGATCTTATGTACAGATATAAATTCCCTACCCCATTAAAAAAACGACATTGTGTCAATTTCTGCCATCATTGGGGGTAGGCCGGCTAACTAAATACCACTGGGTTTTTCTCTTCGGGCAGTTCAAAGGAAAGGGCGTTGAGGGATTCTTAGTCTTGTGGATTCTAAATTTACGGCTGCACAAACCTCATTGCACTAGAAAAGGGAAGGGTGAGTGGAATTTCGTCACAAAAGTGTCAGTGTTCATGGAGAGCGGAAAATATTTGTATTAATCGATGGCAATTACATTTAAAAAAAACCTCGTCAAATCTTGACTGAGTAAATAAACTTAACCCTTATTGTGTTTCTTTTCGGGCAGATCATAGAAAATATTTTAGGGATAACTAATACCGGCGATTTCAACTGCATGCATTTTGCTTTGAAGATGCTTTATACTGGAGGTTTCAACCATCCAGCAGCACCTTCTTCATTGCACTAATAGAATGAGGTTCGATGGAAAAATAGTGTAGTTTGCATTTTTGAGCCATATATATATATATATATATATATATATATATATATATATATATATATATATATAAACTTATTTATAAATGGAACTTTGTGTGTGTATATGTGTGTGTGTGTGTCCGTTACCGATAGACTCCGAAACGGCTGAACTGATTTTCTTGAACATTTACACAGTTGTACTATATGCGTCTGCGAGTGTTCTTAGCTAGGTTTTGTGTCGAGGTACCCCCGATAAATATCGAAAATCGATAATTGAAAAAATCGGGTTATAGAAGGAGTGGTCCGATTTTAATCAAATTTGATGCACTCATAGACAAAGACATAAGAAACGATATTCAGAAGTTTCAAGGTTGCAGTTATTACAATAGTGCAGAAAATCGATGATATATATATATATATATATATATATATATATATATATATATATATATATATATATATTATTTTAGTTTTTGCTTCGGGTTTGGCTCTAAGTAGGTATAATTGTAGTTCTTAGTCTCAGCCATGATACCATTTACTCAGAGGACTTATTTAGCCTTCAAAATTCAGTTTACGACGAAAAAAAACTTATTTGATATCAATACCA
Source organism: Ascarosepion bandense (assembly GCA_037127315.1). Lineage (NCBI taxonomy): Eukaryota > Metazoa > Mollusca > Cephalopoda > Sepiida > Sepiidae > Ascarosepion > Ascarosepion bandense. Next base: position 7,033,328 of record JBBBDQ010000945.1, on the reverse strand, counting down.
GGAAATCAAAATTTGTCTTACATCCATTCATTTTTCTTTCATTCTACGGTTTCGCTTTAACTGGAAACAAGTATTACTTTTTAGTCTTTCATGCCAACGTCCAAAGAGTCTGAGCTCCAGGACCATGGCTTAGTTTTAAAGCTTTCATTACATCCAAGCAACGCCGGGCTATACTGTTAGTATATATATATTAAGGATTTTACTTTTTTATGCTATTGAGTCTTTCTTTATTCACTGTTGTGATGTTTTGGTCTAGTGTACTTTGTTTTATCCTTCCAACATGAAATAATAAGCCATAAAAGACAAGTAGGTACTTGACTATTTACAAGCTCTTCCTAGAAACATATTTTGGACAATATCCATAGCTTTTGACATTAACCTGGAATTGTAATAGAATTTTGATTTTTAAAAAATCAAATTAAATTTATCGTCCGTTATTAAGTCATGAGAAAATTTGTTATTACAATGAGAAGAAAGAGCATCACCCTGTATAAAACATCATTTTTTATCCTATCCCGACCAGTTATTTTGGAAAACCGTTTCATTTTCAGACGATCTTTTTATATTTGTTTTTAATATAGTAACTAAGAAATTGAGGCACCTTGAAGTATCCGGGTGGTGGCTAACAACACCTTTACCGGACGTATGGGTTTACAATTGTACCCTCATTTCAAGCTCAGAAGGGCATAAAAAGAATGAAGAACGATGTATAAACAAATCTGTAGCTGGTTTATGAACGGCTATATTTTGGACGTGTTTATGCATTCATTAGCTTCCATAGCATATGGGAGCAGAAGACTCACCAATGTCTCCTTTTTGGGTACTGAACTCACGAATTGAACCCTAGGGAATTGATAACATTTAGAGTGTTATGAGGAGTTACGGATATGTCTGTTACGGACTGATAGTAAGTTTGCGATTATTGCAGATAATAAGGTACTCTGCAGGCTGTTAGTGATATAATAATGTTGGGTGTGTTAATAAGGCATAAGTTGGGTCTGTTATACTGTTTCATAGTGAGCAAGTTACTCAGAATACGTGTATTATCCTGCTCCCTGCCCCTAGTGGAGTGAGGTGTGAGACAATGTCGGTTTTTAATATGGGGAACTTGAGCGCATACGCCTGGGACGCTGGTCAGATATTACCCAGTCCCCGCCTCATACACGGTAACTTGGTATTAAGTGTGTCTTACCTGGTCTTGATTGGTCGTTTAGACCAGCCAAAAGTGTCAGGTAAGTATACAGAGAATGGTGTGATGAATTTATACAAAATAATGGAGTTGGGGAGGGTCTATTAGCACAGAAGATGTGGTATCTGCATATCAGGGAGCATTGAATAACTGTCGAGGAGGCGTGACTCAACATCTTTCAATTGATTCACTTCCCGAGCTTGTTTTGGCTCGTCTTTGTAAAGAAACTTTTTTTTTCTAAAAGATTTTTCACGAAAACAAAATCTTATTTTTTTTTGTGAAATATTTGGTTAGACGTATACGTGTCAAGATTTGATTGATTTATTTTAAGAATTAGTCTTTGTCGAAATAAAACGTTTGTAATTAGATTGTTTAATGTTTTAGTATAATTTTCTGGTATCGATCTCTTTCTCTTGCTTGAGAGAGAGAGAGAAAGAGAGATAGAGAAAGAGAGAGAGAGGGGGAGAGTGAGAGGGAGATTGATTAATGATTGTTTATTGTTCCCCTGGAAAATGATTCAGGAAGATGACAACCTTATTAACCTATTTCATAACAGAAGCTTAAGAAGGATTTTCGAGATTAGATGGTAAAAAGACCATGTAACAACGTTGAAACTATTTCAGTGTGCATGCAGAAAACCCTTTAATATTGGCGGTTCGTCGGCTGTACTTTAAAACCTGACTGAAACAATGACTTCAACGTGGCACTGACCTGAGCCCCAGAAGAAAATAAAATGTGAAAAGAAAGTCGAAGATCATCGCGAAGGACTACGGAAGAAGGAAATTGCCGGAAAGTAATTGAAACTTCCCCTGAAGCGAGCTGAATGTGCAATGCTCCTTATGCCAATGACATTTCCACCGAGCCTCTCTACGGTATATGACTTCATTGAACTTCTTTTAATGTGTTCCTCTCGAATTTATATTTAAATTTGGGGTCATGAGGAGATAATGTGCACCTTTTCGGGGTCATTCTCTCAACAGTTTCACTTGCACAAAAATGGCAAACCTCGCGTTCTGAGAATGCAACGTGAACCTCATTACGCATTCACGATCAGTCATGTCATGCCGTCATGTTCGTTGAAACAACCCAGAATGGGATTGTCTGGCAAGGGTTAGTGATACGCGATTGGCAGCTACGGACAAGGCAGAGTGGAGACGTCCTGTAGCGGACTTTGATTTAAGTGGAAAAAAATTCGCTAGTTTTTGAGTGCTTGGTGTATGCCGATTAAGTTTGAGAAAATAGATCTCGTTGAGTTGAGACATTTAGATATTTGTAGTTCGATGGTTAAACAGAAAACTGTGATAGATCGACATATAACAAATTACATAATTATATAATTCTCAAAATTTAAACAGATCAATAAAGAAAATGTATTATTATTATTTCTTTTGATTTTTGTTGAATACACATTTCCTTCCGGGTCCCAACCAGAGACCTAAGATCAGAATTAGCTTCATTTCTTCTTCTTCTTCTTCTTCTTCTTATTATTATTATTATTATTATTATTATTATTATTATTATGTTGTCATTTTTCATCATAATTTGATTTCTGCTATGGTCACACTACCTACCAAGTTTGCAGGAAGACCAAGGCACATCGTGGTGTGTTGTTATGGCTCCATTTCATGTTTTTTCATCTCTCCCCTAACATCCCTAACGTTACATAGACAAAGTTCTCTTAACAAGACAATTTTTGTATATCTCTTAATCTGGGGTTTCCCGTGATTCTTACAATGTATTGTTTTGTTCCATTTTTGATCATTCCAAGTGGACCTACTATCACTGTCATGGCTCTTGTTTTCAAATTTCCACATTTTTTCTATTTCAATTTCTAGGTCTTTATATTTTGACAGTTTCTGTTGTATACACATTTTGTTCCGGGTCCCAACCAGAGAACTAAGGTCAGAAATGTCTTCATGGCATTTACTACAGATCGTTTTTATCAAAAACAAATAATAAAAAAAAACTAAGATCACACACTAGCCTTTACTCAATGCTTTTCGTAATACGTGAGCTGTACTTGCGAGCACAATTATTTTTTTTGTATTTATTTATTATATGGGCTACCAGGAATTCCTTCAATAAGTCTATCGGAAAGTTATTCAGTCAATCCGAGGGCTCCAACTAAAACTGGAACTACTGAGATGCTCACATGCCACATTATATTTTAGATTTCCACTTCAAGATGTTTATATTTTGGTAAGTCCTTTGAAGACGTTCAAAGATACATAACAATCTGCAGATTGTTATGTCAATAAGAGAACATGTTCCGTTTCGGTCGTCTTTGATCACGGTATCTGGGCAATTAGCTTTGCTTGTTCACTCTTTGTGTATATTAAAGTCCCATAAAACTGTTACAGTTATGTCTCAAACTGGGTCTGGGTGATGTTCATAACATTCTCTCTCGGTTTCCTTCCCGTAAAAGTTGCATATTTTCCGGTACAGATATTGGCCCACTCTGTAATATAGAGATTTATATCCCGTGGGAGTCAAAACTGTGCAAACTGGTTCTAGATAATGAATTGTTTCTGGATGTTTATTACAGAATCTGTATATTATTATCATTATTATTATTGTGTCTCGCCTTTCCTTTGTGTAATACGATCTGACCCCATGTCTCAGCCAGAGACATCAGTTTTTTGTTTTTTTAGTATTTATCTATATTTCTGAGATGAGGTAGTATTTAGAGTATTTACATTATTCGGACTATTGTCCTCAACTTTGTTGCCATTTGTATGACGTTTCGGCCGTTGTACGTACCGGCCTTCTTCAGGTGCTAGGAATTTCGAACCGAACGCTTTATAGGAATAGAGTTCATATACCCCAATGATTGTAATGAAGGATTCGGTTCGAAATTCATAGCAATTATAATAATGTAAATACTGTAATTTTTTTTGTATGAGATGATGTAATCAGATGAAATCATAATGAAAAAAAATGTAATTCAGTTCATGTTGTTTTGTGTTATTATTATTAATAATATTATCATTACGTCATTTTTTACTGCATGGTTACACTCGTATATATATATATATATATATATATATATATATATATATATATAATTTGTAAACGAGTTATTAAGCGACCCAGGTTTCTGCCTTTCGGTGTCTTGGGGCGATTTAAATTAACTGATTTCACGTTTTTTTTTAAACGCGTAGCAGGGATCTTTTATGATGGCACAATTTTCAAAAATAGAAGTTACTTAAATGTTTTAGAACACTTTCATCTATGATTGTATGATTCTCATAGGTATTTGCTGGTATGGTTACACTTGGTAATACTTTCTGTTCTTTTTTATTTGAGAATAACATAATAACCAACTTATAGTTGTACTAATAAATTTAAAAATTACATAAAGAAATAAAACCCCAGAAACCTAAATAGCAAAATACAAAACAACATTATTAATAAGAAATGTAACTGTAGGGACAAAAATAAGTGACCACTTCAAGTACTTTATAATACAAAGGGGTTATTTACAAAGCAGAAGTCAGTCAGTTAAGTGCCATACGTGATACACGCTTGGGTGAGCATGTCTCGAAAGCGACATGACTGACTGTACAGAAGATTATCCCGCAGTAGGTTGTCATTGCTTTCTGCGGTAGACTGGTTGCCGACCAAGGCTATAGAACCCAATCTGTCCTATTATTTGATTCATAGCTAGAGAGGGAAGAGATGTATTATATTATTAAGTAGTAATTAGTGGGGGATCAGTTTGTTACTTTATAACAATAGAAAACCGATCCCCAACTTTATGACCAGTAGAAGCATTAATTGTTTTCAACTATTATGTTCAATCAGTCAGTTCAGTGCCATACGTGAAACACGCTTGGGCGATCATTTCTCGAAAGCGACATGACTGACTGGGCAGAAGATTATCCCGCAGTAGGTTGCCATTGCTTTATGCAGTAGACTGGTTGCCGACCAAGGCTATAGAACCCAATCTGTCCTGTTATTTAACCCATAACTGGAAGGAATAGACGGATTAATACCTTTCCCAAGGGTATTTGCGCGTAAGTGAATGCAAGGAATTCGGCTGGAATTCGAACTCGGCTCCCTGATTTCTCGTTCCGAGCCGATATCCAATGCACCACAACGCACATTCCTGAAGTACATGACTTAAATGGTCAAAACAAAACATATTTGGGATCTACTAAAGACACGTTTAAAGTTAGATGGAATAACCATAAGTCTACATTTAAACTAGAAAAACTTTAAAAAATTGTACAAAATTGGTTAACCACGTGTGGAAACTGAAATTAAAATACATGACGTGAAGTATAATAAAAACAGCCAAGCCTTACAATGGTGATAAAATAAGTAGATTGTGCCAGGAAGAAAAGTTGGCTATTATGTTATTCCCAAACAAAAATTAATTACTAAATGAAAAAACAGAAATTATAACCAAGTCTAAACATACTAACAAATAACCAAGTTTAACCATACTAATAAATACCTATTAGGTTCATACAATCATGGATGAAAATGTTCTAAAACCTTTAAGTAACTTCTCCTAATTTTTAAAATTGCAAGTTCATAAAAGATACCTGTTATGTGAGCGTTTTTAAAAAAACGGTAAAATCACTTATTGTAAATCGTCTGAAGACACCGAAAGGTAGAAACTTGCGTCGCGTAATAACTCGTTTACAAATGAAAAATATTCAAAAGTTCTACAATATAATTGTATTGAACACTTTTTAATATAACTCTGTACTTGTCAAATTTAATTATGACTAAAAACTAAATAATATATATATATATATATATATATATATATATATATATATATACTACCGGCTATCATTATTAGGCCACCTCAGTTTTAAAAAATGATGTATTTCATACTATTTTTAGTATTTATTGCTAAGTGGATAATTCTAAACGAAAAAAGAAGGGTTCTTTTGTTAATACTGCACAATAACATGTGCATCAAATGAACTGTTCTGCTGTTCAGTTTTTGTGCTCTCTTCCGCATGCTAGTCTCTTCTTATTGGCTGGCCGAGGCAGAGGCTTTCTGCCTGCCTTGTAAAATTTTGCAAACTAATAATAACAAAAGAACCATTCTATTTTCATTTAGAATTATCCACTTGCTAATTAATACTAAAAATAGTATGAAATACATCATTTTAAAAAAAATGGGGTTGCCTAATAATTATGACCGGTAATATATATATATATATATATATATATATATTACATTAATATATATATATATATATATATATATATATTGTAATGTTAAGGATTATTATTATTATTATTATTATTATTGCTACTACTGCTTATCTATTTATTTTTAACTTTATCATAAACTGAAGGGTTATTTGTGGATTGCAAGAAAGACACACAAGAAAAACGCTAGGAATCACAAGATTTCAATTGTGAATCGAAAAAAAGACAGAATTACATCTTGGTTGCCACACATCTTTGACTCTTTTTTTGTTGACATTTTTTTTTACTTTTCTTTTCGTTCCGTGATCGGAATCAGTCCAAGAAACGTGTTTGGTTAACCTTTCAAGTGAAAGGGCAATCAATCGATCAGCCATTTCCAATCGATGGTGTTGTTTTGACATCATCAACAAATCAGTGTTGGTGATTAGAATTCATTTTCTACAGTTTACGGTGTTTCTCAGGGAAAGCATCCAATTCCATTGGTGTCTGTTTGATTCCATTCCATTTCCTCAAAGAATGCTTCAATAACTGAAGTCAACTTCGATCGCCTTTTAGCTTTTTAACTCTGGTGAGATTTGCTGGAATGGTCGAATATCAGACGGTACCTGATTTTCATTTTTAATTGAAAATACTATCTTAGATTTGAATTACAAATACGTTTTCGACTAAATACCTGTCCCAAGGTTGACACGTTCATTCAAAGACCACAAGAAATTAAACGTAAATAATTTTTATTTGATTCGAAAAAAAAAAAAAAACAAACCTGAACTGTCTTTTCGGCATTTTTTTTGTATTTCAGTCAGTTAAGTGCCATATGTGATAGACGCTTTGGTGGGCGATCATGTCTCGAAAGAGACATGACTGACTGGGCAGAAGATTATTCCACAGTAGGTTACCATTACATTCTGCGGTAGATTGGTTGCCAGCCAAAGCTATAGAACCCAATCTGTCATGTTATTTAACTCATGACTGGAAGGAAGAGACGGATTAATACTCGTCACGCTCATATACTAAAAATATCTTTAGGATGTGCGTTGTGTTGCAGTGGCTATCGGCTTGGAACGATAAATATGTGAGAGGAGTTCGAATTCCCGTTGAATTCCTTGCATTCACTTACGCGCAAATACCCTTAGGAAAGGTATTAATTCGTCTCTTCCCTTCAGTTACGGGTTAAATAAAGGGACAGATTGGGTTCTATAGCCTTGGCTGACAACCAGTCTACCACAGAAAGCAATGGCAACCTACTGCGGGATAATCTTCTGCTCAGTCAGTCATGTCTCTTTTAAGACATGATCACCCAAGCGTGTATCACGTATGGCACTTAACTGAATGACTGTCTTTCTTTATTTATAACTGCCTTCATTCAAATTCAGTTTTTGAAATTTTTTGGTCTCAGACGAGTTCTTTGTGAATTTTGTAAGTCTTTCACCTCAGTCATCACCTTCATCATTATCATCATCAGGAAGTTTCAGTCATTGTATCGTCTGGCCTTCTTCAGGGGTCTGTAGAGTCGTGGAATCTTCAAGGAATTTCGAACTGAACCACCTATTTAACGAGCAGGCGTATTTATTATTATGATTATTATTATTATTAGTAGTAGTAGTAGTAGTAGTAGTATTTAATCTGATTAACTATCCTATCCGACTCATAAATATTTCGGGTGGATGGTGATGGCCATATCTCAGCTCCTACCCGCAGTTGCCACCCCGCTTTTCTCAGTCAGTATCCACCACCCGATGCAAAACAGTAAACACATTAAGACACAAAGAGTTATAGGGTGTGGAATAATTAAGAACAGAAACATTAATAATAAGCGGGAAGAGAAGATAGTAATCAGCTTGAAACTTGTTCCTCTAGTTTCCTTTCCTTGTCTTATCCACACCGTAAAAAGGCGTAAGACAAGGCTGTGTCTTTTCACCGGATTTGTTCAACCTATACAGCGAGAATATTTTGAGGACCCTAGATGACACGCCAGGATTTATTATTGGAGGCCACAACCTGAACAACATAAGATACGCGGACGATACAGTACTGATTGCGGACACGGAAAGGAAACTGCAAGATCTCATACAGAAAGTAGCAGTGGAGAGTGACAAGATGGGACTACAAATAAACTTTAAGAAAACTGAGTGCATGGTCATCAGCAAAAGATACAACCCAAAATGCCAAATACAGGTGGGGGATAACAGAATCAAACAAGTCCAAGAATTTAAGTACCTAGGAAGTGTTCTAACAGGAGATGGAAAGTGCGACACGGAGATCCGAAGGCGAATTGGCATGGCAAAGGACGCGTTCCAGAAGATGTGCAAAATACTAACACACAGGAAGATCTCAATAGAAACGAAGAAAAGAGTGCTAGACTGCTACGTGATGTCAGTTCTTCAGTACGGCTGTGAATGCTGGACAATATCATCGAAAATGAGGACAAAACTGGAAACGGCCGAAATGTGGTTCTACAGAAGGATGCTACGGATATCGTGGACTGAGCAACGACGAAGTGTTAGAAAGAATGGCAACAAAAAGGAAATTGATGCTGAGCATCAGGAAGAGACAACTGAAGTTCCTGGGACATGCAATGAGGAAGGAAAGCCTGGAGAACCTGATACTGACTGGTCAGATAGAAGGAAGGAGAGACAGAGGAAGGCAGCGGATAACATATTTGCAGGGCCTGATCAGGTGGATGACGGAACGGGGGTTGCCAGGAGCAACAGGAGCAAACATACTAAGAGCCACAAGGGATAGGGAGACGTGGAGATCCATGATCGCCTACGTCCTGAAGGGACAAGGCACATAGAAGAAGAAGAATGTTGTTCAGATTATGACTCCAGCAAATGGCATAACCTCCTGAATCTTAAAGTTGTCAATTGAGTCAAATGCTGAATGAACGAATGGTCCTATATTGTAGGAAAACGTTTGATATCCTCTGATCTTCAATTAAACATCAATTAATGGTGTTTTACGCTTAAAAAAGCGACACTCTGGAAAATTTATGTTTATTTTATTTGCTCAAGTTAGTCCAGTCTGTTACGCGTTGCCTTCTCCTGTTTCTCTTTCCATCTATGTGACTTGGGAGTATCAGATTCTTCAAGCCCTCTTTCCTCATTACATATCCCTGGAACTTTAGCTACCTCTTCCTGATGTTAAGTATTAGTTACATTTTCGTTTCCATTCTCTCCAAAACCTCATTGTTGCTCACATGCACGGCCGTGCTTAGCAACATCGTCCCCACCGCCGCAGCCACTCTACTAACAAAATGCAACTTGTCCCCCACCCCTCCGAACATAATGAACCCACAATAAATGGTACTTTAAACAAAATAACATACTCTCGGAACGCAGATATTCCGTGATCACGAAAAAACGGAAGAAATCACGGAATTGGCGTTTTGAAGCTATACATTATGAACGTATATATATATATATATATATATATATATATATATATATATATATATATATATGAAGCTATACATTACGAACGTTTTCACAACTTTTAGCTACTTTTTATGGAAGTTGAACGAAACAAATATCTATAATCTCTTTATCTCTCAAGTTCATTTTTTTTTTAATTAAAAAATGATTTGCGGCCTCTTCGGGGCCGGAAGGCTTCTATCAAAGATTATATATATATATATATATATATGATTGTTTAATACTTAGTTTTTGGTCCTAATAGGGTTAGACCAGTACACATTTGTATTAAAAAGTGTTCTATACAATTACTAGCAGTATAGCCCGGCGTTGCTCGGGTGTAATGAAAACTTTTATATCTATATTATCGATTTTCTACACTATTGTAAGAACTGCAACCTTGAAACTTCTGAATATCGATTCTTATGTCTTTGTCTATGAGTGTATCAAATTTGATTAAAATTGGACCACTCCTTCTATAACCCGATTTTTTCGATTATCGATTTTCGATATTTATCGGGGGTACCTCGACACAAAACCTAGCTAAGAACACCCGCAGACGCTTATAGTACAACTGTGTAAATTTTCAAGAAAATCGGTTCAGCCATTTCGGAGTCTATAGGTAACGGACACACACACACACACACACACACACACACACACACACACACACACACACACACACAAAGTTCCATTTATAAATAAGTTTAGATTAGATATTGTAGAACTTTTGAATATTTTTCATTTTTAAACGAGTTAATTCGCTACCTTGGTTTCCACCAAGAGTGATTTCTTCAGGTGATTTAAAAATCTCCTGAAGAAATCACTCTTGGTGGAAACCAAGGTAGCGAAATAACTCGTTTAAAATATATATATAAAGAGAGAGAGAGAGAGAGAGAGAGAGAGGAGTTGATAGATGTCTAGTTCGACATACACGTATGATAACAGTTTTCCAGTTAATCCTAATAAGTATTTTGTTATTTTTTTTTTCATTACAATAGATCTGCGGAGCCAATGAGCCTTGCGGCTTCCCGTGGCCTTGCGGTTCCTAGAAACATGCAGCTCTCCTGCAATTGCGGGATCTGCGGGGTTCGTAAGCGCGGCCCTGCTCACATGCTCGGTCGAAGCTATCCGCAGCATCTTTCTGTAGAAGCACATTTCAGTTGCTTCAAGTCTCTCCTTTATCTTTGATAGGATTGTCCAGCATTCGCTGAACAGACATCACACAACGATCCAGTACAGTTTTCTGCATTTCCAGCAAAATATTCGTGTCTCTTAATACTTTACTCAACTTCTGGAATAACCATCCGTCCGTGCATGGAGTACTGCTGCCATTTATGGTCAGGTGCCCCTGCCGTTCTCCTCAGTGTTCTTGACAAGCTCCAAAGGAGAGTCTGTAATGTGATAGGTACTGATCTGGCGACTCGACTGCAGCCAATTCCCCATCGTCGAAATGTGGCCTCCCTTTGTCTCTTCTATAAATACTTTCATGGCTTCTGCTCGGATGAGCTTAAGTCACTGATGCCTCCTCAACAGGTGTTTACTCGTGCAACCAGACTGGCAACTGGGTCCCACCCATTCACAGTCAGGTTAGCCAAACGCAGACGACAATTCTACTCCTGCAGCTTCCTCTCTCGCACTTCCCGCCTGTGGAACTCACTCCCGTATTCTTGCTTTCCTGACGGCTACAACCTCCAGAAATTTAAATGCAAAGTCAATACTCATCTACTAACCACTGGCCTCTAGCTCTCTCCCCTCCCCTGTATAACATTCCCTTTCTCTCTACCTATGTATATGTCATCGCACCTGCTTTCTATTGTTCCTTTCTAACTAGTTTGTACTCCTCACTCTTTTCTAATTAATCTTTTTACATTTATGTAACACCCTGCACATCAGTGGCGTTTCCGCCTTGCTCGGGGTGAAATGATTAAAAAAAGAAAAAAAATCTTTGGCCATGCCAAATCGCCTTTGGATCTCAGTGTCGCACTTTCCGTCTTCTGTTAGAACACTTCCCAGGTATTTAAATTTCTACACCTGCATGATTTTAGTATCCCCCGCCTATAGTTGGCCTTTTAGGCTCCTTTTTTTTTTTTTTACTGATGACCATGCATTCAGTTTTCTTGTAGTTTATTTATAGTCCTTTTATTCCAATTTATTCAGATACCTTATGTAAGAGGTCTTGTAGTTTCCTTTTCGTGTCTGCTATCAGCACTGTATCATCTGCGTATCTTATATTGTTCACGTTGTGACCGGCGATGATAAATCCTGGCAGGACTTCTAGACCTTTCAGAATTGACTCGCTGTACAATTTGATCTGGCGAAAAGATACATCCTTGTCTTATATCCCTTTCCATATTTGTACACCTGTTGAACTCATTCCCTGTCCGTATGCAGGCGGTTTGCTGCCAGTAGAGCTTCTTGATTGCTCTAATGTCTTTCCCCAAAATATCTAGGTTGCTGAGCATTTCTAGCAAGTTTTTGGAGAAAAAAATACGGTTCAATTAGTTTGTCGAGTTTGGTTATTATTTAGATAGGAGACTACTTAGAAATACTATGTTCTATACACTCCGAAATATGTTTCAGTTTCTAATAACCCACTACAGGTTGATAAACCGTAAAAAAGAATAAATCAATCGTGTTTATTTATAAACGAATTCCGTTGTGGTTCGTATTGTTTGTAAATATTTCTGTTCCGATGTATTACTTTTGTTTAGCTTATGCATTTATCTTGTTTTTTTTTCAGTCCCCAGATTTATGGAAGGATGTAATTAATTCCTCAAAACTGCTGTTGGCGTCTTCCACCAACCCCACATCATCTCAAAATGAAAAATAAATGACTAAATAAAATATAACTATTATGAATATATCGTTACGTTTTGCCAATCCGATGCATTTTTTCATAACTCTCTCGAATTATTTTGAATGACAGTATCGTCTGACAGATCGTTTAAAGACAAAAACACAATGTTTTATTTGAAGTCTTTCCAATTAAAATTTAAAAGTAATAACCTAAAAATAATATGAATGAAAGAAATACGTTTACTACCACCGTCGATGAAACTTCAAAAGATTACCGGATGCGACAAACATTTAAAGGAGGAACGAAGTGAAAAAAAAAATAAAATAAATAAAATAAAATAAAAATATGGTTATGTGTTATTAAGAAAACACTTAAACCGATTAGTGAAACGGTTTTTTAAAAACAATTTCTTGCAAAAAGATTCATTTTAATTGAATAATAAACATAAAGTTTAAGAAAAATTATAATCAAAAATAAATTAGTAAGAAATGAGGAAAAACTCCGAATTGGGTAAAAAGACATCAGTAATACCCGGTTATCAATGACGTGGACACAGTTTTAAAATTGATGTTAGTAAATAAAAATAAAATACAGATAACACTTTCAAAACTCAAAAGGTCGATGTGTCATAAAACCGGAAGCCAGAATAAACTTAAAGGTTTGAGTTTGAGTTTGAGTTTTGTTTAACGGCATATCAACAACTATGTGGGTTATTTAATGCCAAAAAGGTGGTGGTTTAAGGTATTTTTAATGTTCAGTCACAGTGAGAAGGTTGATTTAGTCAGATTTTAATGAAAATTTGTTGCTAATTTTTATTTTAGAAAATTGAAAATGTCTTCTATTTTTGTATTCAAAAATGTTTTGCTGAGAATAATTTTTACTTAAAAAATGTATTGTTGGTAATATTTTTCATTCAAAACGTATATATATATTTTTTTTATAAAAAAAAGTTTATTTTTATGTATATATTTCTATACAAGTGTATTTTTATTCTTCCATAGTGTTTTGACTCCAGTTTGGGGGTTAACTATTTGCTGAGATACTCATAGGTGATATTGTAGCGTAGGGAGATGGTTAATGTTTCTTGTATTCGGCCTTGTGTCTTACTTAACCGAACTCCCTTATAGCTTACAGGATTTACGCAGGATTATCATCATTTGAGTTATCAGAAGGTTGGTTGTCGGCAGGTTGGAATATGTGGAATTGTATGGAAAAGTGTAAGAATAAAATATATATTTTACATTTTAAAATAGTAATTTATTAAAAGGAAAGAATAGCATAAGTTGTAAGGGTTAATGTGCAATTAGAAACATTAAGAAGTTAAGTTCCTGTTCAACGATAAAGTTATGGGTATCAAGACTTGTAGAAAATGTTCGTAGTAGTAATTGTTGAAAGAGTATATGCATACGTACGTCTGTATGTATGTATTCAGTGGGAATGCCTTTGGGTGGAGAAGAAGAAGTAAAAGGAATCAGCAGAAGGAAAAAAAGAGGATAAATGTCTGGATCAGCTTGAAGCTTCTCTCGTTACATTTTAGCTTGTCGTCTTTGCAGCTTCCATCTCCTGACTGGCTCACTGACGCTGATCGGGGTCCTTCCATTGTCATTAGATTTTCGCACTGACGCGGTCAAAAATCAATTTAGCATCTACTTGCGAATTCTGGGTTCGACTTTTTCATTAATCAAATGGTCAATCCTTTTTCTATTTTGGGAAAACCAGGATTTCACAGGTCATTGTGAATTTTTGTAAAAGTGAAGAAGAAGGTTGATTTTAATTAATTTCTTATCTGCTACAATACCACCCCAGGTCATGATGGACCTGGAAACAACAGCAATTAAGAGGTGGTTTCATGCTTCTCACAACCTACTAATCAGAAGCCTTGCTGCCGGATGCAGTTTACCAGTTTTCATGCCCAGGAAAGATAAGCTTCCTTCTACTTGATACTTTCACATGCTTATATAAGCTAAACAAACGTCGTCTATTACGACTGTTCCATTTCACAACAAGGGGGTAAGATTGGTATCTAGTACTTTTGATGTTACAAATTGTATTTATATCTAAGCTTATTTATAAATGGAACTTTGTCTGTGTGGGTGTCTGTGTGTGTGTCCGTTACCTATAAACTCCGAAATGGCTGAACCGATTTTCTTGAAAATTTACACAGTTGTACTATAAGCGTCTGCGGGTGTTCTTAGCTAGGTTTTGTGTCGAGGTACCCCAGATAAATATCGAAAATCAATAATCGAAAAAATCGGGTTCTAGAAGGAATGGTCCGATTTTAATCAAATTTGATACACTCATAGACAAAGACATAAGAAACGATATTCAGAAGTTTTAAGGTTGCAGTTCTTAACAATAGTGTAGAAAATCGATAAGATATATATAAAAGGCAAGGTGTTTGTGTGTGTGTCGGTTTATCTGCCTGTATGTCCTTTATACAAATCCTCAATTTTTATCCGATTCTCACCAAACTTCACACAAATATTCTTCAGGCTGAGTCTGAGCTCCAGGACCATGGATTAGTTATAAAGCTTTCATTACACCAGAGCAACGCCGGGATATACTGCTAGTTTTGAATAGAACTCCACTTTCAAAATGATAAAAAATCAATATATTTCGATTCTGACAAAGGAAGTGTTTAGAATGAAGCCAAATAAATGCTAAGCTACAAAAAATGACTTCCTTCACAAGAACAACATTTAATTTGTTGCGCCATTTTATGAAATCAAATTAACTCTTAATCCAATAGATTGTCGGGTGGATATTGACGGTTTACTTGTGGCATTTTTGGAAGGAGTGTCAGTCAATCAGTTAAGTGCCATACGTGAAACACGCTTGGGCGATCATGTCTCGAAAGAGACATGATTGACTGGGCAGAAGATTATCCCGCAGTAGGTTGCCATTGCTTTCTGCGATAGACTGGTTGCCGGCTAAGGCTATAGAACCCAATCTGTCCTGTTATTTAACCCATAACTGGGGGGAAGAGACGGTTTAATGCCTTTCCCAAGGGTATTTGCGCGTAAGTGAATGCAATGAATTCAACTGGAATTTGAACTCGGCTCTCCGATTTCTCGTTCCGAGCCGATATCCACTGGACCACAACGCACATCCGGAAGGAGTGTAGAGGGAGAATTACTTCGTGATTGTTTATTTGCTTTCCAATAACATGCGACATGTTACACGGGATCATATGATTAAGATCATATCATATGATATATGATAAATCAGCACAAGAGATTAAGCCATTGTTAACCGATTATTAAATCATTATTGAATGAGAAAGCCAAGATACTTTGGTCTGACACTGTAAGAATCTTCAAAACTGAAACATTGACTTGAAATTTCAAATTATGTTCCTAAATGACCTCCGGTCACATTAATATTTTTGTCTGACTGTCATGGATGGCGTTCCTCATGCTCAGAAATGTCTAACCTATCATCTTTTCTTATTTATACATTTTCGCAGATCAATACATCTTTTTGAATCGCAAAATCTTTATCATACAGTATATATTGGCGCTACATAATCAGAAACAAATACTATTACAAAAACTATATCACACGAACAGTTCTAACAGAAGCAAAAATTGTGTTATACATGTAACTGCGTGGTGTAATGGTTAGCGAGCTCGTCTCGCTAAAATCATTATAACTGTGTAGTGAGTTCGATCCTCACTGGGTACCCCCTATTTCGGCCGTGTGTCAAGTCTAAGCTACGCTTAGAAAATCATCTTTCTCCAGGGTTGGGCGCTGGGTTAACAACCCATAAAAAACAGTTTGTTACGGAAACAGCAAAATCGTTGTCCAACGCACCATTGGGTGTAACGGAAAAGTTTTTTTGTTTTTTTTTACATGTAACTGCAAGAGAAATTAATTGATATTAACTTTCAATATTACCTTAGACAAAAAGAGCTTACGGCCAAATCACGTTGAAACACATGTTCCCGTACGATCACCGAATTTAAACATCGTGAGTATATAGAACGGTGACCACTTTGGAAGACCAGGTTGGGTGCAAAAGATATTGCCTGGTAATTGTTAATAGGAGAGTTTACTTGCAATTCCAGTTGATACTAATGCGCAAATACTCTAAAAAAGGCATGAACCCCAAACTATGGGTTAATCAGTAAGACTTGTATAACTAAACCTCTCTAATTCTTTCTCTTTATGTGGCGTGTCCCCTCATAATTTAAACGATCATGGCTATCCCCAACTTCCTGTTGTTTGTAGCCCTTAATATGTTGTTTTTTGGTATTTCTCCGAAACCATGTTTTACTATTCATTTATTGAAGCTCACTAAGCGTTGTTTTTCTCTGTCTCTCTTGCTCTCAGTCTTTCCTGCGAGTATCAGATTTTCCAAGTCTCCTTTCTTCATTATGTATCGTAGAAATATATAAAAAAATTCTTACAATCTAAAAATATTTTTTGGCTATAAATAACCTACAGAAGGTTGATAAACCATAGAAAATGGATGAATGAATGAATCATTTAACAAAAGGTTTGGAAAAAAAAGAATCTCCGATAAATACTAGAAAGGGTGCCAACTTAAAAAGTATAATCTCTTGAAAGTTCTTCCAATCTAAAATATGGCTTTAAATAACCTGCAGAGGGTTGACAAACCATAGAAAACGAATGAATGAATCAGTAATTTAATAAAACGATTGGGAAGAAACTCCCAATATGCTAATAAGACGCTAATCAGTCAGTTAAGTACCATACGTGATACACGCTTTGGGCAATCATGTCTCGAAAGAGACATGGCTGACTGAGCAGAAAATTATCCTTGCTTTCTGCGGTAGACTGGTTACCAGCCAAGGCTACAGAACACAATCTGTCCTGTTATTTAACCGATAACTGGAGGGAAATGGCGGATTTATACCGTTCCCAAGGGTATAAGTGAACGCAACGAATTCACTTACACACAAGAAAAATAATTTCATGAAAACTTGTTTCAAGAAAATTATTTTATAAGTGACAGCTGACAGTAACTTTAAATGATTATGGAAACAGCTATTTTCACCATTTGTAGAATCGTGCTTTTATTCAAGAGCATTAGCGAGAAGAGATCATAATTGTAAATTGTTGTCCTTTTATGTACACTATTCCTCCCTTGGTGTTAACCGCTAGGCGAACTATGCATTTTACCAATTTAAACACCAGCATTATTTACCCTGGTCACTCTTGTAAAATGTTAGACTGACCGTCTAACATTTTAGAAGAGTTGGTGATACATAAGTTGTGCAAAAATGATAGCGAGGTTATTATCACAGTGACCCTTCCTCAACGCATTCAAAAAAGATGGACGATAAAACGACACCGACATTTTTATTTTGTTTCTCTATGGGCCATGCTACGACTGCTGTTTCTGTGACGAGAGTAAAATATCGATCGATTATATCGCCGTCGTTGAATTTTTCTCTTCCTTCATTTATTTTTTAAACTCTTGATTGCTATTCGCTTTACTTGCTATTTTTGACCGGGCACAATCTCTGCGTTTCTCATCCCCAGCAATAAATGAAAACGTTTCTATAGCAACGGGCAGCGCTGGAAATCAGTTACTATGATACCACTCCCAAATATTTATCATCCGGCCTTCTGTGTTTAATATTATTTACTTTGATCGCTTTTTTGTTTTAGGTTTTCTTTCTTCCTTTCCATTTTTTTTTTAAGTGCAAACAGTTGGACTTGTATACGCTTCCATATTACATACAAATAAATAAATAAATGCAATATCAGATTCTTTCTTCATTTTGAACTTTATTGTATTCGCTTAAGCAGACGACAATTTTTCAAAATGGCTTCCCAGCGGAATGAAGTCATTTTTATTTTTTTAATGTTGTTTTTTGTTCTTCAAATCTTTTTCCATGATATAAAAGCACGTATCTGTATTTGCAGTAGCAAGATGATGAGTTATTAGATATTTCGCAAATTGTTTGTCCAAACTTTCCATCATCTTTCAGCTCATTTATGCTGGGCCCGCTGTCCGGCTGATCCACAAACCAAACGAAGATATTCTTGAATGAGTGAAGCCTAACGAGAAACTTAAAAAAAAAAAAAAAAAATCATTTTTGTTTTATTACATTTTCTGCTGCTGTAGAAATTTAATACGAACGAGTGAAAATAAATTCTGGAATTGGCATTGAAATGTTGAAGCGAATTTTTTTTTCGGCTTTAGCTAACGTCTGTTGATTTCAGTTACGAAAATAACGCATAGACAAAGGTCATTACATTAGCGTGACCTTTAGCAAAATCTTACGAATCAATTCGTTACTATACTGAGTTTAAGCATTCGTGTTCTATGTCCTTGTGCCACACTTAAATGAGCTACATAAGTAATTTTCGTTTTGGGTAATTGTAATAACGAATGTATCGTTGTAACTAAATATCATAGCAATTAAGAATAAATTTGGACTACACTAACATGCATTAGTTTTACAAAGCAATAGCAATGTATATTGTGGATTAAATCATTTTTAACCTCACCAATGAGGGAACAGAAAATGTATTTATGCAGATAAAATTGTCGGCTCCCTGTAAAGTGTCTGAAATCATGTATTATCTTTACAAGAGTTAATCAATCAGTTAAGTGCCATACGTAATACACGCTTTGGGCGATCATATCTCGAAAGAGACATAACTGACTGGACAGAAGATTATCCCGCAGTAGGTTACCATTGCTTTCTGCGGTAGACCAGTTGCCAGCCAAGGCTATATAACCCAATCTGTCCTGTTATTCAATCCTTTTATTCATATTAGTTAAGTAATTAGTGGAGGATCAGTTTATTACTTCATAACAATAGAAAACCGATCCCCCACTTTATGCACAGTAGAAGTTTTAATTATGTTTCCACTATTATATATATATATTTTTTTTTTTTATAAGCGTTTCACCCCGAGCAAGGCATGTCACTGCCACTACTGCGCAGGGGGCTACATAGAGTGGAGAAAGGATGATTAAATATAGGAAATGTCAGAGGGTGGGTGATAGGCGGGTAAGGATACCGAGAATGAGGGTTGGGTAAATGAGAGTGTTCTGAGAATAATTGGGAGTTAGTGTGATAGGAGGTGTCTATTGACCATACATTTAAACACCTGGAGATTATAGCTGTCGGCAAAGCAGACTTGTGGAAGGGAGTTCCACAGGCGGGAAGCGCGAGAAAAGAAGCTGTTGGAGTAGAATTTACGGTTACATCTTATTTATTTAACTGTAAAAGGGTGGGACCTAGTTGCTAATCTAGTATCTCGTGTAAATTCGTGCTTAGGCGGCACCAGTGATCTAAGCTCATCGGAGCAGAAGCCATGAAAGTACTTGTAGAAGAGGCACAGGGAAGCCACATCACGCCAGTGAGAGAGTGGTTGCAGCCGGTCTGCCAAGTCAGTATCAACCACGTTACAGATCCTCCTTTGTATTTTGTCAAGAAGCCCAAGGAGAGCAGCAGGGGCACCCGACCAGATATGGCAGCAATATTCAATACACGGGCGGATGGTAGATTTGTATATGTGCAGAATAGATTCAGGTGGGAAAAACTTCCGGGCCCTGCACAGAGAGCCGACTTTCATAGCAGCAGATTTGGCAATGGATTCGATATAGTCATTCCATTTGAGGTCCGCCGAAAGTGTAAGGCCAAGGAGGCGTAGTATTTTACTCTCTGGGAGGCTAGCCTGTCCCATGCGAATGGGAGGTAGATGCGATTGTCTATCAGTCAGTGAGTTAAGTGGCATACGTGGTTAACGCTTTGGGCGATCATGTCTCGAAAGACTGGTTGCCAGCCTCTAGTTGCCAGCACAGATTGGGTTCTATAGCCTTGGTTGGTAGCCAATTTACCGCAGAAAGTAATGGCAACTTACTGCGGGATAATCTTCTGCCATACATTTGCTTAAGCCCATCAAGTATATCACTCGCTGTTTCTTTGTCTCGCTTTCCCTCTATCCGCCCTGTTAGTATCATATTCTCCAAGCCCTCCTTCATCATTACGTATCCAGCAACTTCAACTGTCTCTTCCTGATCTTAAGTATTAGATTCAGTTTCGTTTCCATTCTCTACAAAACTATGTCGATAAGCTTGGCAAAATCTAAAGAAGGGTTTGCAATTTTTTTGGTCCTGACCTGGCATTTCGTCGTGACGTGTCTTTCCGCTGTCTCTTTTTATAAATACTTTTATGGAGATTGTGCTACTGATCTTTCCTCCTTGGTAAGTCAACCGCATGAATTCAAGCGTATTATTAAATTGGCAATTAGGTCCCATCCCAGGCCAGACGTATTCCAAAATGTAATATTCGGTTTGTGGAAAGGCAGTTGAATATGGCGGGTGTTGTATAACAGGCCAGACGTATTCCAAAATGTAATATTCGGTTTGCGGAAAGGCAGTTGAATATGCAGGGTGTTGTAGAAGAAGCCAGACGTATTCCAAAATGTAATATTCGGTTTGTGGAAATGCAGTTGAATATGCAGGGTGTTGTAGAAGAGGCCAGACGTATTCCAAAATGTAATATTCGGTTTGTGAAAAAGCAGTTGGATATGGCGGGTGGTGTAGAACAGGCCAGACGTATTCCAAAATGTAATATTCGGTTGGTGGAAAGGCAGTTGGATATGCAGGGTGTTGTAGAAGAAGCCAGACGTATTCCAAAATGTAATATTCGGTTTGTGGAAAAGCAGTTAAATATGGCGGGTGGTGTAGAAGAGGCCAGAGGTATTTCAAAATGTAATATTCGGTTTGTGGAAAGGCAGTTGGATATGTAGGGTGGTGTAGAACAGGCCAGACGTATTCCAAAATGTAATATTCAGTTTGTGGAAAGGCAGTTAAATATGGCGGGTGGTGTATAACATTAGTATAAACAACATTTTTCTAAAAATCTAACGTGGCGTCCTGCCAGTGCGACGCAAAGAACTAAGGTTAATGTACTCCAAATTTATTGTTAACTCCCAATAGTTAGGTTCAAGCTTTTCTCGTTGGATCAATTACAACTGGGTTCGATCCTCCCTAGGAGCTCAGCACTTTCGGCATCGCGCCACATCTAAACCACGCTTAGAACACTATAAGTTACTTGGACGTGGTGTAATGCTTGTTTTTCCAGATCAGTTACGACTGAGTTCGATTCTCATTGGATGCTCTACCCTTTCAGCCTTGTGCCACATCAAAGCCACAATTAGAAAATTATTAGGCACTTCGACGTGGTTCAAACAAGCTTGTCTCGTTAGATTATTGATGACTGAATTGTGAGTTCGATCCTCAGTGGATGCCGTATAATTTCTGCCTTGTGTCACAACTAAGATACGCTTAGATAATCTTTGTGCACATCACCCTGGTCCAATATTTATCAAACTCGTCTTGTTACATCAATTAAGTAATGAGTTCAATCCCCACATGGAGCTCGATACTTTCAGCCTTGTGCCACTTTTAAGATTTATGATAAGCAGCTAGATTCATGCATGTTTTTAATTTCTTTGTTTACACATTATTTTTAATAGATATTTTTCTCGATTATTCAGGCCGGTGGACACTTTATTTATATAAAGTGTTTACTTATTAGAAAAGAAAAAAAAAAGGGAAAAAAAAAAAAGCAGTGTCCAGAGTCAAATACGAGCATCCATTAAAAATGTTGGCGGACCTGAAGCAGACTATCACCACGTTTAATTTCGTTGTTTTTCATTTTTATTTATAACTTTTTTCAGTGCAGTCCTATCGATTGTTACTTAAACTTTCCCATTATCAAAAACTTTTTTGAAAAATTACAATATTTAAACAAATTGAGGTTGGGCGGGTCAGTTTCTCATACAACGTTATAGTAAATCGATCCTCCATTTTCAATCCACTCGCGTTGGGGTCGCTTTGTTTATATTAATTTCGTTGTTTTTATTTTTATTTTTTTCAGCGCAGTTCTATCGATTGTTACTTAAACTTTCCGATTATTACAAGAAATTTTGAAAAATTACAATATTTAAACAAATTTGGGGTGGGGTCAGTTTCTCATACAACGTTAAAGTAAATTAGTCCTCCATTTTCAATCCGCTATAAGGTTGTATGAGAAACTGGTCCCCAACACCAAATTCTTTAAATATTGAAATTTTTGCAAATTTTTTTTGTCATTCGTAAAGTTTAAGTTGTAAAAGATAATATCGCACTGAAAAAAGTCAAAAAAAACTTGATAATGAACAAATTTACAGGTGGTGGTAATGTCGCACCGGCGACTGTTTTCAAAATGGCGGCTCGATTTACTATAACGTTGTATGAGAAACTGATTCTCCCAAATAAGGTTTAAAAATTGAAATTTTTCAAAATTTTTTGCCAATCATAAAGCTAAGGGTGTAATCGATAGGACTGGCTGAAAAAAGTAAAAAAAAAAAAAAAATGAAAAACAACGAAATCAAACGTGGTAGTCTGCTTCAGGTCCGCCAAAATGTTGAAACAAATAAATAAAAATTAGTCAGAACTAATCAGGAAGTAGTTAAAGAAAATCAAATCACACGTGTCAAACGCGACTAAAAAAAAAAAAAAAATGAACCTTTTTTTATTCCGACATTTTAAAAATTCATTTGGACAACAAAAAATGTGAAAATTTTTCCCCGTAATTTTGAAACAAAAGAATTTTTAAAAAAAAAACTCTTTTTAAAACAAAAACAAAATGTGTAAAAAAAGTGCCAATAGTTAATTTAATTATTTAAATCTTTTTTTTGTAAATTTCATACTTCAGAAAATAAAATTTAAAAAAAATAAAGCTTTTTTTTTTTGCTAAATATTTCATGCAGGAAATCAACTGTCTGTAATTCGTGTGGCATTAATGTAACTTTTTCCTCTAAAATTAAATGTCTACATTTTTAAATATTCTTTGAAAATTTCTGAAATTCATTTAGTCAACAAAAAATGTTAATATTTTCCCCCGTAATTCTGAAACAAAAACAAACGCAATGTTGTTTACAATGTCACACAAAACATCAACTCACGTTTACGCAAAACAAAATAAAATAGATTTTTTAATGGAATTTTTGAACAATTTTTAAGCAACAATTTTTTATATAATTATTTTTTTATATTGCTGAGTTTTAAAGTGAGGCGGTGACAACAAGCGCTCGTAAATCACAACACGCTGCATTAATCATCTAATTAAAAAATGTTCTGAGTTGCACGGGCAACGCCGGGCTATGATGCTAGTATTGTATAAATGTAACGGTCAGACATTGTTAATTACTTCGACTGACTAATTATTTTACATTGCATATTTCCTTACGAATGAAATGACTCACATCTTCAATAACCATCTACTGAAAAAGAATTTTCCTTGGATACATGGCACTGACAGATATTTAATCTATTTAAGACGTGATAATATTTCATGTTCCGAATTCCTAATGTTCTGTGTTTTCTGCCTTAGTTTATCGATGTCATTTTAGCTGTAAAGATTTTATCTATTTTTTCCCTCATCGCTAATTGTTCAGATGCTTATAACGAAGATGCAGATTGTATTTCCGTTTAACTGCTCTGACACAACGCTGAGGACGACATAGCAGCCATTTTAGTTGCCCTGCGCCACTGATTGGCTGCTTTAATTGCTTCGTTAAATGCCCGCCTCACAGCGACAATTTGCAAAAGCCAGAATAAAAGGACAAATGCAAAACGGGCAAAATAAATGGAGACCAGAATTTCTCATGTTGTTTTCTCGAAAGCTGAACACACAAAGGTTCACTTTTAATGGGGGATAAACGCAAATTTCCGGCTGTTGACATGAATGACGTCAATTCGCAGATGTCGTCAAAAATAGTCAACGAATACATTGTATGAATTGAACAAAACGCATTCAGGTGTTTTTCCTTCCGTTCCATTTTGTGTTTTTTTTTTCGGTGAATTTGTATTTTTGTCTGCTTTTCAGCTGACGATTCTCCTGTTGAAGTATAAATTGTGTTTGAATTTCCCAATTTAACTCAAAATGTTTTGCAGTGTTTATCGTAAATATGTATATATATAACACAAACCACAAAACCTGAAATGCAGAAAAAATTCATTGTATTACGACTAACCAAAAATAGAGTACGGCTGTCACACCATGACTGAAACTGTCAAATCTTCTCTTTCCAACCTTGACGGAGGTTCTGGTATGACGTTAAACTGCATCCGGCAGCAAGGCCTCTGATATAAAGGTTGTAAGGAGCATGGAACCACCTTTTAATTGCTGTTGTTCCCAGGCTTACCCTGACCCGGAGTGGTAATACCTGTTAGGGTCCCAGCCAAGGGCAAATAGTTAACCCCCAAACTTGGGTCTATAGACTATGAAAGCATAAAAATAAACTTTTATAGAAAAAAAATATTTTTGAAAGAAAAAATTGTCACCATGATACATTTTTGAAGGAGAAAATTGTTACCAGCAATAATTTTTGAATACAAAACTAGAAAACATCAGTTTTCTTCAAAACGCAAAAAAAACCTTTTTCATCAAAATCTAAATCAACCTTTTCACTATAACTGAACAAAAAAATACGTTAAACCCTACCTTTTTGGCATTAAATAACCCACAGAGATGTTGATATGCCGTTAAACAAAACTCAAGCTCAAAACCAACCTTGACTGAGTTCAAAATCGATTATTTTTCACTTTACAGGCTCTCTCCTCGCAATACAAAGTTGTAAGCCCATCGCTACCCTATCACTATTTCAATTGCGTTTTTTAGTTCTACGAGTTTGTTTGAAGTGGTAAAACTTAAAAACGCAGTTGAAATAGTGATAGGGTAACGTTTCAATTGCGTTGTATAATAAAGACGGAATCTGATGATAGTTCGCCTGAAATAGGCCTATACTTCCGATTTACCTTGAAATAACGTGTCTGCCTTAATTTTTCTTATATCTAAACTTATTTATAAATGGAACTTTGTCTGTGTGTGTGTGTATGTCTGTGTGTGTGTGTGTGTGTCCGTTACCTATAGACTCCGAAACGGCTGAACCGATTTTCTTGAAAATTTACACAGTTGTACTATAAGCGTCTGCGAGTGTTCTTATCTAGGCTTTGTGTCGAGGTACCCTCGATAAATATCGAAAATCGATAATCGAAAAAATCGGGCTATAGAAGGCGTGGTCCGATTTTAATCAAATTTGATGCACTCAAAGACAAAGACATAAGAAACAAATTTCAGAAGTTTCAAGGTTGCAGTTCTTACAATAGTGTAGAAAATCGATAATCTATATATATAAATCGATACCAGGAAATCAAAATTTGACTTACATCCATTCATTTTTCTTTCAGTCTACGGTTTCGCTTTAACTGGAAACAACTATTGCTTTTTAATCTTTCGTGCTAACGTCTAAAGTGTCTGAGCTCCAGGATCATGGATTAGTTTTAAAGCTTTCATTACACTCGAGCAACGCCGGGCTATACTGCTAGTATATATATATATATATATATATATATATATTGCGGTGTTTTATTTACTAAGGGAAATTTGATTGTATTGAACTAATCTTTTATGTAAAGGAGACGTTGAACTCTAATCTTACAATCTTGGCCTTAATGTCAACCATTATTGGCGATAATAAGTAGAACATTATAATGTTGTCCGCTGATGTCTATATCGTGACTTGTTTCTCACAATGGGAAATTCGCCAGTCGATGCTCTATGGAATATTGTTTTGATTCTGACAGGCAAGATAACACCTTTCTTCAAAGACTATGATGCGGATAAGAAAAATTCACCTCCAGTCTCATATAGGCTCAATAAGTTTTTACAGTTTGGCATTCGGTGGTCTTTTTATTTTATTTCAAGTAAACGTGGAAGTCACATGAAAAACGATGTAAAGGTGTCGTAACCGACTATCCCAATTTTTAAAGGAGGAAATTATTAATGTCCTAAGTGATCCTGGTGAGTGGGGTCACGCAACGAAAGTCCACTTTGAAGATAACCAGTTGCTGAAGAAGAAATAGAATCATTCTACTCCATACTGGACAATGCCAAGGGACAGTGCAACAGCCAAGAAATCAGAATAATAATGGGCGACTTGAATGCCAACGTAGGCAAAGACTGGGAAGGAGACACGAACGGTACCTTTAGATTAGGAGTTCGCAACGAACGAGGAGAAAGATGGGTCTAATGGTGCACAGAAAATGACCAGGTAACACCGGGTCTCAAGAGCACCCACGACGTGTATGGACATAGAGAAACCCAGGAGGCGACACGAAAAAACAAATACAATACATAACCATAGACAGGAGATTCAGAAACGCAGTGTTTCAATGCAAAACCTATCCAGGCACAGACTTTTTTTTTTTTAATCATTTCACCCCGAGCAAGGCGGAAATGCCACTGATGTGCAGGGGGTTACATAAATGTAAAAAGATTAATTAGAAAAGAGTGAGGAGTACAAACTAGTTAGAAAGGAACAATAGAAAGCTGAGAAAGCAGGTGCGATGACAGATACATAGGTGGAGAGAAAGGGAAGGTTATACAGCGGAGGGGAGAAAGCTAGAGTCCAGTGGTTACTAGATGAGTATTGATTTTGCATTTAAATTTTTGGCGGTTGTAGCCGTCAGGAAAGCAAGAATACGGGAGCGAGTTCCACAGGCGGGAAGTGCGAGAGAGGAAGCTGCAGGAGTAGAATTGTCGTCTGCATTTGGCTAACCTGACTGTTAATGGGTGGGACCCAGTTGCCAGTCTGGTTGCACGAGTAAACACCTGTTGAGGAGGCATCAGTGACTTAAGCTCGTCCGAGCAGAAGCCATGAAAGTATTTATAGAAGAGACAAAGGGAGGCCACATTTCGACGATGGGGAAGTGGCTGCAGTCGAGCTGTCAGATCAGTGCCTATCACAATACAGACTCTCCTTTGGAGCTTGTCAAGAACACTGAGGAGAACGGCAGGGGCACCTGACCATAAATGGCAGCAGTACTCCATGCACGGACGGATGGTTGACTTGTATATATGCAGGATGGATTCAGGTGGAAAAAACACCCTGGATCGACATAGTGACCCAATCTTCTTAGCAGTAGATTTTGCTATGGATTCAATATAGTGGTTCCATTTGAGGTCTGAGGACAGGGTAAGTCCGAGGAGGCGTAGTGCATTACTCTCAGGGAGAATCACTTGGTCCATGCTTATGGGAGGCAGAAGAGGTTGCCTGTAATGGTTGACAGACGACAGCTTGGTCTTAGATGAATTGAAGTTGACAAGCCACTTCTTGCCCCAGTTCATCACAGAGTGTAGATCCCGCTCAAGGTCAGCAGCGAGATTATGTCTGTCCGCCAAGACAGGTTTCTTACTGGAGCGGGAGTATATTGTAGTGTCATCTGCGTAGATGCCTGCTTGGGACTTGATCTCATCTGGGAGGTCGTTGATGAAAATAAGGAAGAGTGTCGGGCCCAGGATAGAGCCCTGTGGGACACCAGCATTCGTGCTGTAGGACGAAGAGGCACGCCCTTCATTTTGCGGTTATTTAAGAAAGATTGGATTAGGTCAAGCAGGCAACCGGTAATACCATAACCGCGTAGTTTGCATAGGAGGCCAGAGTGCCAAACCCTGTCGAAAGCCTTGGAGATGTCCAGAGCAACCGTGCGAGCCTCGTCCTCGTGGACCTGGCAAAGCGGAATCCATATTGCCTGTCGAAGAACAGTTTGTGGGAGGCGAGGTGATGAACTATTTCAGCATTGATTATAGCCTCGAATACTTTCCCGAATATCGGTAAAAGACTGATAGGGCGATAGTTGGATGGGTCCGAGGGTTCACCACAATTTTTAAATACAGGAACGACTGAAGAGAATTTCCAGCATGCAGGAAAACAGGAAGCAGAAAGGCAGTAGTTAAATAGTTTAGGGAGGACAGGGGAAAGTTCAGGAGCACACCTCTTAAGGACTATCACCGGGATTCCATCGTCTCCACACGCCTTATGGGGGTCGAGTTTTGAAATTACTCTGGATACTACTGTCGGGGTAATATATACGTCGTGCAGTTTGGCCTCAGTTCTAATAGGGAAGTCGGGTGGGTGTACTCCGGACGAGTCGAATGTGGAGTTGGATGAGAATCTGTGGGCAAAGCACTCAGCTTTGTCCGCAGATGACTTGAGAACCTCAAATCCATGGATTAAAGAGGTATTGAGGATTTCCTATTGTTGAGCACTCGTTTACAAATCCTCCAATAGTCCTTGGAGCCGAACTTGCGGTCAGCTATGTGCTGTCGCATTCTCTCAGCAAACAACTGTTTGGCGTCATTTAGGGTTCTTTTGCACTCATTGCGAGCAGATGTGAACAGGCGCCTATTGTGATCAGTTGGCTGTCTCCGGAATAGACGGAAGTAATGGTTCCTGTGGGCAATGGCGGCTGAGCAGACAGGAGAGAACCACGGAGAGGAATGAGGTTTTAAGCAATACTTCCTGGTGGGTATGAAGGCATCAATGCCAGCTTTCACCCATGACGAGACCTCAGAGGCACAGTCATCAACTGATAGGTCGAACACTTTTCCCCAAGGGACGTCGCAGAGGAAATCGCGAAAGGCATCCCAGTCAGCTTTTTGGTAGAGGTAGGAGGTCCTATAAGTAGGGGGCTCCTGGGGGGAGTGAGATTGGAAGGAAATACTGAGAGAGACTACAGCGTGGTCGGAGTTGCCGAGAGGGCAAAGCTGCGAGACTTGACAGGCGTCCGGCGCAGAGGTGAAACATATATCTAGCAGTGAGGAATGACCCGAGGGAAGCGAGTGGGGAAGTCCACCACTTGCGTAAGGGATTGGGAAATAGCAAAGTTCATGGCGTGAATGCCCGCCGGATCAGTAACGGCGTTTTCAAGCCACTCAGAGTGATGGGCATTGAGGTTTCCAAATACAAATATGTAGGCGAATGGGTGATAGGAAATAGCCTTATCTATGTCGTCAGCAATGCTATCTAGTAGGGAGCAGTCAGGAGAGGAGGGAGAACGGTAAAAAAAGTATAGGTATCTAACCGAACTGAGGAGAGACAGGCGGAGACATATGTATTGATGGTCAGTATATTCGAGTGAAGTCACCCTAGCTATGGGGAGGTGTTCGCTGACGTAGACATCCAGCCCATGTATGTGGACAGTGGAATCCTTCTTTAAGAGGGGAAGATAACCAGGGATGGAGAGGTCAGAGGAGAGGTCAGAGGAGGGACTTTTCATGCAGGAATGCTTCTACACTAGGAAAGTTAGTACGAATGCCCTGGATATTAGTGAAAGAAAGGTTCCACTGTCATTTTCTTGACCTTTGGCTCACTCATTTTCCATTTCGCAATCTCGGCAAACTTTAAGTCATTATCATGAGTTCTACTATCAACTCTATCTGATTCAGTAACTACATCACATCATATTCGACCTCTAACAGGTCCTTACCTTGGCCTTAAAGTTTCCAGGGGCAAATATTTTTTCATCTTAATAGACATCTACCCTATTTAACCTCTCGCTTTCCTTTCTTTTACTTTAACTGTCTTAGCTGTTATTATAATCCTTCCTTTCGTTGTGGTAAGGTATTAGGATATCACAGATATAATAATGTCTAAGGTGGACCTTGGAGAGCGCAAAAAAAAAAAGAAGAATTTTCTCCTCTTTCCAAGCCACCCTATTATCTCGACTTAATTCCCTCGCCATAATCCGCTTGTAGGATATCACCAATGCAGAAGTGCATTAAAAACCACCGAAATTTGTCCACGTTCACTATTTGAATTTCATAAAGGTACAGTGAGCGTCGATGGATGTCTATGGGTGCGACTTCATCTGCATGACAAACCTTTGCATCTTAAACACTTTCTTATTAGACGACTGTTTCAGCTTGCAAACTGAAAAAAAAAAACAAAAAAAAAAAAAAAAAACAAGGCGATTATGGCCTTCTACGTTTCCCTATCCCTGGTGGCTCTAAGCACGCCTTCTCCTGTTACACCCTGCAATACATTACTATAAATGAATATATTTTTTCCGTGAATCATTTTTAAAATTTTTATGAAGGCGTAATTAATCTAATGTTTATAAGTTCAGTTTAAATTCTTAAAAGATATCCAATGAATCAGTCAGTGAAATGCCATACATGTTACACACTTGGGCGATCATGTCTCGAAAGAGGCATCACTGACTCAGCAGAAGATTTTCCAGCAGTTGGTTGCTAACCAAGGCTATAGAACTCAATCTGTTCTGTTATTTAACCCAGAAGATGGAGGGAGAAGAGACGGATTAATACCCTTCCCTAGGGTATTTGTTCGTAAGTGAATGCAACAAATTGTAAACTGAAATTAAGCAAAAAATTAATGGAGATTTAAATCCTTGGGAGATTTCACTCATTACTGCTTTTCTACCAACGTGGAAACACCCTCATATTTTATAAAGCTCAAAATACGTTTGTATGTCTGTCTGATAAAACAACTTAACACTAATTAAAAATACGACATAAAATAGATGTGATTTTATCATTATATATACCAACACCAGTCTTTTATCCTATCATAACACAAATATTTTGCCGATAAAACTGTTTTTATTTAGTTTGGGGCCTTTTTTCTTCATACTATGCTATTGACCCTATGTATTGCAACAGGGTTGTACACCATGCTACACAAGCAATATAACCCAGTCATGGCTGTCAGATAATTTCTGCGATCACATCTCTCCTTCCATCTGATGGCCTACTTCCCCAGACTGAACCCCCTTGATTATCATGTGAGCGCAGTTGAGCGAGAGATCAACAAAACTCTTTGCCCCAACAAAGATGAACTGAAAGCAAGCATTATGTCAGCATTCGCCAACTTATGGAGACCGTCCAGTAAAGATGCAGTAGGCTCCAACATAATCGAGAGGCTGAGATTGAACCCAATGGCGATTTTGTTGAAAAAATTTACTCTTAGAGATTTCAAGATTAGTGTAATTTTGGTAAATATATCTGTTAAAAGGCTATTTTAATTTTTGCGTAATTTTGAGAACAATATATACACCGCATCCTGTATATACACAGACCGATAGCGTGGTCATGCGATATCCGCTAAGACCTTCTTTCGCAAATAATTATATGCCAAACCTCGTACATACATGTGTATATATATATATATATATATATATATATATATATACACTACGGCCATAATTATTAGGTAACCTCAATTTTTAAAAAAATTATGTATTTCATACTATTTTTTAGTGTTTATTGCAAAGTGAATAATTGTAAATGAAAATAGAATGATTCTTTTGTTAATACTACACAATAACATGTGCATCAAATGAATTTATAAATATTTAATAATTACTATATTACAGTTTCATCAATGAAAGAATGAAAAAAAATTAGGTTGATTCGGACGAGTTCATCTTTGCTTCCTTGCATTGTAAAATTTTTCAAAGTAATAATAACAAAATAACTATTCTATTTTCATTTAAAATAATCCACTTAAAATAGTAATACACCATTTCTTTTAAAACAACTGGGATTGCCTAATAATTATGGCCGGTAGTATATATATATATATATATATATATATATATATATATATATATATATATATATATCCACAGACAGATCTGTTTCGCTGTATCACAGAACATCAGTACCTTTAGACTCCGATTGCTTTTTAACCCAGGATTGAAACCCGACCAAATTGGCGTCAGTCGGCGATTGAGCTATGGGCGCTCGGTGGAAGGAGACAGACTTTTTAGCCTGTATATTATCATTATACCCGCCCAATAACTGAGAGTGTTCTAATTCATTGATTAATGAACGATGCATACATGCTAAAGTAGCTACTGTTTTTCAAAGTCTACCATTCTTCCAGAGTGCTCAATCAGGGGTGTGATATATATATATATATATATATATATATATATATATATATATTGATGCATGTTTCATTAAATAATATAGACAAATTTTGTCGATTTATTTGATGTAAATTCTTTTCATATCGTCTGAAAATCTTATATATATATGTGTGTGGGGGGGGATCAAATAAAGATCAAATATGGATCTGGAAAATCGAAAGAATGATTGGGTAAAGAACAAACAGAAGTAATTTTTATAAATCCAAATTGTTTCACTTTTATTAAAGATTCAGCAGAAAATGAGATATTTAGAAAATGACAGATTACGATATTTTTACTTTTACGTTGTTTGATATTTTGATTTTTTTTGTTTTTGTTTAGGCAGGCTTCACGTGCATTTGACTTGTTACACAGCTTTAATAGAATTATGGGCTTCTGAACGTGAATAGATATACAATGAGTTAAGAAAATAATGAGGGTGCTTATCAATGACAAACTCTTTTTTGAAGCACACTTTGCTAAGCAAAGTCCTTTCCACCTAGAAAAAAAAATGCCAGTTATTTCTCCAAGCAGGTTTCGCCCTGCGTTGTAAATTGTTCAATTAAAAAAAAAAAATACTCCTCTTAAAAATCGTTGCTTATTTGAAAAATGTTCAAATAAAAATAATGGACAACCTCTTCAAAGAGGAAGGAAAGACTTTTAGCAACTGAAATTTGGCTCTACAGAATTATGCTGAGGATTAGATGGACCAAACAGAGGCTCCACGATGAGGTTTCGGGGAGGATGGACACGAAAAGGAAACTGATACTTAATATCAGGAAAAGACAGCTGGGATATGTAATGAGGAAAGAGATTTTGGAGAATCTGATGCTCACCAGACGAATAGAAGGAAGGAGAGACAAGGGAAAGCAACACATGACATACTTGATGGACTTGAACTGATGGATGGCAGAGCGGGAGTTGAGCACTTTAACAGGAGAAGGTGCAAGGGGTAAGATGATGTTGAAGGCCATAATCACCCTATCCTGAAGGAACACGTCACATAGAAGAAGAAGAAGAAGAAGAAGAAGAAGAAGAAGAAGAAGAAGAAGAAGAATGAGACAGAATTATAATAAGAAAACAAAGGAGAAGAAAATAACGGTGCCAAGAAGAAGAAGAAGAAGAAGGGAAGTAAAAGAATGAGACAACATTATAATAAAAAACGAAGGAAAAGAAGATAACAGTAGCAAGAAGAAGAAGAAGAAGAAGAAGAAGAAAGTGTTCGAAATATTTGAACTATGTGATTCGATTTATTGCACTAAGATTCGTAATTTCGACAAGAATTCATAATGCAGTACAACTCTCGCATACCATTTTTACCGCTTGTCAACAGCACGATTTATGCTAACTTGGTTAATTGTTATTGTCTTATCTGTTTTACTCACAAACATGGAGAAGTATCGCGAAAATTTGATTGCACTTTTTTCCCAAGAAGACAAACCGTCTTTCTTTCTTTCTTTCTTTCTTTCTTTCTTTCTTTCTTTCTTTCTTTCCGAAATTATTCCTTTCGTCCCAATTATCTTCATTTGCTGTGATGTCATTCAGCTAATTGATTTATGAACTACGCTTGTTTACAATGTACAGCCGGGAGTTTGCAAATATGTCTATTGCATAATGAATTAAAATGCTAGTGTTTATCGTAATACATTTGAATGAAAGCAATAATTGTTTGCAAAATGAAACCAAGCAACAAGCAATTTATTTTATAAAAAAAAAAAAAGAAAAAATGGCGGTACTTGTCAAAGTTATGAATGTTTTTTTTCAAGTCTAATAGGAAACAATACTGTGGAATGAAAAACATTATGTGGAATGAATTTTTATGGAATTATTGCGAAATCCGACAGGTGAACGAAAAAAATAAAAGTATGACGCTTATTTAATTTGTCGTACGTTTTTGTAAATACACGTGCGTAGAAATTATTTTACATAACCATTCAAAATGTCGAGCGGTAAAATCTTCTCAGTATTATAGTAATGTCAGTTTTTATTTCTAAAAATTGGCATATTTAAAGTGAACCTAATGAATGTCTTTATTTGCTTTTGTCTTTCTTGGCTGCTACAAAAAACGAATTGTTTGCAATGTAAACAGAAACTTCAAATAATCACATTAGTGCATCCATTGCTTTCTTTGACAAAATGGCTGATTCTTCATTATGTTGTGATCCAATAATGGTAATTACATTTGCAAATTTTTGGTTGCTAATTAGCTATAGAAAATGACCAAGGAGAAAAAAAAAGAAAAAAAAAAAGGAGAAAATGACCAAG
This sequence comes from Ascarosepion bandense, assembly GCA_037127315.1. Taxonomy (NCBI): domain Eukaryota; kingdom Metazoa; phylum Mollusca; class Cephalopoda; order Sepiida; family Sepiidae; genus Ascarosepion; species Ascarosepion bandense. The sequence continues at coordinate 6,998,739 of JBBBDQ010000945.1, read as the reverse complement.
GAGAAAAAGAGAAAGAGAAAAAAAAAGGGAAAGAGAAAACAAAACAAAAAAAAAAAAAAATAAAAAAAGAGAAAGAGAAAAAGAAAGAAAATAGCGGGTAAGTTAAGGTTTGAAAGATAAAAAAAAATGAAGAAAGAAAGAGAAAACAAATTATTATAGAGAGAAAGAGAACGAATGACAGAGAGTAAAAGACAGGGAAAAGAGAAAAAGAGGAACACAGAAAGAGACAGAGAAAGCGATAGAAAGAGAGAGGGAGAAAAGATAGAGAGATGAAAGAGAAAGGCAGTAAGAAAGAAAACGGCAAAAGAGAAAAAGAGAGTAAGAGAGAGAGAGAGAGAAGAGATAGAATGAGTAAGAAAGAAAAAAAGAGATATGAAGGAAAGAAAAATAGTAAAAGAGAAAGAGACAAAGGAATGTGTCGGAGAAGGAGGAAGAAAAGGAAAATAGAGAGTAAGAGACAGAGAAAGCCAACGAGAAGAAGGAACAAAGAGAAAGGAAGAGAGAGTAAATAAAACCTAAAGAGAACAAAAGAGATAGAGACAGAGTGAAAAATTAGAGAAAGAGAGAGAGAGAGAGAGAGAGAAATTGATAAAGAATGTGAGAAAAAGTAAGAGACTAAAAATAAAAAAAAGATGGAAAGAAAGGTGAAGACAGAGAGAAAAATGGAGAATAAAAAGCGATAGAAAAGATAGAGACAAAGACAGATAGAGAGAGAAAGAGAGGGAAAGTAAAGAGAAAGAAAAGTGGGTAAATAAAAGATAAAGAGTACAAAAGAGACAGAATGAAAAATGAGAGAGAGAGAGAGAGAGAAAATGTTAAAAACGAGAGAATTAAAAAGAGTGGAATTGAAAAGAGAGAGACTAACGCAAAGAAAAAGAAGAAATATGAGCGAGAGAGAGAGAGAAAACTTAGAGGTATAGACTTGTAGATAGATAGATAAATAGAGAAAGAAAGATGGGGAGAGAAATAAACAGGTAGAGAGGGGGAGAGAAAAAAGAGGGGTATAGAAAAATGGGAGGAAGAGAAAAAGAGAGGTAGAGAAAAAGAGAGAGGGAGAGAAAATGAGCGGTAGAAAGAAAGAGGAAGAGAAAAAGAGAGATAGAGAAAAAAGCGAAGGAGAGAAAAAGAGAGGTAGAGAAAAAGAGAGAGGGAGAGAAAATGAGCGGAAGAAAGAAAGGGGAAGAGAAAAAGAGAGATAGAGAAAAAAGGCGAAGGAGAGAAAAAGAGAGGTAGAGAAAGGGAGAGAGGGAGAGAAAATGAGCGGTAGAAAGAAAGGGGGAGAGAAAAAGAGAGATAGAGAAAAAAGCGAAGGAGAGAAAAAGAGAGGTAGAGAAAAAGAGAGAGGGAGAGAAAATGAGCGGTAGAAAGAAAGGGGAAGAGAAAAGAGAGATAGAAAAAAAAGCGAAGGAGAGAAAAAGAGAGGTAGAGAAAAAGAGAGAGGGAGAGAAAATGAGGGGTAGAAAGAAAGGGGAAGAGAAAAAGAGTGATAGAGAAAAAAGCGAAGGAGAGAAAAAGAGAGGTAGAGAAAAAGAGAGAGGGAGAGAAAATGAGCGGTAGAGAGAGAGAGAGAGGGGGGGGGGAGAAAAAGAGAGAGATAGAGAAAAAAGAGAGGGAGAGAAAAAGAGAAGTAGAGAAAAAGAGAGAGGGAGAGAAAATGAGCGGTAGAAAGAAAGGGGAAGAGAAAAAGAGTGATAGAGAAAAAAGCGAAGGAGAGAAAAAGAGAGGTAGAGAAAAAGAGAGAGGGAGAGAAAATGAGCGGTAGAGAGAGAGGGGGGAGAAAAAGAGAGATAGAGAAAAAAGAGAGGGAGAGAAAAAGAGAGGTAGAGAGAGAAAGAGAGAGGGGGGTAACTGAAGCCAAAACTCTTTAAATTCAATTAGTTCTCAACACGTTGTTCACATAAATTTGACTATTTTTCACCCGCAAACAGGAAGCAAAAAATTTTACTGATATCTTAAAAATTAACATTAATCATTTATTTTTGTTTTTTAAATCTTTTGAATTGTTTTAATCAATTCACTGCAAGCAAGTGTGACCGCCTCTAGTGTGCAAACAGTGAGAGGTAAAAACAAAAATACAGGGAGTGTAAAAGAAAGGACTAAATATAGATGTTATTCAAGAAGACTGGATATGGCAATTGACGTTGCATTTAAACTTTTGGAGATTGTAGCAATTGGGGAAGCAAGTAAACGGAAGAGAATTCCATAAACGGGAAGTGCGAGAAAAGAAACTGTTAGAGTAGAAGGGAAGGTTAAATGTTACTATTTCAACTACAAAAGGTGGAACCTAGAGGACAATCTAGTAGCACGCATAAACTCACGTTGTCGGGGCACCAGAAAAATTATGCGAAATTAAAAATATAAAATGACGACAATTTAACCATCACAACCTCCCTCTCTCTCTCTCTCTCTCTCTCTCTCTCTCTCTCTCTGTATATATATATATATATATATATATATATATAAACGATCCACACACACACACACACATATATATATATATTCATTTGTAAACATGAGCCATCATCTGCGTTTGCTATTTTTGATAATTGTTATCGTTGCATAGAAAAGTTTTATGACAACATAAGGTAAAATCATCTTTGATGGTGGATGTTTTTATGTTAACGTCCATGTAATCTCTCTGAAGATGGCTCATGTGAGCTGAAAGCTTAGAACCAACTTAACCCTCTAGGGCCATTCGTATCATATTTGATACAATATGAAAACAAGCCTTGAAAGAAATATTTTCCTGAAAAATTTTTTAAGAGGAGAAATATTTTATAAATTTCAAATGAAAGCAGTACTGACTGCTCAGTCAATGAATACCAAATGTTTCCTTATAGGGAAATACCAAATGTTTCCTTATAAGGAAATACTGTATCAAATATGATACGAATGGCCCTAGAGGGTTAATAAAAAATTATCCAAATGCTGAAGAATTTTTGTCTTTATTTTCACCTGAAATTAAAGCCAAAATACGATGTTTAGAACGGCTCATGATTAAACATAATAGACATTCATTGTCTCTTATATATATATATATATATATATATATATATATATATATATATGCAAAAATAGATAGTATTGAAAAACAAAATGCACAAAACGTATTGTATTGATTATAAAACCATATCAATAACAACATACCGATAATAAACAGATCAGTGATTGAAATATCAATATCTCAATTGTTCAGACTATTTGATCCATTCAATAACTCACCCCTCTTTAGTTTTTTTTTTTTTAATCATTTTACCCCGGGAAAGGCGTAAATGCCACTGATGTGCGGGGGGCAACATAACTGAAAGAAAATTAATTAGAGGAGGGAGAAGAGGATTACAAACCAATTAGAAAGAAGCAATAGAAAGATGAAAATGCAGGTGTGATGACAGTTGTAAGGGGGGAGAGAAAGGGAAGGATATACGGGGTGGGGGAAGGGCTAGAGTCAAGTGGTTAGTAGATGAGTATTGACATTGCATTTAAATTTCTGGAGGTTGTAGCCGTCAGGAAAGCAAGAATATGGGAGCGAGTTCCACAGGCGGGAAGTGCGAGAGAAGAAGCTGCAGGAGTAGAATTGTCGTCTGCATTTGGCTAACCTAACTGTTAATGGGTGTGACCCAGTTGCCATTAAAGATCTATTATTATAATTTAGAAAAAATTAAAAATTATAATAAATGTATTCTAATATAATAAAACTTGTGAAAATAAAAAAATTGAAAAATTATTATTATGAATTAAATGATACCTAAACAACTTTTATAATACTGGTATAATAATTTGATATGTCCTGGAAAGGCATCGAAGTCCCGCCCTTTTACCGTTAAAATAGTAAAATGTAACCATCTCTTCTGATACTAACAGTTTCTTTTCCTGAACATCTCGTTTAGAATCTGTAATGTGATCGATCCCGACTTGACTCACCGACACAGTGTGGCTCCCCTGTGTCTCTTCTACAAATAATTTCACGGCTTCTGCACCGATGAACTTAGCTCACTGGTACCCCCTATATAGGAGTTTTCTCGAGCCACAAGATTAGCAACAAGGTCCCACCCTTTTACTGTGAAACCGATAAATTGTAAACGCAAATTCTACTCCAGTAGCTTCTTTTCTCGCACTTCCCGCCTGTGAAATTCTCTTCCGCATACTTGCTTTCCCGATAGTTACAATCCCCAAGAATTTAAATGTAAAGTCAATAGTCATCACCTGTCTCACTAACTTACATCCTCTCTCTCTCTCTCATGCTTTTTCCTCGTCCACCCCACTCACATCAGTACTCTCTTCCCTCTCCTACTCTCTTCCTGACACCCCCTGCAACCTCTCACTCCTCATAACATTCCTCCTCGTCCACCCCACTCTCATCAGTACTCTCTTCCCTCTCCTACTCTCTTCCTGATACGCCCTGCAACCTCTCACTCCTCATAACATTCCTCCAACAGTGGCAGTAAAATACCTTGCTTGGGGCTACACGATTATAAAAAAAAAAAAAAAATAGACAATTCTCTTTCGTTTGCTTCCTTTCCTGCTAGCTACAATCTTTAAAAGCTTAAATGCATCGTCAATTGCCATCTTCTTTCTCAGTGATTCCCATCTATTTATTCTTTCATCAGCTATGTTTTTCTCTCACTGTAACCCACCGTGCACCAGTGGTAGTCCTGCCTTGCATGGGGTGAAATGATTATATATAAAAAAAATTACCCAACCTCTCACCAATTCACCCATCCCAATCCTATAAACCTCATTTAAACAAGCATAAATTTTAAGTAAAGATCGTATCAAAGAAGCCTTCAGTGATTTTTTTTTTTAATCATATCACCCCAAGCAAGGCGAAAACACCACTGATGCGCAGGGGGCTACGTAAGGGTAAAAAGAATGGAAAAGAGAAAGCCGAAAACCACATTCTAAACAGGGAACAAGGGATGAGCCTCTTCACCTGTTCAATAGACGTGGGTGGAGTGTGAACCGGGTGATAGTTTAGTCTATCTACTCCAATTGAAAAAATAAAATAAAATAAAAAAAAGAGTGAAAAGATTGGAAAAGAGAAAAACCGGGAACCACATCCTAAACAGGGAACAAGGGATGAGCCTCTTCACCTGTTCAATAGACGTGGGTGGAGTGTGAACCGGGCGATAGTTTAGTTTGTTGAAAAACATTGTTAAAGAATGAAGGCAGTTATAAAACTGGGGAAGCGTGGGGTAAAGCATTATTTTGACATCCTATTGAAAGCATATTTATTGCCAAATTTTTTTTTTTTTTAATCATATCACCCCGAGCAAGGCGGTAACGCCACTGATGTGCAGGGGGCAACGTAATAGTGAAAAGATTGTTAAAGAGAAAGCTGGAAACCACATGAATTCATAGGTTATTTGAATGAAGAATTTTGAATAAACTGACAACTTATTGCTAACATAGAAATCAATTTGTCGGGGTCATAAGAAATAATTTGCTAAAACAAAAAATATATTTTTCTTTAGATTATTTTGAGAATCTTAACAATATGACAAGAACGAATTTCTTTTTCTTCTATGTGCCTTGTCCCTTCAGGACGTAGGCGATCATGGCCCTCCACATCTTCCTATCCCTAGTGGCTCTGAGCACGCCTTCTCCTGTTACACCCTGCAATACATTACTATAAATGAATATATTTTTTCCGTGAATCATTTTTTAAAATTTTTATGAAGACGTAATTGATCTAATATTTATAAGTTCAGTTTAAATTCCTAAAAGATATCCAATGAATCAGTCAGTGAAATGCCATACATGTTACACACTTGGGCGATCATGTCTCGAAAGAGGCATCACTGACTCAGCAGAAGATTTTCCAGCAGTTGGTTGCTAACCAAGGCTATAGAACTCAATCTGTTCTGTTATTTAACCCAGAAGATGGAGGGAGAAGAGACGGATTAATACCCTTCCCGAGGGTATTTGTTCGTAAGTGAATGCAACAAATTGTAAACTGAAATTAAGCAAAAAATTAATGGAGATTTAAATCCTTGGGAGATTTCACTCATTATTGCTTTTCTACCAACGTGGAAACATCCTCATATCTTATAAAGCTCAAAATACGTTTGTATGTCTGTCTGATAAAACAACTTAACACTAATTAAAAATACGACATAAAATAGATGTGATTTTATCATTATATATACCAACACCAGTCTTTTATCCTATCATAACACAAATATTTTGCCGATAAAACTGTTTTTATTTAGTTTGGGGCCTTTTTTCTTCATACTATGCTGTTTTTTCAGCGTTTTATTGGGGATACCTACTTATTGTGAAATTTCCATCAGTCAGTCAATTAATGCAATACTTGATACACGCTTGGGTGATCATGTCTTGGAAGAGACATGACTGACTGGGTAAAAGATTTTCCCGGAGTAGGTTGCCATTACTTTCTGCGGTAGACTGGTTGCCAGCCAAGGCTGTAGAACCAAATCTGGTGGGAGAAGAGACGGATTAATACCTTTCCCTAGGGTATTTGCTCGTAAGTGAATGCAACGAATTCAACTGGAATTTGAACGCGTCTCTCCGATTTGGCATTTCGAGCCGATATCCACTGCACCATAAAGAACATTCTATGGATATAGAGAGAAAATAAACAGACAAGGAAGCCGAAGTCTAAATAACTGAATTCTACTTCAAGGACCAGACAATTCTCTCAATTTTGTATACTTACTAATTGAAAATAAGACAGTATTTGGTTGCTAAGTGGTTTTTTGTTTCCCACTCGAGACAGTGGTCAATGATCGAACCCAAATAAAAGACAGAATTTTTTTTATGCTTAAAAACAAAAACAAAAACAAAAACAAAAACAAAAACAAAAACAAAAAAAAACAAAAAAACAAAAGAGACAGGCAGTCCGTTCCCGCTTAGAATACTAATGCAATTTTACTTTATTTATGTCGGCCTAGATTGTGGTGAAATCCAAACTTTTTAAGAACCATTTTTCTCACACAAGGATCACCTGGTAATTCACATGAGTAGCTGTAGTCTGAAAAAGATTCCTCTTCATTGATTATCTCCTGATAGAATTCAAGCAGTGTTCTTGCATACCAGTACATAGTTCTAGCCATCGCTAAAGACTGAAAAGAAAAAAAAACAGAATGTTTGTGTCGTTGCATCGCTCCAGAAAGAACTTAATTCTACCTTTTTTTTAATAATGTCACCCCAAGCAAGGCGGGAATACCAGTGGTATTCGGAGTTTTACAGGGAGTGAAACAGGGAAAAGACTAAATTTAGGAAGGATTGAAGAAAATACAAAAAATGAACGGGATTCAAGAAGACAGAAGTTAGCGATCGACATTGCATTTAAACTCATTTAAACCTTTCACACCAAGCAAGGCGGAAACGCCACTAATATGCAGGGGGTGGGGTTGCAGGGAATGAAACTGAGAGAAAAAAATTTAAAAAGATGAACAGGACTCAGGAAGAAAGAAGATGAGGATTGACGTTGCATCTAAATTTTTGAAGATTGTAGTTGTCAGAAGATCAAGTAAACGTTAGAGGAATTCCACGGTGGGAAATGCGAGAAAAACAAAAAAAAAAACAGTTGGAATAGAAGTAGCCGTTGCATTTTGCTGTTTCAACAGTAAACGGGTGGGACCTAGATGCCGATCTAGCATCAAGCTTAAAATCATGCAGTCGGGTACCAGCTGCTATATTCTAACTTTACAAGAGGTAGATCCCACCTTTAATATATTACCTTGACCGGTAAAATACGACTGACAAATATATCCAGCCGTGGATGATGGTGGCGGGAAAAGGCAGAAAACGCAGGCGACGACCGACTTGAAAGGCGATAGCCGGCGAAGATGACTGACAGATGTATCTTACCGTAGATGACGTTAATAAGGCACCAACCCGAAAAAGCAAAAATTCGTAGGAAATTTGGTTTTCGTAAGTCTGGAGTTTCTGGCCGAGAACAGAAAAGAGAGATAGAGAGAGTGAGAGAGAGAGAGAGAGAGAGAGAGAGAGAGAGAGAGAGAGAGATCACCGCTGGCTGAAGAAGCTGAGAATTGCTAACGACTCCCCAACTCCTTCGTGTGCGTGATTTCTCTCCGACTACCCTCCTACTCCAGACAACCATCATTGACGAAGAATAAAAATATAAGATTATATATACGTATATATATATATATATATATATATATATATGTGTGTGATTCCTCGTTTGTCTATGAAGACGATCATTGTTTTCCAACGTCACAGAAAATGTAGTATTACTGCTTCACTCTATAAGCTGCTGCTGAGTATTCCTATATTTCTAGCCTCGGTTGATTTCAATGACGTTTACGCGGCCTTGTGGGTGATTAATTATTTTCAATTTATTACCTCTTTTCCCATCACATCGACTTTATCGATATTTTCCATAAAATCAAGTAAGTAGAGAAATTTAAAAATATGGAGAGTGTTATAGCAGAGAACAGAAAATAAGTGAAAAGAAATTTCTTTGGAATAACGAAGCTGCCTTTCAGAAACTAAGCAAAGTATTAAGAAACAAAAAAATCGTTGAAACAAAGTAATGAGTACTGAATTACTGCGTATTATTTATCCTCCTAGATGGTAATTAATGCTAGATAATTTCCTCACAGATGAAGAGGCTGCTTCAGGCAATAGTGATGTGTTTCTAAAGAAGGACACTAAAAATAACAGAAATAGAGTAACGTGGAAATATTAAAGAAACTGTAAACAATAAACGTACTTCGAATGAGAAATAGACACTAAAAATTCTTAAGACACCAAGTGAAGAAAGCGATATGCGTTGTGGTGCAGTGGATATCGGCTCGGAATGAGAAATCGGGTAGCCGAGTTCGAATTCCAGTTGAATTCCTTGCATTCACTTATACGCAAATAACCTTGGGAAAAGTATCAATCCATCTATTCTTTCTAGTTTTGGGTTAAATAATAGGACTGATTGGGTTCTATAGCCTTGGCTGGCAACCAATTTCTCACAGAAAGCACTAGCAGACTACTACGGGATAATCCTCTGCCAAGTCAGTCAGGTCTCTTTTGAGACATGATCGCACAAGCGTGTATCACGTATGACACTTAACTGACTGACTGACTGAAGAAAGAGGACTTGGAGAATTTGATACTCACTGGTCATAGTAAACTCAATAAATTGAGGGAAACATCTAATCAGCTGAAAATGGATCTCCACTCATGAATTAGAAGAGACAGTAAGGAGAAAAACAATGCTTAGAACAATTGACAACTAGGTCCCACCCTTTTACAGTGAAACCGATGAAATGTAACCGCAATTTCTACTCCAACAGCTTCTTTTCTCGCACTTCCCGCCTGTGAAATTCCCTACCGCATGCTTGCTTCCCCGACGGCTACAACCTCCAGGAGTTTAAATGTAAGGTCAATAGACACCTCCTAACACAATAACTCACACCCACTCTCTCCAACTCTCTCCCTATGTACATCCTAAGTCGTCTATCACCCTCCTTCTGACATTTCCCATACCCAATCCCTCTATGTAACCCCTGCGCTATAGTGGCAGTGGAATGCCTTGCTTGGGGTGATACGATTAACAAAAAAAATGTAATATCAATACTTTTATATAGAAGTGAATGCTGGCTAATTTCCTCACGGATGAAGAGGTAATGACATGTTGCCAAAAAAGATACCGAGAATACAATGGATGGAGCTTGTGAGTAATGAGGCAGTTTTAAGGAAAATTAAGGGACAAATAGGCCGTAGTATTAAGAAAAGGAAAACTGTAATATATAATGACGAAACAGGAGTTGGACAATTTGACACACATTATTGTCAGAGTGAGCCTAAACTAAGATCGGGGGATCTGGAAGCCGAAGCTAATGGCGATTTTATTGAATAAAGTTACTCTTTAGTATTTTAAGATATGGTGATATTCTAAGCGTAACTTAGATGTGGCACAAGGCTGAAAGTAAAGTACACCCAGTAAGGATTGAACTCACTACTCAACTGTAATGATTCTATCGAGACAAGCTTGCTAATCATTACACCACCTCAAGGAGCCATAGTATACCACAAGGTATATTGGTAAGCGTATATTAAAATATTAAAATATTTTATTTCTCCTAAATTTATACGACAATTTATCTAACGCATCCTTTATATAAACGCAGACTGATGGCATGGTCATGCGATCTCTACTAAGTTCTTCTTCCGAGATTTTGATATGCCAAACCTCTTACACACACACACACACACACACACACACACACACACACACACATATATTAGTCAACCATATACAAGCTTGTTTCGCTATATCACAGCGCATCAGTGTGGCTAGACACATCCACTTGCTTCTGGCCGTCGACCGATTTGGTGTCAGTCGGAGTCGCTAACCCCTAAGCCATAGGCGCATGTAATCAGAGAAGGGAAATTTTAATGCATATAAGCAGTGTACACACACACACACACACACACACACACACACACACACACACACACACACACCAGTCACGGAAAGAACTCAATTCATTTCTGAAGAGTAATGCATATATCGCAGAAGTGGAAACTGTTTTAAAAATTTCTTCTCTAGAGAGCTCACCCGTAATGAGAGCATAATTAATTAGTCAGCAACATACAAGCCTGTTTCGTTGTAACACAGATCATCAGTGTGGCGAGACACATTCACTTGCTTAGTGTTTGGAATTTATAATTAAAAAATGTTTTTCGTTACGCAAGATCTGTCGTATTTCGGTACTATTTCTAGCACTTCATCAGGCAATATACGGTTGGAAGAGTTATGATTTTATATATAGAGAGATTTAAACCAAGTGTTTCCTTATCCAGACTAATTAGATGGGCATTCTAGTGAGTTTGGCCTGATATGCCAATAGGAAGTTAAGTTAACGATGTATAAAGTTATGGTGTTCGAGGATGGGTGGGAGAATTTGAGAGGTTACTACAGAGTCAGAAATTATGAAATAGACAGGAGAATTGGGTTAGAGGCTAGAGGATAGATGGGAGAATGTACTTTTTCTTCTATGTGCCTTGTCCCTTCCAGGACGTAGGCGATCATGGCTAAGTTTCCCTATCCCTGGTGGCTCTGAGCACGCCTTCCCCTGTTACACCATACAATCCTGGTTCCGTCAGCCACCTGATTAGGTGCTCAGTATTAATTTCCTTTTTGCTTCCATCATTTCCAAGACCTCATCAATGCTCACATGCTCGATTCATGATCAGAGATTTAAGAAATAGGGGAATGGGGTTAGTGGCTAGAAGATGGATGAGAGAATTTGAGAACTTACTACAAAGTCAGAAAGTTAAGAGATAGATAGGAAAATGGGGTTAGAGGCTAGAAGATGGATGGGAGAATTTGAGAGGTCACTACAGAGTCAGAAATTATGAGATAGACAGGAGAATGGAGCTAGAGGCTAGAGGATAAATGGGAGAATTTACTACTAAGTCAGAAAGTTAAGAGGTAGATAGGGAAATGGGTTAGAGGCTAGAGGATGGGTGGGAGATTTTGAGAGGTCACTACAAAGTCAGAATGTTAAGAGAGAGGCTATAGGATGGATGGGAGAATTTATGAGGTTACTACAAAGTCAGAAATTTAAGAAATGGATAGGAGAATGGGGTTAGAGGCTAGAAGATAAATTGACTGGTCATGAAAATCATGTCATATAGTGTCAATTTTGTGTAGCATTTATTTTTTTTTTTTTTTATCATTTCACCCCAAGCAAGGCATTCCACTGCCACTATTGCGCATGGGGCTACATAGGGGAAGGTAAAGAGGAGTGTTTAGACATAGGGAATATCAGGAGGAAGGTGACAGATGAGTTAGGATACCGAGGATGAGGGTTGGGCAGATGGGAAGAGTGTTTGATAGAATGGGAGCAGGTGAGTTTGTTAGGAGGTGTCTATTGACCTTACATTTAAACTCCTGGAGATTGTAGCCGTCGGGGAAGCAATCGTGTGGAAGAGAATTCCACAGTCGGGAAGTGCGAGGAAAGAAATTGTTGGAGTAGAAGTTGCGGTTTCATTTTATCGGTTTCACTGTAAAAGGGTGGGATCTAGTTGCTAATCTAGTATCTCGTTCAAATTCGTATTTAGGGGGCACCAGTGATCTAAGTTCATCGGAGCAGAAGCCGTGAAAGTATTTATAGAAGAGACACAGGGAAGCCACGTCGCGCCGGTGGGAGAGAGACTGCAGGCGGTCTGCCAAGTCGGCATCTATCACATTACAGACCCTCCTCTGAACCTTATCGAGAAGCCCGAGGAGAATAGCAGGGGCACCCGACCAGATATGGCAACAGTATTCAATGCACGGGCGGATGGTAGATTTGTAAATGTGCAGGATAGATTTAAACGGAAAAAACTTCCGGGCCCTACACAGAGAACCGACTTTCATAGCAGCGGATTTAGCAATGGATTCGATATAGTCATTCCATTTGAGGTTCGCTGAAAGTGTGAGACCAAGGAGGCGTAGTGTTTTACTATCTTGGAGGCAAGCCTGGCCCATGCTAATGGGAGGTAGGTGAGATTGTCGATGATGGTTAATTGAGAGTAGCTTCATTTTAAAATTTACTAGCCATTTCTTACTCCAGTCCACTATGGATTGGAGGTCTTTTTCAATCTCGGCTGCGAGGTTAGCTTTGACGCCTACACCAGATTTTTGTAGGAGGCAAGAGTAACCTGTGGTGTCATCGGCGTACAATCCTACTTGGGCTCTTATGGAATCAGGGAGATCATTAATGTATATCAGGAAGAGTGTAGGACCTAAGATGGAGCCTTGGGGGACACCTGCGTTTGTATGGTAGTTCTGGGAGGCATGTCCGTTTAATACCACCTTCATTGTGCGGTTAGAGAGGAATGACTGGATTAGTTGAAACAAATGTCCAGTTATACCATAGCTTCGCAGTTAACATAGAAGGCCAGCATGCCAAACTCTGTCGAACGCCTTAGATATATCCAATGCAACGGTTCGGGCTTCGCCATTCCTGTCGAGTGCCTGGTATATGTACTCGGTGATGGTCGTTAGTATATCAGCAGTAGACCTGGTGAAGCGGAAACCATATTGCTTGTCCGAGAGGAGCCTGTGTGCTGTGAGATGCTGAACCACCTCGGCGTTGATAATGGCTTCGAACACTTTGCCAAAGATCGGAAGAAGGCTGATAGGGCGGTAATTTGCAGGGTCCGAGGGTTCTCCAGTGTTTTTAAATATAGGAACTACAGAGGAAAATTTCCAACAGGCAGGAAAGCAGGAAGCAGATAGGCAGAGGTTGTAGAGCTTAGAAAGGACAGAGGAGAGTTCAGGGGCACATTTCTTTAAGACTATGGTTGGGATTCCGTCCCCACCGTTCGCTTTGTGAGGATCAAGTTTTAAGATTGTCTTAGAGACAAGCGAAGGTGTAATGTGGACATCATACAGTTGTGCCTCGGTTCTAGGTGAGAAGTCGGGTGTAAAAACTCTAGACGAGTCCAGACTCGAATTGTTCGAGAATCTGCGGGCAAAGCATTCAGCCTTATCTGCTGGGGAGGTGAGGACCTCAAATTTGTTGATTAGCGGGGGTATTGTGGAATTGCTCTTGTTAAGTACTCTTTTACAGAGTCGCCAGTAGTCTTTAGCGCCGAATTTAGAGCATGCTATGCGTTGCTTCATTCTGGCAGCAAACAACATCTTAACTTCGTTAAGTATCCTTTTACACTTATTACGAGCTGAAGTGAAAAGGCGCCTGTTTTGGTCCGACGCGTAGTTACGATAGAGTCGGAAGAAATGATTCCGGTGGGCAATGGCAGTCGAGCAAGCGGGTGAGAACCATGGAGACGAATGAGATTTAAGCTGGAATTTTCTCGCAGGGGTGAAGGCATTTTAGTGTGTAAAAGATAAAAAACTGTAGAAATATGTACAGGTTTACATTGGAATAACATTCGGCAGGAACTAAACAAGATATTAGCAAGGGCCTCATGAGACGGGCGTATTAGCAGTCACTCTAAGGCGTGCGCTGATTTATATTAGAAGAAACTTCACAGTTTTGAAACGTTTTTGAATCCAACGAAAGCCGTTAATGTGAAGGCACAGAATGAAATTAACACTTTTCCGAAACTCATTAATTACTTTAAAATAGAATTAAATTTGATTTTTAAAAATACATGTAGATTAAATGTAATTATGAGGATTAAATTATTAAGTTAATTACAAGAATTAATTACAAGAATTCCTTTTTACTATTCATTTATTGATCAATAATCAAATCAATATATTTAATCAGCCTCCTTGAAGCAAAAGACGCCTCCAGTAAAAATTTTCTACCCTATAAAATCATAATGGAGTTCACTGAGTCAATCAACTTGATTCGAAAATCTTATTATGATTATCCTTTTGAAGAGATGAATATGTTTGTGTTGAGTTTTATGGAATGCTATGGCTATTACTGCTGGGTTGGTTCTTTCGCCTAAACATCCAAAACGTGTTGAATGGCTTTCGCCGCTGAAATAAACAGGCAAAGAGAAAATGAAAGATTCAGAGACACTAGAGGGACAGTTTGGACACTGATTTTATTTTTTGATTCTAACGACCTCTTGTTGGGGAAATTCCTTCCCTAACAGTTTGGCACGTCTTTACCATCCAAAGTTCAACAGAGAAAGAGATAGAATTTATTTTTGGCACCAGGAGGCCTCTCTTTTTGCGCATGCGTCAATTGTCTTTCCTGTCAGAGGACTCCTGGGATATTTTTATGTTTATTTTATTTCGTACTTTTATTTTATTTTGTATTTTTATTTTATTTAGTGTTTTTATTTTATTTCGTATTTTATTTAATCCATACAGTTTCATTTCATGGATCAAATCCAAACTTTTGTAAGCTGAGTGGTTGAACCAAGTAAAATACACGTGAACCTACTGACATTGAACGAACAGTGCATTGACATAAGTGGGCACAAAATTGTTGTTCTTTTAATTTTGTATTAGTGTGTTCGGAAAGTAATTACGTATATCACCGATATGAATTGTGAATCAAACAACCCAGGTTCAATTTTATGAAACGACACCTGGAATTTAGTTTACCATATCTTCTCCTTCATGAATTGCTATCCCTTGTCACTCTTTCCCTTTATCAGTCGCGTGAGCATCAGATTCTCCAAGCCATCTTTCCTCATTCCGTCAGTTGAGTGCCATACGTGATACATACTTTAGGTGATGATGTCTCGGAAGAGACATAACTAACTTGGCAGAACATTATCCCGCATTAGGTTGTCATTCCTTTCTGCGATAGACTGGTTGCCAGCCATGGCTATAGAACCCAATCTGTTCTATTATTTAACCCATAACTGGAGGAAAGAGACGGATTAATACATTTCCCAAGGGTATTTGCGCGTAAGTGAATGGTATGGCAAGAAACTATATCCAGCATCAAATTCTGAGGTTTTGTGGAATATGGAATCACTTCTTAATTGCTGTCGTTCCCAGGTCTACGCTGAACTGGGGTGGTAGCACTAGTTATAATGAACCCGAATTAAAATCGGAACAATATGAAGGCATAAAAATATGTTTTTATAGTTAAAAAAAAAGTTATCAGCAATACACTTTTGTAAAATATAACAAAAATAAAAAATGCCAGCAACCAAGTTTTCTAGTCATTTGTGAAATCGATCCTGGGTATGACGGTAAACTGCATCCGGCAGCAAGACCTCTGATTGGGAGTTTGTGAGGAGCATGGAACCACTTCTTAAATGCTGTTTTTCCCAGGTCCACCATGACCTGGAGTAGTATCACCTGTTAGGGGCCCAGCTATGTCAAATAGTTAACCCCCAAACTGAGATCAAAACTCTATGAAAGTATAGAAATATAGTTTTATAGAAATATATACATAAAAATAAACTTTTATAGAAAAATATATATTTTTGAAGGAAAAATAATTATTACCAGCAATACATTTTTGAATACCAAAATAGAAGACATTTTTTAATACAAAACTACATACATCTTCAGTTTTCTAAAATGATAAAAAAAAGTTTGATCAAAATCTGACTAAAATACCTTAAAGTCATGTTTTTGGCATTAAATAACCCACAGAGGTTGATATGCCGTTAAACAAAACTCAAACTCCAAAATTTGTGAATCCAGACTAACATATATCATTAATTTAAAGTTCCAAGAAAAGTAAATTTCTGAGTAAATGACCCATAATCAGTTGATGTGCCGTTAAACAAATTATAACTATTTTTTAACCAACAGTGTATAATTTATCCTGCAATTCAGATTTTAAAACTTCGCAAAAAGTGTTTCTCATGAGCTTTTAAAACAGAACACAAATTTATCTGCTGCACTCTTTCAACCTTGCGTGACAAAATTTCGTTGTTCTATCGCATTGTTACATGAGATGAAAAATGGGTTTTGCGTGTTAAAAAAACAATCGAAAAAACATGATAGTTATTATAAAATGAGAAACGATTGGCAGCACCAAAACCACGGCTCCATCAACAAAAGTCTTTCTGCCTAGTGGAATATGAAATGTTATTGCGAGCAGAAATGTCAAACGTTCTTTCTTGTATAGCCTTGTTACATGTGATGAAAAATGGGTTTAGCACCGTAACAGAAAACGGGGGAAAGTACACAATGGCTATTATAAAGCGAGAAAAAAAAATTACTAACACCAAAACCAGGGTTCCATCCAAATGTCTTTACTTTCTACTTTCCTTCAGGGCTGGTAACGTAGTTCGCTTAGACGGTATCAGAGTGAGGGTGTACCCAAGTATGGAGCTGTGACACGCAAGTGCTTCTTGGTTGCTTACAAAAAACAACTCTTGCGACATTTGGCTAATATGCTGGCTCACAATTCCCCCTTATGATAAGGACTCAAAACGGGGGATTAGAGGTCTTGATATACCTGGGGGCCCCTCTTAATTGCTTTTCTACCCAGGAACACCTTGATTAGCGGCAGTAGTACACGTTAGATTTCCAGCTATAGGCAACCAATGAGCCCCCAAACAAAAACACAATGAAAGTGTAAAAATACATTCTAATAGTAAAAATTCCAGATATACATTTTCATATAAAAAGACGGAAAATAGATTTTCGGAATTAAATAACCCATAGAGGTGTTGACATGTCACTAAATAAAATCTACCAAGCAAACATCAATCAAGAACTCATTCATTATATTAATCCATATAATATCCTAAAAGTTCTTACGACTTTCTAAAACTAGCAGTATAGCCCGGCGTTGCTCGAGCGTAATGAAAGCCTTAAAACTAATGCATGGTCCTGGAGCTCAGACGCTTTGGACGTTGGCACGAAAGACTAAAAAGCAATAGTTGTTTCCAGTTAAAGCGACACCGTAAACTGAAAGAAAAATGAATGGATGTAAGTCAAATTTTGATTTCCTGGTATCGATATCAAATTTTCTGCACTATTGTAACAACTGCAACCTTGAAACTTCTGAATATCGTTTCTTATGTCTTTGTCTATGAGTGTATCAAATTTGATTAAATCGGACCACTCCTTCTATAACCCGATTTTTTCGATTACGGATTTTCGACATTTATCGGGGGTACCTAGACACAAAACTTAGCTAAGAACACTCGCAGACGCTTATAGTACAACTGTGTAAATTTTCAAGAAAATCGGTTCAGCTGTTTCGGAGTCTATAGGTAACGGACACACACACACACACACACACACAGACAAAGTTCCATTTATAAATAAATTTATATATAACAGTAAAAAATTGCATCATTAAATTCTAGTAATTATGTCCACACAAACATGTCTATGCCAAAAAGATGAGTATCTATTACCATGTACTCAATTGTGAAAGCAGAATAACACATATAACATTTCTATTAGTTCAAAGAATGTTAAATTTCAGCATTAAATGATCCATAAGAAGCTGATATACCGTTCAGTTAGTCAGTTAAGTGCCATACGTGATACACGCTTTGGGCGATCATGTCTGACATAACTGACTGAGCAGAAGATTATCCCGCAGTAGATTGCCATTGATTTCTACGGTAGACTGGTTGCCGACCAAGGCTATAGAACCCAATCTGAACTATTGTTTAACCCATAACTGAAGAGATTAGACAGATTAATACCTTTCTCAAGGGTATTTGTGCTTAAGTGAATGCAATGAATTCAACTGGAATTCGAACTCGGCACCACCGATCTCTCGTTCCGATTTGATATCTACTGCACTACAACCTTTCCTCATCACATGTCACAAAACCATCATTTGTTTTTCCTGATGTTACGTATCAGTTTCCTTTTTGTGTCCATCCTCTCCAAAGCCCATCCTCAGCATCCTTCTGTAGAGCCATATTTCGCATGCTTCAAGACTTTCTTTCATCTTTGATGAGATTGTCTAGCATTCGCTGCCATAACAGACATCGCATAACAATTTAGTACTCAGTTTCCAGTGAAATCTTCCTGTTTCTCAACACTCTACTCAGCTTCTGGAATGCATCCTTGGTCGTGCCAATACGCCTTCGAATCTCCGGATCACACTTTCTGTCCTCTGTTACAATCAGTCAGTTAAGTGCCATACGTGATACACGCTTGGGCGATCATGTCTCGAAAGATCTTGGGCAGAAGATTATCCCGTAGTAGGTTGCCATTGCTTTCTGCGGTAGACTGGTTGCCGACCAAGGCTATAGAACCCAATCTGTCCTGTTATTTAACCCATAACTGGAAGGAAGAGACGGATTAATACCTTTCCCAAGGGTATTTGCGCGTAAGTGAATACAATGAATTCAGCTGGAATTCGAACTCGGCTCCCCGATTTCTCGTTCCGAGCCGATATCCACTGCACCACAATGCATATCCGAGACCTGTTACAATACTCCATCTTAAATACACAAGAAAAACAAATGCCTGTTAACGCTTTCAATCAGTTTATAACAGAAACCATGGAAGTAATTTATTTTGTATCATTAGGGCATTATTTTTATCAATAATCTTGTTACTTAAAATATATTTATAACGTTACTGTAATATCTACTGTTAAGTATTACGCTATCATCACATCAAATCTTGCAGCACTTGGTATTTCCACGACGTCACCCTACATTATCGTATCATATTGAGAAACTTCCCAGTTGCTTTCTCGTGTGGTTATCTAAAAAAAACCTTAAAAAATTTGAAAAAACCGAATGTAGGTGGGTGGCCTTGTGGTTAGGGCCAGAAGTGACCCTAAGTCACTATTGGTGTATCGGACTTCATTGATGATTTGCAACGTCTATACTGCCATCGTATTATGCAAGTGAGGCTGCATAAGAGTGCTTATTATTCTACATACTGTGTTTTTCAGAATATGAGTGATCATGGCTCTCCACGACTTCTTATCTTTTTATGTTTCATTTGCTCTCGCATTCCATGTTCTACGATTCATTTACTCGTTAGGTAGATTGCTTTCCGTCTCCCTCTGTGCGTCTTGCCTTTAATGTGTCCTGCGTGTGTGTCCTAGAAATTTTACCTATCTCTTCCTGATTCCAAGGATGTGTTTTTTTCTTTCCATATTTCTTAAAACTAGCTCGCTGTTACGCCTATGTTATTTACAGCACCATTCTGTAGAATGACAGCTCTGTTGTTTCAAGTTTCCTCTTCGTCTGCAAAGAAATTGTCCAGCATTCACTTCCACATAGTGGGGAATAATATTACATAACATCTTCGAATTCTTTTCTAGTTTTCTAAATATTAGCGCTTTTTTTTCCGGCTTACAAGACTCTTCGACTTGGAAGACGCACTCAAATAATGGAAAGAAATTTCTAAGAAAAAGAAGCCATTCTCATACAAGAATACATTTACCGTTCATCCCTCACATACTGGTGCCACGAATTGTTTGCATTAATCACTTGTCCGATTTTCTTTATAAGGCAATGACATACTATTTTAGTGTTCAGTAAATATCTTTCATTATCCAAGGGTGGTTTCATTTTCATAAAAAAGAATCATTATTTTTAAATATCCATGTAAAAATATAAAACAATCAAATAATTTTTTATTTATCCTCAAATCTCCAAATTTCGTCACTACTGGATTCGTGTAAAAGCTCTAAACTATCATCTGCAGAGTCACCACTGCTGTTTGTCATGTACAATAAATGACCCTCGCTACCATCCATGTCATAGTGGTAACCATGGTGGTAACTTATACACTCGTTTTGGAAAACGCGCACGTATTTTTAGGTTATGCACCTTGTAAGCCTTGAAATACAGGATTTATAGGATACAAATACAAATCCTATATCATCCAACAGTCAACTAAAACACACAAACTAAAATTTCACTCCCGCAAAATCGGATCCAAACAACTAAAAGCACTTTAGAAAAACCCAGACAACGACTAAAAGCATGTTGGAAAAATCTAGACCACGACTAAAAACATTTTGAAAAAACCCAAACCAAAGCAAATTTCACAAGTCAGCGTGAAAAGCAAAATTCTGGATCCTGATTGGATTGGAGATGGAAAATTCATATCTGACATTTTTTCACACTTTGAATGAAAATGCCATTTGAATCCAGTCACATGACTAGATTCACTACTTAAGGACGTCCCTTGACCGGTCAAGACAGTCAGAAAGGCGTAGAAATCAGAAAGGCCAAAAAACCGACAGACAAATCCGTCGCAGACTCAACCAATAAACAAAAAAAAGAAATAAAGGAAAACAACAACAACTGCCCATAAAACTTTTCCATCTCTCAGAAAAGGGAAAGCAAGAGAGTCTTTGTTAGTTAAGTAGACTGATTAATCTTTATACACAAACGCATTCTGCTACCCACTACGATCGTTATTTGACCCTTTTCCCTCTCTTCGGTTCTTTCTCACTTGCACTCTCATTTTCCTCTTAAATTGATAGACCCTTCCCTTTTCCACCTACTTTAGCGGCGGACACATAAAAATGAAAGAAACAAAAATTTACTCTACAAGTCTACAAAGAAATTATACAAAAAATATACAAATTGTTTATTCTGTATATATGTTTTTAAATATATTATTTTACTGTTGTTCCTAATTTTATATAAACATTTCTTATTGCGTTGTCTTTTCTTGAAATTTGTGTTGTATTTTGTGGACAGGATATCCGGCATTAAATTCTCCCTTTTTAATCCGGCTGTTCTGTATCCCCACAAGCTATATGCCAAATATACAAATTGTTTATTCTGTATATATGTTGTTAAATATACTATTTTATAATTTTATACAAACATTTCTTATTGCGTTGTCTTTTCTTGAAGTTTGCGTTGTATTTTGTTGACAGGATATCCGGCATTAAATTCTCATTTTTAATCCGGGTGTTCTATACCCACAAAATAAAACAGTCGCTCTTAAAAAAAAGTCTTCACGGAAACACACACTCACCTTTGTAATTATTTATTGGATTTTTTTTACTATTTTTAAACTCCGAAAATTCAATTATATAACATACAAGAATGTCGTTCAAAATGTGCTTATTGAAATATCTTCTACTTCTCCATGTGCCGTGTCCCTTCAGGACGTAGGCGATCATGGACTTCCACTTGGCTCTGTCTCTTGTCGCTCTCAATAATTTTTCTCTTGGTATCTCTTCAAAGCTCCACTCCGTCAACCATTTGCTCAGACCTAACAAGTACGTCTCGCGCTGCTTTCCCCTGTCTCTTCTTCCATTTATGAAACCTGTGAGTATCAAGTTCTCTAGGCCTTCCTTCCTCATGACGTGTTCCAGGAACCTCATTTGTCTCTTCCTGAAATTTATTATCGGTTTTCTTCTCGTTTGCATCCTTTCCAACACCTCATCGTTGCACACGTGCTCTGTCCATGGTATCCTCAGCATCCTTCTGTAGAACCACATTTCTGCTGTCTTAAGACTCTCCTTCATCTTTGATGAGATTGTCCAGCATTCACTTCCATACAGAAGGACAGATATCACGTAGCAATCTTTTCTTTGTTTCCAATGAGATTTTCCTGTCTTTCAGTACTCGGGTTAGCTTCTGAAATGCGTCTTTGACCATGCCAATGCGTCTTTGGATCTTCATGTCGCATTTTCCATCCTCTGTCAAAATACTTCCCACGCATTTGAATTTTTTTACTTGTTTTATTTTAGATTCTCCAACTCAAGAGTCGGAAAATAAAGAAGAGACACAGAGTTAACAAAAGGAGGAATGAAAACAAAAAACTTGAAAAATTTCTGAGAAATCGATGAGACGTTATTGTTCCGCCATTAATCATATTGTCAGTCAGTTTATATGAAATATAATCTTTTATCTAGTATTTTATTTTCCCCTTTACTATAGTGAATTTGACGGACCTGTACGACATTACCACCACCTGTAAATTTGTTGATTATCATTTTTTCTCTCACTTTTTTTAGTGCATTCTTATCGATTAGTACATGAAGTTTCCGATTTTTAAGAAAAAATAAAATAAAAAAAAATATTTAAAGATTTTTAGGGGGTGCTCAATTTCTCATACAACGTTATACTAAGTCGATCCTCCATTTTGGAAGCACTCGCTTCGAGTTGTTTTTTTTTTCTTTTCAAAATTTGTAGAAAATTAAGGAAAAAAACGTTCTGGAAATATGTTTTTAGTTATTCAAAATTGTTTTAGAATAGAAATTATTTTAAAGATTTTCTGTCAATTTTTTTAATGTTTTACGTCATATTTTTCACTCCGAATTGTTTTTACAACAGGAATTATTTTAATGAAACTCTGTCCAATTTTTTATTTAATGTTTTAAATAACTTATATTTCATTGATATGAAGTAGGACAATTAAAATTTTTTGAAGCGTTTGTTGATCTTCAAATTGTAAGCTTCTCTATCCATGGTCACAGCGACATCAACGCGAGTGTTTCCAAAATGGAGGATCGATTTACTATAAGGTTGTATGAGAAACTAAACACACATTGGTGAGTTTAGCCAGTGTGATCTTATTTTTTATTATTTTTTGAATTATTTATTTACTTATTTTTACTTGTATTTTTTATTTTATTTTATTCTTTTTCGGTTCTTATCTTTTCTGCCTAATTTTTGTGTAAATTGTTCTTAATTATGAAATTTAGGTTTGGTATATTAGGGTTTTGGTTATATGTAGGAATTCTAAGACCGGCCATGTTTTTTTTTTTGTTCTCTGTCATTCCCTTGCTAACTGGACACATGGCTTGGAGGTGATTCCCCCCCTCCATCACACTACTGTCTGTTACTGCTTGCTTAAGGTAACTTAATCTCTCCAGAACTGTATAGAAGAAACAGAATGAAGATAATTTTTGAAATTTTCTTAACTTTTTTCTGTCAGCAAGCCTGCAACTTGGTGAGTTTAGCCAGTGTGATCTTATTTTTTATTATTTTTTGAATTATTTATTTACTTATTTTTACTTGTATTTTTTATTTTATTTTATTCTTTTTCGGTTCTTATCTTTTCTGCCTAATTTTTGTGTAAATTGTTCTTAATTATGAAATTTAGGTTTGACTTATACTAAGTTAAAACTTCATTAACTTCAGTCACATATTTATTTTTTTTAATTGGAGTAGATAGTACCTTCTATCGCCAGGTCTCACACTCCACCCCCTTCTTTTGGACAGGAGTAGAGTTGATCGCCTTGTTTCTAGTTTAGGAAGGGGTTCCCGAGTAGATAGATTAAACTAATTGGAGTAGATAGATTAAACTATCGCCCGGTTCACACTCCACCCACATCTATTGAACAGGTGAAGAGGCTCATCCCTTGTTTCCTGTTTAGGATGCGGTTTCCGGTTTTCTCTTTTCCAATCTTTTCACTCTTTTCCTTTATTATTTTATTTTTTTTTTTCAATTGGAGTAGATAGACTAAACTATCGCCCGGTTCACACTCCACCCACATCTATTGAACAGGTGAAGAGGCTCATCCCTTGTTTCCTGTTTAGGATGCGGTTTCCGGTTTTCTCTTTTCCAATCTTTTCACTCTTTTCCTTTATTATTTTATTTTTTTTTTCAATTGGAGTAGATAGACTAAACTATCGCCCGGTTCACACTCCACCCACATCTATTGAACAGGTGAAGAGGCTCATCCCTTGTTTCCTGTTTAGGATGCGGTTTCCGGTTTTCTCTTTTCCAATCTTTTCACTCTTTTCCTTTATTATTTTATTTTTTTTTTCAATTGGAGTAGATAGACTAAACTATCGCCCGGTTCACACTCCACCCACATCTATTGAACAGGTGAAGAGGCTCATCCCTTGTTTCCTGTTTAGGATGCGGTTTCCGGTTTTCTCTTTTCCAATCTTTTCACTCTTTTCCTTTATTATTTTATTTTTTTTTTCAATTGGAGTAGATAGACTAAACTATCGCCCGGTTCACACTCCACCCACATCTATTGAACAGGTGAAGAGGCTCATCCCTTGTTTCCTGTTTAGGATGCGGTTTTCGGCTTTCTCTTTTCCATTCTTTTTACCCTTACGTAGCCCCCTGCGCATCAGTGGCGTTACTGCCTTGCTCGGGGTGATATGATTAAAAAAAAAAAAAAAAAAAAAAAAAATAATGAACGTTTTCCAATTACTTTTTGATAATCGGAATGTTTAAGGTCTAAATCGATGATATTGCACTGAAAAAAAAAAATGATAACCAGCATATTTACAGGTGGTGGTAATATCCTACAGGTCCATTAATTTATATAAGAGAGAGACTTTGAAAGCAAGCAGCAGTCTGTGTTATTAATGGTGAACCGCGAGGACCGTACTTTCAATCAATATTCAAATTAAGTCGGACTGATTATTGTTTAATGGGTTAGGTGAAAAATGAATATCTAAACTTATTTATAAATGGAACTTTGTCTGTGCGTGTGTGTGTGTGCGTGTGTGTGCGTGTGTGTGTCCGTTACCTATAGACTCCGAAACGGTTGAACCGATTTTCTTGAACATTTACACAGTTGTACTATAAGCGTCTGCGAGTGTTCTTAGCTAGGTTTTGTGTCGAAGTACCCCCGATAAATATCGAAAATCGATGATCGAAAAAATCAGGTTATAGAATAAGTGGCCCGATTTTAATCAAATTTGATACACTAATAGACAAAGACATAAGAAACGATATTCAGAAGTTTCAAGGTTGCAGTTGTTACAATAGTGCAGAAAATCGATAATATATATATATATATATATATATATATATATATATATATATATATAATGCAAGATGTTTGTGTGTGTGTCTGTTTATCTGCCTGTATGTCGGTATTCTTTTCAGCCCTTTTATTTTAGTTTGTGCTTCGTGTTTAGCTCTAAGTAGGTATAATTGTAGTTCTTAGTCTCAGCCATGATACCATTTACTCAGAGGACTTATTTAGCCTTCAAAATTCAGTTTACGACGAAAAAACTTATTTGATATCGATACCAGGAAATCAAAATCTGACTTACTTCCATTCATTTTTCTTTCAGTCTACGGTTTCGCTTTAACTGGAAACAACTATTGCTTTTTAGTCTTTCGTGCCAACGTCTAAAGAGTCTGAGCTCCAGGACCATAGATTAGTTTAAAAGCTTTCATTACAGCCGAGCAACGTCGGACTATACTGCTAGTATATATATAAGCAAACAGTCCAAAGCAACTATATATCTTTCCCACAGCCATTAGCATCCGCAAAATTCTCCGCAGAGATCCGAAAGCGTACTGGTATGGCCAGGGCCATAGCTGATACTAAAAAAACACCGGGCACAGAGAAATTTGCCCGGATTTATTAGTTGACAATGTGATGACGTCATCAGTGTCATCCGTTTCCAGAAACTATGATTTTGCGGATTTTTTCGGTTATTCCAATGGAAATTAGGCACAGAACGTGAACGAAAGCTGGAAATCGGGTTCGGACTTCCGGAGTATAACCAATCTTTTCTCCGAAAATTAATAAATAAACAAACAGATTTTTACTGCGTTCATTTGGATGTTTTCTTCGTTTTCCTTTCTTTCTTTCTTTCTTTCTTTCTTTCTTTGTGAATTGTTTAGTTTGGTTTCTGACGAAGATATTTTTCCTGCCCGGATTTTCACTATGATTGCAAAGATCGGCCCGGACCCATGCCCGGTGTGCCCGGTAGTCAGATACGGCCATGAGTATGGCCAAGGAAGCATTCTAGAAGCTGAATAGAGTATTGAGAGACAGAAAGATTTCGCTAGAAACAAACAAAATTTTCATTATTAAAAAATCTTTCAAAAATC
The DNA here is from genome assembly GCA_037127315.1 of Ascarosepion bandense. NCBI lineage: Eukaryota > Metazoa > Mollusca > Cephalopoda > Sepiida > Sepiidae > Ascarosepion > Ascarosepion bandense. The sequence continues at coordinate 6,972,656 of JBBBDQ010000945.1, read as the reverse complement.
AAATAGATTTTTCCGAAACTTTATTTGGTGGAGATTAAGTAAGTTAAGTTTAATTAAACTGAATTAAAACAAATATTACTTACTTTTAGCATGAAATCAGTGAGACAATTCTGAGAGCTCTAGAAGTCCTACTAGGATTCGTCATTGACGGCCGCAGTCTGAACAATATAAGATACGCAGATGATACAGTGCTGATAGTAGACACAGAAAAGAAACTACAAGACCTCCTACAGGAGGTAGTTAAAAAGACGTGAGGAAAGAACTAGATATAAACTACAAGACAATTGAAGACATGGTAATCAGTAATAGGAGAAACTCAAATGCAAATTCAATGTTAGGGATACTAAGATCAAATAGGTGCAAAGACTTAAATACCTGGAGAGTTTTCGAACAGAAAACTGATAGTGCGATACGGAGATCCAAATGGCTTCTTGGTATGGCCAGGATGAATTCCAGTCAGTTAAGTGCCATACGTGATGCACGCTTGGGCGATCATGTTTCGAAAGATACACGACTGACTGGGCAGAAGATTATCTCGCAGTGGGTTGCCATTGCTTTCTGCTGTAGACTGGTTGCCACTCAAAGCTATAGAACCCAATCTGTCCTGTTATTTAACTCATAACTGGAGGGGAGAGACGGATTAATACAATCCCCAAGGGTATTTGTGCGTAAGTGAATGCAATGAATTCAACTGGAATTCGAACTTGGCTCCCCGAATCGTCTTTACGAGTCGATATCTACTGCACCACAACGCACATCTAGAATGACGACACACACACACACACACACACACACACACACACACACACACACACACACAGACACACACACACATTAACACACACACACGCATACACACACACACGCACACACGCACATACACTAACACACACACGTGCGCACACACACACACACAAATTGTAAAAGCGCAAATTTTTCTGGGGCGATCGAAATAAAGAATAATACGGGAAAAAAAAATGAAACAAGGATAAAATTATAAGAAAAAATCACAGAAAAATTCCGTTTTTTTCGTTCTGGTTATAGTTTCTATATTCCGTAAAAACTTTATTGTTGTTCACACGTTCCCTTCATGGTATTCTCCAGAGCAGAATGAAAAGAATGGACACAGATTGGAATCATCCAGTTACAATATAAATCATTAGGCCAGAAAGCGTTCGGAAACAAGGATAAAAAAATATCTAGAAAAGCATAAAACTACCAGGAGTTTATGACAAAATTGATTGAAATAAAGGAAGGTAAAAAGAAAGAAAAAAAAAACTCAAAAGCACGAGTCTTTCAGTGAGAATCGAACTTATTATGCTTGGGTTATTGAAAAGCAGAATTAAAAAGAAAATGAATAAAATAATATAAAATAAATATGAAAAATGAGATAAAATAAAAATTAAAAATTAAATAAAAATATAGCACAATTTATAGTTACAGCGTAAAAAATGATACTGGGACGTTTGTGGGCCAGAATTACCCCCCGCCCGCTGAAAATAAATAAATGCATATATCGCGCACAAGAATTGAACTGACGCACACGACAGTAGAAAATACAAGTCCCCACACCCCAACACCGGCACACAAAAAATGTAAGAAAGAATAGGACAAGTTTGAATCATCACGTGACAATCGAACACTTTGAACTCATAGTCAAATACTAGAATTATAAAAATGAAAATAATAAAGAAAGAAACGAAAAGAAAGAAAGAAAGAAAGCATGAAAAAAAAACTAATCGAAAGAAAGAAAGTAAGAAAGAAAGAAAAAAGAAAGAAAAGCTAGAGAAAAGAAAAGATAGAAAGAAAGAAGAGAGAAAGAAAGAAATAAAAAGAAAAGAAAGAAACAGTTCTTTTCTCTTTCTTTTCTTTTTTTATTATTAGAAAGAATGAAAAAAGAAACGAATAGAAAGAAAGAAAGAAAGAAAAAGAAAAGATAGAAAGAAAGAAGAGAGAAAGAAAGAAAGAAAAAGAAAAGAAAGAAAGAGAAAAGAAAGAGTGAAAAAAGAAAGAAAGAGTGAAAAAAGAAACGAATAGAAAGAAAGAAAGAAAGAAAGACAAAGATAGAAACAGAGAAGAAGAGAGAAAGAAAGAAAGAAAAAGAAAAGAAAGAAAGAGAAAAGAAAGAAAGAGTGAAAAAAGAAACGAATAGAAAGAAAGAAAGAAAGAAAGAAAAGATAGAAAGAGACAAGAAAAGATAGAAAGAAAGAAAAGAAAAAGAGAGAAAGAAAAAGAAAAGAACGAAAGGGTGGAAGAAGAAACGAATAAAAAAAGAAACGAATAGAAAGAAAGAAAAAAGAAACGAAAAGATAGAAAGAGAGAAGAAAAGAGAAAGAAAGAGAAAATAAAAGAAGAGTGAAAGAAAGAAAGAAAGAAAGAAAGAAAGAAAGAAAGAAAGAAAGAAAAGAAAGATAGAAACAAACAAACAAAAAGAGAGAAAAAATTAGAAAAAAAGAAAAGAAAAAAAGGAAAGGAAAGGAAAAAATGACCACGATAAAAAACAAAACAGTGAATCATCCATTATGGATCCCGGATTTGGAAACAAAATGGAATGAAACAGTCGACAATATATTAAAAAACAAAGTTTTTTTTTTTGTTTTTTGTTTTTTAATGCAGTTCACTAATCGAAATTTATAAATTGGAATGAAGTTTATTAAAAGAATAAAACATTTTTCGATAAGAAAATCTATTTGTTGGCAGATGCGTCCTGCCTTAGACTAGTGAACTCCTCAAATATGCAGGATCTTTGATTTTCGATCAAAGTCGGATACACATTGCGTGAGCTAAGCATGTATTTGCCTTTGGTATCTTGTTTAATGAATAAATCGATTCCAAGAAGTCTGAAGTGTACCTAACTATGGCAGAGACTGGTAAAGCAGACATTCATTTTTGTTACATTTGGATGCTGCTCGGAAAACACATCAAGATCTTCATTAAAACATTTCCCCTGACTTTCCTACCCGTTCTGCATCGTTGCTAAAACCGTTGTTTTTTCCACAGACGCTTATTTGTTATCTACACCGATCAGTATATTTTTTCCCGGGCTTCGCTTACAAGGAGTCATTCGGGTTATTAGCTTACCGTCTCTTCTTTTGTTGTTGCTACTGGCCACACAGAGACCGAGCGATGTTGGAGGAAGAGTTGGTGAAGGTACACAAATGGGCGTGTCCGTGCAGCACGATCAAACCCATTCGTTCTGACAAACCCAACGATGATGTCATCTTCGAGTTGCTTAGAATAATGCGTTTGCTCCAAACAATAGCGCTTTAGTTGGACACGCATAGAGTACATATTCATTCTAATACATACATACTATATATATATATATATATATATATATATGGTGTGTGCACAATATAAAATCCGGCAATAAAAATTAGTTTATTTCTATATGAAAACACGAAAATGAATGCCTACTTCGCTACATAAAGCCACATCACGACTCAGAACTTTAAAAAGTAATAACGCGCAACATGAATCTAATAGCGTTTGTATCAAAGATCAAACTTTAGATATTCCTCTCTTTTATAATAAAGACCGTTGTATATATATATATATATATAATTAAATTTATTATACAATTAAAAATGAAAAATACATGCGACATGGAAATTTCTATATTTCGAGACTTCAATCTCGTCATCAGGCAATGTTAACATTGCCTGATGACCAGATAGAAGTCTCGAACCATACAAATGTCCTTGTCGCAATGTATTTTTCATTTTTGATTGGATCACAAATTGAATTATATAACTTTATTATACAATATTTATTGTATTAAGCACTTAAAAAAAAGTAAATGCCAGAGAACTCAAAATCGTAAAACGTTTGGTCCTCTTTACCTGGATATATATATGTGTGTGTGTGTGTGTGTGTGTGTGTGTGTGTGTGTGTGTGTGTGTGTGTGTGTGTGTGTGTGTAAATAATGATTTGTACCCACAGAAACCGCAAATAACTTTAAAAAGAATAGATGTCATAATTATCTCAAAACCCGAGGAACCTTTCGGCCAACACTTATCAAGGGCTTCGTTGGCTTAATTGTAAAGGGTCATGAAAAAGCACCAAACCAAAAGGGAATACTCACAACACTGGGAGAAGATGGAACTCGTTTAAAAGTAAACTTTAATGAAAAAAAAAAACATTAAAATGTAATGGATGGTGTATACATATAATTCCACAAGAGTGATATAAAAGAGAAAAATGTTACACTCACAAACTCACCAGTAAATGCAAGGAGCAAAGGAAATGCTCTTTCTGCCTGCGCAGACTCGGCTACTGGATCTTTAGGCAAATAGCCTCCAAAACACGAAGACGATATGCCGATCGAGCACTGTGCAAAACAGAAAACCAATTGTCCTCATACGAGGAGGCACATGCTTGATTGTCCAGCAGGTGTTGGCCAATTGCTGAATCCAGCTGCTTGGGTTGTTCTTATAGTTCTAAGGGGGTTGCCTGAACGTATATTCGCGGGGACGTGTTGCGCAACCCGCGTCTCCAACCTCAGATTGGTTCGTCCTATATATGCCGCATCGCAACAGCATTTAAATTTATAAACAACAGAGCTTTTCCGAAAATAGGACAACCTATCCTTAATGAAGGATGGAAACACAGGTCTTGTCTGAATATCTATGTGTGTGTGTGTGTGTGTGTGTGTGTGTGTGTGTGTGTGTGTGTATTCCTTCTGTAACGCTTATGAAGAGAGAGAGAGAGAGAGAGAGAGAGAGAGAGAGAGAATAGCGAGGCAGCGTCGGCTCAGTTCATTCTCGTTATTACCAATTGTTAAACTTTACTACCACTTATAAAAGCTCTTGCCACGTGTTTGGTTTTTAAAAGTGCCTTGTTGTTTTACTTTTTGAAATAATTATGTAACCGAATAGTGAAGAATATATATATATATAAATCGTCTCTATCATAACCAAGACCATTATATATATATATAAAGTAGAATCGCCGACTGATGTCAGTTCGGTCGGGTTTCAATCCTGGCTAGAAGCAATCGGATGTCTAACCGTACTTATGAGCTGTGATACTGCGAAACAGATCTGTGCGGATGAGTATATATATATATATATATTTCCCTCCTGTTATTTTCAGGGGTTGGGATTTCTTTTTCTTATAACTTAATGTAAGATTCTGAATAGTAGGTACATCAGTAGATATGCTGTCGTCATTTTAGTCGGCACATCGATATAAATATTTTGACAGCACGAGCCCACTTGTCTAATAAATTCTACTGGTAATATCAGTAGGAATGGAAACATTGGCTGAATAGCAAACGCTGGTGTCAGATTTCGCGACTCAATGCGATCTTGATTTAAAGATCACAGTGAGGCATGAAACTGACAATTATTATTCAGTATTGATCCCTATGACGACACCGCTTATATACATAATGCTATACCTCCAATATTGAGCAATATTTTTTAACTATAGTCAAATTAAAAACAATATATATATATATATATATGATGGACTCTCCCGTCGATCTCGACGTATGAGGTTCCGACAACTCTGACTTCATCCATGCTTCAGCCTCTGATGACATCTAAGTCCAGCAAGGGACTTACAAATCAATCCACACAGAGTGCAAGTGTGCTGGTTATGGGATGTACTTGCAGGTACCAATACAGCCCGCTTGACTCTCTCTCGTTTCTGACTCAAATGATTCAGACTGTCAGCCTTGAAATGCTGAAGACCATCAAAACAACATGCCTTCCACTCCATTCGATCAGAGACTCTGCTCTCAAGATTGTTGTGAGGCAGATTGAGAGCAATCAAATTACTCCTGATCTTATCCTTGTACCTCAGTAAAGGCCGTCCAACATTTCTCCTACCGCTCTCCAATTGACTGGACATATATATATATATATATGTATGTATTACACTTAAAACAGAATTGTTTCTCATTTATCATATGGCTTTTAGTTTTAAGCTGTAGATTTAGTCTTTTGATATTGCCTAAAAGGGTCAGTCAGTCAGTTAAGTGCCATACGTGATACATACACGCTTTGGGCGATCATGTCTCGAAAGAGACATGGCTGACTGGGCAGAAGATTATCCTGCAGTAACTTGCCATTGCTTTATGCAGTAGACTGGTTGCCAGCCAAGGCTATAGATCCTAATCTGTCTTATTATTTAACCCATAACTGGAGGGAAGAGACGGATTAATACCTTTCCCAAGAGTATTTGTGCGTAAGTGAATGCAATGAATTCAACTGGAAAGTAGCTAACGCAAATTAATATATCCGCAAGTAGCCATGGCTACGAATTGATACATGTGATGGCCTAATCATATATATATATATATATATGACAAAACTGCTTTAACAATCTGTTAATTTTTTTTTTGTCCAGCGCACGTATATATAAAAAGTGCTCAGTATAGACTTCTGAAAATTGAAAGTGTAGAGCTAGTTGATATTTAAAATATCACCCAAACACTCTGAAATGTTCGTATTGGAGCCTCAGGAGCCAATGCTAAGCAGTGCAGTATGCCGTTTCCAAATTTCTGGAGACAGTGTATTGTGTCATGGTCTTCTTCTTCTTCTATGTGCCCTGTTCCTTCAGGACGTAGGCGATCATGGCTCTCCACGTCTCCCTATCCCTTGTGGCTCTTAGTATGTTTGCTCCTGTTGCTCCTGGCAACCCCCGTTCCGTCATCCACCTGATCAGGCCCTGCAAATATGTTATCCACTGCCTTCCTCTGTCTCTCCTTCCTTCTATCTGTCCAGTCAGTATCAGGTTCTCCAGGCTCTCCTTCCTCATTGCATGTCCCAGGAACTTCAGTTGTATCTTCCTGATGCTCAGTATCAATTTCCTTTTTGTTGCCATTCTTTCTAACACCTCGTCATTGCTTGTATGCTCAGTCCACGATATCCGTAGCATCCTTCTGTAGAACCACATTTCCGCCGCTTCCAGTTTTGTCCTCATTTTCGATGATATTGTCCAGCATTCACAGCCGTATTGGAGAACTGACATCACGTAGCAGTCTAGCACTCTTTTCTTCGTTTCTATTGAGATTTTCCTGTGTGTTAGTATTTTGCTCATCTTCTGGAACGCGTCCTTTGCCATGCCAATTCGCCTTCGGATCTCCGTGTCGCACTTTCCATCTCCTGTTAGAACACTTCCTAGGTCCTTAAATTCTTGTACTTGTTTGATTCTATTATCCCTCATCTGTATTTGGCATTTTGGGTTGTATCTTTTGCTGATGACCATGCACTCAGTTTACTTAAAGTTTATTTGTAGTCCCTTCTTGTCACTCTCCACTGCTACTTTCTGTATGAGGTCTTCTACTTTTCCTTATAGGCGGTGCCCAACTGACCCCACTATACTGTGCAGTCGACAAAATCAAAATCAAATTACGCGCATGAGCCAAATTAAAAATATAAACCGGCAAAATTAAATGATAAAAGTCTAAAAACTTTCTGTGTAACGCGTTTCGTCCTGTACGAAGACTTCATCTGACTAAATCTAGTGTTTTTGTTGATGAATTTTACATACCTGCAGAAATTGAAAGGGTAACTATAAAAATGTTAGAGTCAGTAATAATTACCTTCAGATAAGAAACGGTGAAAATATTTGTGCGCTGAAATTTTAAAGTTTTAAATATTTCTTTCCTTAGATGCGTCTGAGTAGAAACTTTAAATTTAAGCAGAAATCTATATAGTCAGAGGGCCTTAAAGAATAGCAAAAGGTGATTGGTATAAGTAGTTTAGTATTAATTTTTGGAAATGGAATTAGCTAATCATTGACGAGTATAGGTAGTTTCGATAAATTTTCGGGAAGGGTATAGCTAATTATAGACCAGATGAAAAGTAAAATTCCATAAATCTACGTCAATAAATGGAGGTAAGAAAACATAATTAGTATTAGCAATTCAGAGTTCAGGTATAAATTTAGGAAAAAATGGACGAACATACCAGAAAGATCAAAGAAACAGGTGCAAATCGGATTTGTTATTAAATAGGCGAGGGCGGGAAAATGAACTCTTCACATTCAATAAAAGTACGAATTCTACCAAGAAAAAAAATTTAAATCGCGACAAGTAGGACAAAATTAAGGAGCCGACTTGGTACTTCAAGTTGGGGTTACTTCTGGAGCTTATATGATGTTTAAAAATCCCGAAATCGTCAATGAAGGCAGGACATTACTGAAGAGCTCCATTAAGCACTAAAAATATATTTATGGACTGAAGATGTACTCAAACCGATTCGTTTCATTTCCTTTTTTTTTTTCTACCATTTTCGTTTTTATCGCTACATATATGTGCATTGTGGTGCAGTGGATATCGACACGAAACGACATATCGGGTTGCCGAGTTCGAATTCCAGTTGAAATTCTCGCATTCACTTGGAAAAAGTATTAATCCGTCTCTTCCCTCCAGTTATGGGTTAAATAACAGGAAAAATTTGGGTTCTATAGCCTTGGCTGGCAACCAGTCTATCGCATAAAGTATCGGTAACCTACTGCGGGATAATCTTCTGCCCAGTCAGACTTGTCTCTTTTGAGACATGATTGCTTAAGACTGTATTACACATGACATTTAATTGACGGTTACCTTTAGATATGGGCAGTAGTGAATGGGAATAAACCGTCGGGTCCAAAGAGCAGCAGTTCGTAGGAAGAAGCTGTTCAAGTCTCAACACTGGAATACGACCGGAATTCAATTGAAAGCACAAACTTCAAATAATTATTTTCATTCCTTCCATTCACTTACGCACAAATACCCCTGGAAAAGGTATTAATTCGTCTCTTCTCTCCAGTTATGGGTTAAATAATAGGACAGATTGGGTTCTATAGCCTTGGTTGGCAACCAGTCTACCACAGAAAGTAATGACAACATACTGCAGGATAATCTGCCCAGTCAGTCATGTCTCTTTCAAGACATGATCGCTCAAAGCGTGTATCACCTATGCACTTAGATAACTGACAGAATATAATAGTTGGAAACATTATTAAGACATCTACTGGGCATAAAGTGGGGGATCAGTTTTATATTGTTATGAAGTAATAAACTGACCCTCGACTAATTACTAATTAATAATATAATACATCTTTTCCCCCTCTAGCTATGAGTCAAATAACAGGACAGATTGGGTTCTATAGCCTTGGCTCGCAACCAGTCTACCGCAGAAAGTAATGGCAACCTACTGCGGGATAATCTTCTGCCCAGTCTGTCATGTCTCTTTCGAGACATGATCGCCCAAAGCGTTTATCACATATGGCACTTAACTGACTGACTAAGTTAATCCGTCCTGGGTATGACATTAAACTGCATCCGGCAGCTAGGCCTCCGATTGAAAGGTTGTGAGGAGCATGGAATATATAGCCACCTCTTAACTGCTGTTGTTCCCAAGTCCATCCTGAAACGGAGTGGTAGGGTCCCAGCTATGGGTAAATATTTAACCTCCAAACTGGGATCAAATCACGATGAAATTGTAAAAATAGATTTTTATACTAAAATTTCCAGGAATACATTTTTGAAAGATAAAATACATGCCAGCAATACATCTGACTCGTAACGAAAACCATTTTACAAAAATACGTCAATGAAACATTCGCTAGAAACTTATTTCTTCTGAAGAATATAGATTCTATTCATACAACTCTACTGTAGAAATCTTGTCAGCATTAAATAACCCAATGAGGTTGATATTCCGTGAAACAAAACAAACCAAACTATAATTTCCTCAGCAAAAACATTATCCATAAAATCGTTTCACATAATTTTTTCCATTTTCTCATTCGTTTGCATAATGCTCTTCTTGTATATATATAAAAATTACACATTATATTCTTCCATATATATATATATATATATATATATATATATATATATATATATATGTATATATATATATAGTCATCCGCAGACAGATCTGTTTCGTTGTATCACAGCTCATCAGTACGGTTAGACATCCGATTGCTTTTTACCCAGGATTAAAATATATATATATATATATATATATTAGTCATATATATATATATATATATATATATATATATATATATTAGTCATCCATATATATATATATATATATATATATATTAGTCATCCATGGAAGTGTATATATATATATATATATATATATAAACACTAATTTCGGAGGACGCTTACATCGATTAAATACCCACGAGTACTTACGGGGACTTTGTCCGCGAATCGTGTTGAATACATCATCCCAGTCGAACTGATATGAATAATTAATCGGTCAGGAGCGTTTGAAAAACATTTCCTGTGTTGTGCCATACCCCACACCCTGCTGCTACTGCCAACAACTTATTACTGTTGTTGCTACTTTTAAAAAAAATCTTTGGCGATAGCTTTTTTTTTCTCTTATCAGATCCAGCCATAGAACCATAGACAATCGATAGTTTGACGAAATGAAACAATAATAATAATAATAAAACAATAAAAATAAAAAAAACACGAAAAAAATCGTTGCAAATAATGCAATTACAGCCACTAATATTGTCAGGCATATTTATATTTATCAGCAAGAGACAGCAAGTATTTTCGCATTACCAGAACCTTCCTCGGTATCCTCAACTTAACTCAACTGTGCTATACTTTGGACAATTTAAATTCTTCTTCAAATTTTTATTTACTGCTGCCATATATAGGCAGGAACTGCACAGTCTTCACTTTCCAATCTCGACAGAATCCAAAAACATCTCCACGCCCTTGTGAGTGACAAATTATTTTCCACCCTACTATCCCTTTCTTCACAGACAAAACGTAGCAAGCCTCTCCCTGCTCTAGTGCTAGTTCTATGGAATGGGCTCTGAACTACATTCCTTAATCACACCAGTTATAACTTTCACGGTTAGGATCCACAATGCTACGCGCGTTAGAGCGAAACACCCTCTTTCCATTCCGTATTCCACTGGTGATAAGTAAATCTACTCGAGCAATTTCTTAGACCACCGCTCTGTGGAACCGAGACTGAAAAGGAACATTGTCACATCAGTACAATCTTAATCTGTCTATGTCTATGGTCAACCATTATCTTCTTCACATACTCATATAAACTGTACCTCTTACTCTGTAACCCGCTATTTCGAGTGGCTCTTTTGGCTTGTAGAAAGAGAATCTCAATGTAAAAAAAACAAAAACAAAAGAACAAAAAAACAACAAAAAAAAACAAAACAAAAACAAACAAAAAACCTTTACATGTAATTTAAGGACAGGTTTAAGTGTTTTATTTACTGTGTCCAAGCCGCATTCACCCTGTTCGGGGTTGAGCCGGCTTTCTCCCCGATGGAGAAAGTTTAATTGGGATTTGATTAAGGACAGGGTCCCAAATTCTGCCCTGTTATTTAACCCATAACTGGAGGAAAGAGACGGATTAATACCTTTCCCAAGGGTACCAGTGCATAAGTGAATGCAAGGTGTTCAACTGGAATTCGAACTCTGCTCACCGATTTCTCTTTCCAAGCCGACATTCACTGCACCACAACGCACATCCGTCAAATTCCGAATTTACTGTGTGCATAGATTTAAACGATGTTCCACAGTTATCTAGCGAAATATTTTTAACCATTTTATTCCAAACAAAGTGGGTCCACTACTAATGTATAGGGGTTTATAGTGAGAGAAAAAAACTTAGTACAGGGGATATTAAAGTGTTGTGGCTTGTTAGAGCCACGAAGAAAGACACGGACAACAAGAAGGTACGTTGAACCATTGTATTAGAATAACAGAACATATATACAAAGTAAGAGCGTTAGTACTCAGCAGTGTAAGTCCGAACTGTCCAGTTACACTGCATCTCAACTGCCTCACGACTGTCTCAACTGCCTCTTGACTGCTTCCTGAGCGACTCACCGAAAGTTACTCAGGTTAGTATTTAGTATTTATAAGTCCATTCCACTGTAGAATATGGCAGCATAACATAAAGAAAAGATAGAATATGGGATTCAAGAAGACAGAAGATGGCAATTGACGTTGCATTTATATTTTTTGAAGATTGTAGTTCTCGGCAAAAGAAAGTGAAAAGAAAGGACTGAGCATAAACCTCAAGAAAGATAAATGCATGGTCATCAGTAAAAAGAGGAGACCAATATGCCAACTCCATATTGAAGAATCTAAAATAAAACAAGTAACAAAATTCATCTAATTTACAGGTGGTACAGGTCCGCCAAATTCACTACAGTAAAGGGGAAAATAAAATAGTAGATAAAAGATTATATTTCATATAAACTGACTGACAATATGATTAATGGCGGAACAATAACGTCTCATCGACTTCTCAGAAATTCTTCAAGTTTTTTGTTTTCATTCCTCCTTTTGTTAACTCTGTGTCTCTTTTTTATTTTCCGACTCTTGAGTTGGAGAATCTAAAATAAAACAAGTAAAAAAATTCAAATACGTGGGAAGTGTTTTGTACAGAGGATGAAAAATGCGACATGAAGATCCAAAGACGCATTGGCATGGTCAAAGACGCATTTCAGAAGCTAACCCGAGTACTGAAAGACAGGAAAATCTCATTGGAAACAAAGAAAAGATTGCTACGTGATATCTGTCCTTCTGTATGGAAGTGAATGCTGGGCGATCTCTTCAAAGATGAAGGAGAGTCTTAAGACAGCAGAAATGTGGTTTTACAGAAGGATGCTGAGGATACCATGGACAGAGCACGTGTGCAACGATGAGGTGTTGGAAAGGATGCAAACGAGAAGAAAACCGATAATAAATTTCAGGGAGAGAGACATGAGGTTCCTGAGACACGTAATGAGGAAGGGGGCCTGGAGAACTTGATACTCACAGGTCGGATAAATGGAAGAAGAGACAGGGGAAAGCAGCGCGAGACGTACTTGTTAGGTCTGAGCAAATGGTTGACGGAGTGGGGCTTGGAAGAGATACAAAGAGAAAAATTACTGAGAGCGAAAAGAGACAGAGCCAAGTGGAAGTCCATGATCGCCTACGTCCTGAGAGGACGGCACATGAGGAAGAAGTTCTCAGGAAAGCAAGTAAACGGAAGGGAATTCTACAAAAGAAATAATGAAACTGTTAGAATAGAAGTGGGGTTATATTTAGCTATTTACCCTGCAAAAGGGTGGGACCTTGAGTCTAATCTACTAGCAATCTTAAATTCACATGGTAGAGACACCAGAGGAAAAAATTCGTCAGATCAGTTGACATAAAAATATTTGTAGAAAAGACAGAGGGAAGTCATGTTATATCAATGAGTGCTGTTATATAATAGCAAGCTAATCTCACTAGAAAAATTACAATTCAGTAGTGAGTTTGATCCTCATTGGGTGCCCTTTTGATCTATGAGTGACATTCTGTCAGATTCAGACGAATTTATCAATCTTGACCGAAAGTATTTGGAAAACATTATCATTTAGTATAACACGACATTAAGTAACTATGCTTTTAAATCAGTTGTGCCGGCCTCTGGTGTCTAAATAAACCGTGGAAAATCCTGCTAAATCGACGCCAGCAAGATCATTACAAACGACCATATTGATTTATACCTGAGTGATCCCCGTCCTTATCAAAACCCACGCTGCAGTAACGTAACATAAAAACTTAAGGCACGGGGTATCTAGAACTTGCATTTAGATCTAACCATTTCAAGCATACTCTCCGTAGCCTACTTCGAAAGAAGTAACAGTCATCTACATAGAGCCAGCGATCTGTCTATAGAAGGAAAAGCCAATAGAAAACCTCAAACCTCAGGACGTTACACATATTTAGTTTTGGTATTCATGTAAACCCTTAGTTTAAAGAGTGGGATCTGTCAAGAGCACGGCTCTACTCACCTAAGATTTAATTAGTGCCAGTTTGAAAGTGATTCCACATACCTCCGTCTGACGAAGAAAGCGCTCGAAAATTTTCGCTCACGAAGCCATTCCTTGAGAAAGAGATAAGTTCTGTCTAAAAAGTAATGGAATAGCGTCACAAACAATTTAAATTGCAAACAGCAAAATATATGGTCTCTTCTTGAAACTTGAAAGTAATCATGTCTTTAAGCTAAATGCCCTTTTCCATCCTTCTCTGCCACGCTTCAATGCACTGTTGGAAGGATTCTTCTTGGATTCATTCAGTATATATATATATAGCCTTTGAGATTTCACTCGCCCTATGGACTCAGTCGATTAAATATTTAACTGGGCGATTAAAGTTTATTGCTTTACTCGCCCGCGGTCGATTAAAAATAAAAGGAAATCTGATTCTTTTTACATCCAAAAGTACGACATTTAAGATTCACAAGTTAAATAGAATGACATTATTGAACTCTTGGCTTTTATCGTCCCGATTAGTGTAAACATTCGTTTAATTAACGCTTCCAGAGTGGAGCCAAAATGTCTCTGTCGTCCAGATTGCTCACAGATTTTTAGAAACATTTGGAAAAATATTATCCTATACTTCGTCTCCGCTTAAGAAAAGTAAAAACGAATATTTGAAAGAAAAAAAAATACACATACTTCTTTCAACCACGCACCGATAAACAAATTGTACACTTTGTATAAAAAATTACTTACTTGAATAATACAAGTAAGTAATTATTTTAAAGAAAATCGTTGAAAAAATCAGATTTGTTATTTTCATCATCTATGAGATGGAAGTTGTAGTTAAACAGAAGAAAGAAAGTACAAATTTAGGTACCTCCACTTAACTGCAAAAAACAAAAAAACAAAACCAAAAACAAAACAAAAAAAACAGCATATCTTGATGTCAACAGGGCCCAAATTTAATAAAAACAAAGTTATATCATTAAAATGTTTATGCTATTATTAAGAGGAAAGATCAAATTTTGTTATTATTTTTTAAATGTTTTAAAATTCTAACACGTTCGAAATTTTAATTAAAGTTTCATTTTTTTTTTCCGTCACCGATTCTCAGTACGTTTATGTAAGGTGACTATTACCAAAATAGAGTCAGTCGAGTAAAATGATTTTGGGGCGAGTAAATTTTCCTTGCTCTCGACCACCGGTCGAGTGATTTCTTTTTTAAATCTCAAAGGATATATATATATTCACTGTCTCAAACGACCTCCAATAGAATGACTACATCAAATCCATAGCTGCAATTATTGCTGGGAAGGTTGAGTAACTGTGTCGGGCCAAGTAATTATTCCCTTCCAAAATCAATTTATAAGTCTAACAATCGTCCGTCCATTGAATAATGCTGCCATATCCGGTCGTGTGCTTCTGTTGTTCATCTTGAAAGTAGAATCTGCAATAGAATTTATCCTGACTTACCAGCCCGCCCGCCCCCAGTCACTTTCTCACAGACGAGATGTGACTTTCCTCTAACTTTTCTGCAAGTATTTTCAGGGCAACTCCTCTCCCGGCCTTCTTACCTGGTTCCCCGACCAGATATTCTTACTCATGTTGCTAGATAGCCATCAAGTTCCCACCCTTTTACCGTCGAAATCGTTAAATATAACCGTCTCTTCTAGTTTCTTTTCTCTTCTCGTTTATAGAAACTTCTTCCATTTGCTTGGTTTCCTGATAGCCACAATCTCCAAAAGCTTAAATGCAATGTCAGCAACCCTCTTCTATCTCCTTGGCTCCTATCCATCTCTTATCCTTTCTTCGACATCCCATGTACATTGCTTTTTTTTTCTCGCTGTAACCTTCTACGCACCATTGTTAGCCCTGCCTTGCTTGGGATGAAATGATTATAATATATATATATATATATATATATATATATATATATGTTATGGGACCTTCGCTTTTTCTATGATAATGGACTAGATTGGAGTATACATATACTCCTGCCATAGTGCGATACGTCAGTTACAGTGAGAGTACCGGACTGATCCGTAAGATACTGAGAGATAATGAAGTTACACAGAGAATACCGAGGCAGCAGTCATAGTAGCTCTGAACTCCACTCAGCCAGAATAGTATTAGACAGATATACCAATTCCACCACGGCTTCACTCTAATTGTATTCCTGGATTACTAACCTGCGTTCCAGTTGTATATTTACGTTTAATATAATCTATTTTTCTATCTCAAATATCTTTTTTGTTGTTCATTATTTTGTGTGGTTCCTCACCCGGAATCCACAACAATATATATATATATATATTAAAAAAGGATTAATTCAGTGATGTTGGATGATCATTTCGATATGAAAATCCCCACGTTGGATAACACATCACCTCAGCAACAGAAAAATCCTTTCAGAAACTGGAGAAAAATCAGTCTAATTTTTCTTTTTAAATAGATTTGCAAAGAAATTAAAAAAGAAAAGAAAAAAGAAAAAGAAAAAAGAAAAGGACAAAACAAAATCAAATCAAATAAACAAGAAAAGAAAAAATTGACATCGTCTGGGTTCGCAAAAAATAAAAGGAAAGAGAATTGTAACTTAAAAATTAACAAACAGCCTATATATATATTGAGTACTGTAGAGACGGGAAAATTTCATAAACACCAGCTTTTTACGACTTTATGCCATGTTCTCTAGTTACCGTGTAGAATGCCCGTTTGAAGCGGGTATTGGATAGAAGGCGTTGTTTACATTTGATAAAATACATTACAAGCTATAAAATTGGCCTTTCTCAGACGTTGCGCCTATGGTTTGGTAGGTGAATATCCGACTGCTGTCAAATCAGTTGTGTTTTAGTCCCGGCTTGGGCCAAAAGTGTTAATCTAGTCACACTGAAAAGCTGTGATACAGCGAAACAGGCCTATCTGTTGATGGCGTTTATATATATATATATATATATATATATATAAACTTGTCGTTATACTCGTTTCGAAAAACCCTCCGAGTACATACGCGGAAGGAAAAAATGGTAATAAAAATAGAACGACCTAAGCACTTGAACATCAGTCAAAAGTACGTAGCCCAAAGAAAAAAACCCGAGACGAGTAACCTTAAACAAAAAGTGCTCAATACGCAAGTAGAGCAAACAAAGTAAATAACTAACCTAGAGAGTCAACGAACCTACCAAGGTTTCACCAAATTGGATTATTCCGGGAAAGTTGGCTAACTTTCCCTGAAAATCCAATTTGGTGAAACCTTGGTAGGTTCGTTGACTCTCTAGGTTAGTTATTTATTATATATATATATATATATATATATATATATATATATATATATATATATCGTATACAGCTCATTACTAAGAATCAAACGCATATGCTCAGACGATCCAGATTTTCTAAACAACATTAACAACGTAACAAAGCAATTTCTAATATGTAAATACCCAATAAAAATAATAAAACCATCCACATAAATCGTAACACACTTCTCACATACAAGAAAAGAAAAAACAACAACCGAATTCCCATGGTTTTTAACCACAATCAACATTCACACACACTTATCAAAAATTTAAAAAATGATTACAAGAACCTCCAATCAAACAAAAAACAATAAACCACCCATAAATGCAATGGAACCAACACCCAACCTATCAACTATCCTCACTTCTAACAAATATCTAAAAAACACAAAACTATCAGGGAATTTAAAATGTCAGAAACCCAGGTGCCTAAGTTGCAAACATTTGGCAAACGACACAATATTCTCTGTACCCAACACCAAAATCAAACTGCACTCACCACGCCTCACTTGTGACAGCGAAAACATTATATACTTCCTCTTCTGTTCAATATGTTCCAATAGTGGATATATTGGCGAATCCGGTAATAGCTTTTGATTTCGCTTCAATAATCACAAACTTAATATACGCCAAAATAATTAATATTCCCTAGTAGAACACATTTCAATCAACCGGGTCACACCTTAGAAAATTGCAAATGTTTACTAATAGACTCCAATTTTAGTTCTACATACACACGCAGAAAGAAAGAAAAATACTGAATTTTAAAATTAAATACACACAAGCTAGGGTTAAATAGGGACTTAGATGCTTTGAATCTTTACAAATACTACAATAACTAAACTTTTTTAGATACATTCAAAACATTTTTTATGTAAAACAAATTTACAAGTATTATTAAAGATAGGTTTACGTTTACAAACATAATTTTAAAAAATCTGTCGCTTTCAACGTCACTTGATGTAAAAACAAAAACTCTCTCCACAAATGCGTCACGTGATGTAAACAAACGCGTCACGTGATGTAAACAGACTCTTCACAGACGCTCTCGCGAAATCTCGCGAAATACGTTACTAATTCAAATGTTAAAATCATTTGTTTCTGATGAAGGACCGAGGGCGGTCTGAAATATAAAATATAATAGTAGAAATAAACAAATACTCTAAAAAAAAAACAAACACATTTTTAAACTCAAAACGGTTTAATATTCTTTCCTATATATATATATATATATCCGAAGTCTGTCTGAAAAATTGACGGTACTAATATCACAAACACTTTATTTTAATTCCAGACAACAAACTACATTTGCTGCATTCACTTACGGCCAAATATCGATGGGAAAGTATTGATCCGTCACTTCTGCCTCTAGCTATGGGTCAAATGGCTGGACAGATTGGGTTCTATAGACTTGGTTAGCGACTAGTCTACCAGAGAAAGTAATGAAAACATATTGTGAGAATATATTTTTGCCCAGTCAGTCATGTGTCTTTTGAGACATGATCGCCCGAGTGTGTATCACTTATTCACTTAATTGACTGGCTCCCACAATATCATGTTAGATAAAAATACAACCCACTTATCCATTTCTCGCTCATAGTCTACTCAGTACATCCAGTCTCCTGACTTTTCAAATAGATTTATTATATCTTAGGTGATTCACGAATTCTGTTGGCGAACTGACTGTTTAATTTAAAACCGTTCTGTCCAAGGTTTGCTTAATAATTAGGTAATCATTTATATATATATATACGTAAAAAAATCACAAGATCGCCAAAACCTTGTTTGGTGGTGTCTATTTATTTGATTAGTCCTTGGTTTGCCTTTGCCCTGACGAGCCGTTGTGTGAAACCGCGGTAGGTTTTGGCGATCTTGTGATTTTTTTTACGTGTCTTTGCTCTACATTGCTTCCTATTTGTTATTTCGCTTTGGTTAGTTCTGTATCGAGCACTTTTTCTTTCTTTGTGGTTGGTTCCGTTTGGGGTTTTTTTTTCTTTACTGCGGGGTATTGTATGTATTGTCTGTATTCCGCAGTTTTCTTTTTTTTTTTCCCTCTTGTCCAACGCCTTATAGCGACGGACAGTAACGGAGTTAGATTCTGTCTGTTATTTGTTGTCCTTAAAGTTTATTTTCGTATAGTTTTAGGATTTAGATACTTACAGAGTCCGTCTTGTTATTATATATATATATATATATATATATATATATATATATATATATATATATAACTAAAATAGAACCTGCATAAATATCGTTTCCAGACGCAGGCCATCATGGCTCCCCACAAGTCCCTCTTATTCGTAACTCTTAATAAATTCTGTTATTTTTTCTTCAACTCTGTTCTGCCATCCAATTACTTAAGGTCGCTAATCGGTTATGCAATGTTTTCTTCTGTTGCCCTTGCCTTCAATATCAAATTGTGAGTATCAAATTTTCCACGCACTCTTTCCTCATTATCTGCCAAGAAATGTCTGTATATTTCTGATGATAAATATAAATCTTCTTTCGTTTCATTTTTTCAAAAACTTCTTCGTTGCTCACATGTTCGGTCCATGGTATTCTCAGCAACCTCCCATCAAACAAGAAACGAAATAAATAAAAAACAGTTAAACACACCCTTGCCAAATAAATTTTATTTTATTTTTTACGGTTTATCAACCTATTATGTGTCATTTTGAATCCAAAACATATTTTGGATTAGAGGAATTATACTTTTTTCTTTTCAAGTGAATTTTACAAGAACAACAGTGAGTTTTTCGAGCTTCTGTATCTTCTTAATCACCATTAGACTCATCCAACTCTTTCCAAATCCTCTGCACTATCCTCAGATTGACACTCAAATATTCATATTAAAGCTCCCCGGAGCGAATGCAAAGCAGTACAGCATGACGGTTCCAAATTTTTAGAGGAGTGAATTGTGACATGGTGCTATTTTTTCGCACAGACGGTGCCCAACTGACCCTACTATATACAGTCAGCAAAATCAAATAAAATTAACATAAATTTTTTTTTAATCGTTTCACCCTGAGCAAGGCATTCCACTGCCACTATTGCGTAGGGGGTTACATAGGGTCGGGGAAGTGATGAGAAGAAGGATGATTAGATATAGGAAATATCAGAGGAGGGTGATAGACGGGTAAGGGTACCGAGAATGAGGGTTGTTTAGATGGTGAGAGTGTTTGAGAGAATAGATGCAAGTTAGCGTGTTAGGAGGTGTCTATTAAAATTACATTTAAACTCCTGGAGATTGTAGCCGTCGCGGAAGCAGGCATGTGGAAGGGAATTCCACAGTCGGGAATCGCGAGAAAAGAAGCTGTTGGAGTAGAAATTACGGTTACATCTTATCTGTTTCACTGTAAAAGGGTGGAACCTAGTTACTAATCTAGTATCTCGTGTAAATTCGTACCTAGGCGGCACCAATGACCTAAGTTCATCGGAGCAGAAGCCATGAAAGTACTTGTAGAAGAGGCACAGGGAAGCCACGTCACGCTGGTGAGAGAGTGGTTGCAGCCGGTCTGCCAAACAGGATAGATCACGTTACAGATTCTCCGTTATATTTTGTCAAGAAGCCCGAGGAGGGTAGCAGGGGCACCCGACCAGATGTGGCAGCAGTGTTCAATACACAATACAATGGCAGACTTTGAAAAATAATATACTTTAGCATATACGCATCGTTCATTCAGTAATGAATTAGAACACTCTCAGCTATTGGGCGTGTATAATGATAATATACACGCTAAAAAGTCTTCCTTCTTCTACCGAGCGCCCATAGCCCAGAGGTAGAATCGCCGACTGACGCCAATTCGGTCGGGTTTTAATCCTGGATTAAAAGCGTAAATCGCCTCATTTTATAAAAATGTAAATTTCTAAATAAAATGTTTGGAATAAAGCTTTTTGCTTCCATAACCTTTTAGATTGTAGTATTGGTATCCTTAAGTGGTAGGAGTTTAAAATCTATCTGTAAAAGAAATATTTCTTTTTAAAGATTTTTAAGTGGTCTTAAACTTTTGATCAAGAGTATATATATATATATATATATATATATGTGTGTGTGTGTGTGTGAGTTTGAAATGTGTATGTATATAAATATAATTATATATATATATATTTATATATTATATATGTGCGGTACTTATTGAAAAGCGCTCAATTTCAGTGATAAAGCTAACATATTCAGTTGGATTGATGTGAGTTTGCCGATTTTCAGACAAACATTTTTGAGTGTCTGACGATCGCAAAAGCGTGAAACCCAGGGTCACACACTCAAATCTATATATATATATATATATATATATATATATATATATATATATATATATATATTAATTCAGATACTTCAATCCAAGGGAAAAAAGCAGGAAGGTAAATTCCAAAAAACCCGATCCTAATTAATATTAAAAATTTATTTTAATATTAAAAAATGATACAGGAAGAGAGCTCCATGTAATAAAATATTACAGAGCAAATATAAATTAAAAAAGGATTAATTCAAAGATGTTGAATGGCCATTTCGATATGAAGATCCCCACGGGGAACGAAGTTTGCTTGCTTTAGGCATGGTAACACCTTTACGCAGTGATTGCTAATCTCTAACTGAACTAAGATCATTGGAATTACCATAGATCTAACAATTTATACCCCTGGTCTTATAATATTGATCATGTGTAAATCGCATCATTTTATAAAAATGTAAATTTCTAAATAAATTGTTTGGAATAAAGCTTTTTGCTTCCATAACCTTTTAGATTGTAGTATTGGTAACCTTAAGTGGGAGGAGTTTAAAATCTATCTGTAAAAGAAAAATTTCTTTTTAAAGATTTTTAAGTGGTCTTAAACTTTTGATCAGGAGTATATATATATATATATATATATATATGTGTGTGTGTGTGTGTGTGTGTGTGTGTGTGTGTGTGTGTGTTTGAATTATTCTCAGATAGAGTGTATGGAACAAAAAGAAGAAAAAGATAAGAGGTAAAACTTGATAGCTTTTATAGCTATCAAGGTTTACCTCTTATCTTTTTCTGTTGGTGTTTAAACGTCATCTATTAATGTCGTTAATTTACTTGGGTATATATATATATATATATATATATATATATATATATATATAAAAGGAAACTTAACAAATTAAATGAAAATAAGATAAAGAAGCACATCAAAATAGATGAATAAAGTGGCGGTGGGGGGAATTATTACATTTTAAAATAACTGAATACACAAAATGTATCAATGTTTTTCCAAAGAAGACGAGACATGTCAAAAGTTTAAACCGGAAATAAGACAGTCGCATAAAATATAAAAAGCGAAGAGTTGGAAAAAATATTAAAACTTAAAGGATAATAATAATAATAATATAAAAACATTAGAAAGTTCTTTGAAGGGTTTTCTTAATATTTAAATAAAAAAGCAAAAACAAAATAGATGAGAAAGAACACAAGTAAAGTTTTAGAAACGTAAGTACAAGATAAAAGATAACAAAATATCAGTTAAATAAGTTAAATTTTAAGGTATATAATTAAAAAGGGGTAAATTCTATAGATAATAGCAAATAGTTAATAAATTGAGATAATTTTAGATATATTTAAGAGTGTGGAAAAATTCTATGGTGGCAAAAATTAGTGATTTCCTTACGTTGGTTCAACAAGCTCGCCTTTAAGAAACTAATTGTATGGATTTTTTTTCTTGTAAGGAAAAAGGAAAATAATTCATGTAACGATTTATATATATATATATATATATATATATACAATGTAGTGATATTATAACATATCCATGTTATAATTTCTGAATAAATATTATTAGCTCTCTTTTGTATTGAGCTCTTTTTTTTAAAAAATAGTGTTTTTTTGGACAAGGAATATTATTCCACCCATACTTATATATATATATATATGTGTGTGTGTGTGTGTGTGTGTGTGTGTGTGTGTGTGTGAATTATTTTCAGATAGAGTGTATGGAACAAAATGAAGAAAAAGATAAGAGGTAAAACTATTCTTAGTTGGCACATTTCTTTCTCTGAGATACTTTATTAAAGAAAAACGCCCACTCGTCAGGGGATTTTTATGTTAGCTTGATAATGTAAATAGTACAATGACGAAAGACGTCAGCTAAGTATAGTTTTTCCTCTTGTCTTTTTTTTCTACTTCTCTTTTTTTGTGAACCCAGACGATGTCAATTTTTTCTTTTCTTGTTTATTTGTTTTTATTTTGTTTTATCTTTTTCTTTCTTTTTCTTTTTTATTTTCTTTTTTAATTTCTTTGCAAATCTATTTAAAAAGGAAAATTAGACTGATTTTTCTCCAGTTTCTGAAAGGATTTTTCGGTTGCTGAGGTGATGTGTTATCCCCCGTGGGGATTTTCACATCGAAATGGTCATTCAACATCATTGAATTAATCCTTTTTTAATTTATATTTGCTCTGTAATATTTTATTACATGGAGCTCTCTTCCTGTATCATTTTTTAATATTAAAATAAAATTTTTAATATTAATTAGGATCGGGTTTTTGGAATTTACCTTCCTGCTTTTTTAACTTGGATTAAAGTATCTGATTTAAAATAATATATATATATATATATATATATATATATATATATACCACTGACGATAATTATTAGATCACACCAGTCTTTTTAAAAGAAATTATGTATTTCATTCTATTTTTTGTATTTATCGCCAAGTGGCTAATTCTAAATGAAATTAGAATGATTCTTTTGTTATTATAACTTTGCAAAATTTTACAAGGTAGCCAAGAAGCCTTTGCTTTGGCCAGCGCTTCTTAGCACATGACTTATCTATCTATTCACGTTACCTTGGCCATCAGAAAAGCAAACGGATTTCGACCTGTGAAGTCACAATTTTATTCGCCTGAAGAGAGTCAAATTTAGACTCGAAACACGTGTAGCGACACAAATACCATTATGGACACATAATATATCATACAAAAAGCAAGTAATATTAATAATAGTAGCTACAATAAATCTATACTCTAAACAAAACGCCACGGCCTCTCGCACTTTTTCTTAAATATACACTACCGGCCATAATTATTCGGTCACCCCAGTTTTTTTAAAAAGAAAGGTTGTGTTTCATACTATTTTTTGTGTTATTGCCAAATGAAAATAGAATTGTTATTTTGTTATTATTACTTTCCAAAATTTTACAAGGCAAAGAAGCAAAGATGAACTCGTCCGAATTGCTCTAAATTTTCTTCATTCTTTCATTGATGAAACTGCAATATAGGTAATTATTAAATATTTATAAATTTATTTGATGCACATGTTATTGTGCAGTATTAACAAAACTACCACTCTACTTTCATTTACAATTATTCACTTGGCAATAAATACTAAAAAATATGAAATGCATCATTATTTTAAAACACAGGGGTTTTATTATGTGACCAATCTGCCAAACAAGTAATTAAATTAGTGAAGTCGAGGTACCATCGATGAAAGCTAAGAACAATCACCATAAAGATATTCATAGAAAAATACTGGGTAGACACATAGCAGAGGCAAAAGAATAACAGTGGCAGCAAAATTAGATCAGACAGCTAAGTTGCTAATCTAGTATCTCGTTCAAATTCGTATTTAGCGGGCACCAGTGATCTAAATGTTCAATATTCTGCCGAGAAAACTTTTCTTATACCGCATCGTGAACCGAGTTTTCTGGCGGTAGTCCCTTTATTTCAGTTTGAAACGCGACACCAAGAAGGCGTCCATGAGTTCCTCGCCTGGAGGTTATCACCAGCCACGTTGATGGAAGCAAAAAAAAAAAAAAAAAAAAAAACTTGTTTAAAGTGATTAGTGAGAGCAATTTCATTTTAGAAGCGTTAAAATTAATAGGCTTCTACTTGCCACAGGTCACAACACATTGTAAGCCCTTTTCTAAATCAGCTACACATTTTGTTTTCTCGAACATATTAAACATATTATCACCACGAGAGTAAATAGATTGTTTTATCATCAGCGTAGGTTTGAAACTGATGACATCAGAAAGGTCTTTGGTGAAAATAAAGAACAGTGTGAATTTAAGAAAAGATTAAGTCAAAGAAAAAGTAATAAAAACTATAACCGTTTAACATATAAAGAAGACCAGCATGTCAAACGGTATTAAGCGCCATCGAGATATACAAAGCAACCGCCGTGTTTTACCAGTCTTATCGCAAGTGTGACTGGCTCTTTAAGCAATACTCGTCAACACATGAGTGGCTGACCTAGCAAAAGAAAGGACTATTTACTGTAAAAACGCAAAATACATAGTTGCTAGTAAAGGAAAGCAAGAAGAAAGGACTATTTACTGTAAAAAGGCAAAATACATAGTTGCTAGTGAAGGAAAGCAAGAAGAATGGACTATTTACTGTCAAAAGGCAAAATACATAGTTGCTTATAGAGGAAAGCAAGAAAAAAGAACTATTATCTGTAAAAGGGCAAAATATATAGTTGCTAGTAAAGGAAAGCAAGAAGAATGAACTATTTACTGTCAAAAGGCAAAATACGTTGTTGCGAGTAACGGAAAGCAAGAGGAAAGGACTATTTACTGTAAAAAGGCAAAATACATAGTTGCTAGTAAAGGAAAGCAAGAAGAATGGACTATTTACTGTCAAAAGGCAAAATACATAGTTGTTAGTAAAAGAAAGCAAGAGGAAAGGACTATTTACTGTAAGAAGGCAAAATACATAGTTGCTAGTAAAGGAAAGCAAGAAGAATGGACTATTTACTGTAAAAAGGCAAAATACATAGTTACTTGTAGAGGAAAGCAAGAAGAAAGAACTATTATCTATAAAAGGGCAACATACATAATTGCTAGTAAAGGAAAGTCAGAAGAATGGACTATTTACTGTCAAAAGGCAAGATACATAGTTGCTTGTAGAGGAAAGCAAGAAGAAATAACTATTATCTGTAAAAGAGTAAAATGCATGGTTCTTAGAAGAAACGAAAGACATTGTTTTTAGTAAAAGAAAGTAACAAGAAAGGAATATTAATTGTAAGATATTAACTCTTATTAGGAACTTTTTTTTTTCGGTATAATGTCCATAGTTGTTGCTTTTAGTTCCCCTTGGTGTCCTTTCAAGGGATTTCTAAATTTGTAGGTGTCAGTTTTTCCTTTATGTTAATGACCTGTCCCCCACCTGTACAGATGTAATTATGCATATACCGAGGGACTAAGCCTACAATCTTCGGATATGCATATCACATTTTCCGGCATACATTACTAGAGAACTATGATAGCTACACTTCTGTATCTACTTGATTTTGAAGTCCTCATTATGTTGCATACATACTGGGATGTCTCTTTTACTGAAGACCATGTAGCGGTTATTTCACAATTGTTGAGGTCCTCGGTATGACGGTAAACTGGATCCGGCAGCAGGGCCTCTGACTGGGAGGTTGTGAAGAACATGGAACTACCTCTTAATTGCTGTTGTCCCATGCCCACTCTGACCCGGAGTGGTAGCACCTGTTAGGGTCCCAGCTATGGGCAAGTAGTTAACCGCAAAAGTGGGTCCAAACACCATGAAAGTATAAAAATGGACTTTTATAGAAATATACACATTTTAAAGAAAAATATTACTAATAATACATTTTTGGAAACGTTATTTTTAATCGATACTCGTATTTGAGAAGAAATCCTGTTTTTAATCAAGCAGTATATTTATATGTTTATTTCTACCGACCTGATTATTTACGATAATTTTTTGTTCGAAAATGTGCGTCATTCGGCAGGATTCGAACTTGCGACCCCTATCAACATAGGTGAAGCCACCAATTGATAGTTTTCGTACAAAATTTATCGTAAATAATCAGGCCGGTAGAAATAAACACATAAATATACTGCTTGATTAAAAACAGAATCTCTATTCAAATACGAGTATCGATTAAAAATAATGTTCAAAGAAATATTTTCAATATGTCGGTTGTTAAAACCATTTCGTTAATCTTCGGGATTTTCCGTATGTAAACTGATGTTATGCCGTTCGATAAATAAATTTTCATTTATCATACAAACGAAACAATTATATTTTCTCAATCTTCTGCTCTGGAGTAAACTGTGGGGAGGCCAGTTTAATAAACATTACTCGAGCACCCTATTTCAGAGTCATCTGTCTTAACTTAGTGTTGTGGATTCCGGTTGAGGAACCGCACAAAATAACGAACCACAAAACAGATATTTGAGATAGAAAAATAAGTTACATTAAACGTAAAGATACAAACTTGAACGCATGTTAGTAATCCAGGAATACGATTAGTAAGGAATATATATATATATATATATATATATATATATATATATAAGTCTTTGAAGTGAAGCCGTGCTAGAATTAGTATGTTCACGTCAGAATTGACAGGTGCTGTGTAATATTATTCTAGCTGAGTGGAGCTCAAAGCTACTATGACTGCTGAGGCGGTATTCTCTGTGAAACTTCGGTATCGTTCGGTATCTTACAGTAACTTACGGATCGATATCAATCCACCCCCCCCCACTGAGGCAAAATATGGCACAAGGCTTTTTTAGAGTGGGTGATCCGGGCCATACAGCCAAGCCAAAAAGATCTGTCAGACTTTACCCAGTCGTAACTCTACCCTTCGGCATAGCCAGGACTGGGTTTATGCTTTCCGTCCAAAGGAGAGAGCCGACAGTGTCATATCCGGAAATAAACTCGGATGGATCGATATCAATCCACCCCCCCCCCACCACCACCACTGGGGCAAAATGTGGCACAAGGACTTTTCAGAGTGGGTTATCCGGGCCTTATAGCCCAGCCAAAAACACCTGTCTGACTTTACCCAGTCGTGACTCTACCCTTTGGCATAGCCACGACTGGGTTTTATGCTCTCCGTCCGAAGGCAGAGAGCCGGGAGTGTCAAGTGCGGAATAAACTCGGACGGATCTCTCGTATCTCTCTATGACAGGAGTATTTGTATACTCAAGTCGTGTCCATTATCATAGAAAAAGGGGATATCCCACAACACTTAGATAGCCTCATTCGCTGACTCAAGGAGACTATATAAAATTCCTCGAACCAAAGCATCACATTCTTACTTACCATTCTTACTGCAAGCACCATAATACCTCAAAGGCTCTGTTAAAACCAAGTCAAAGTACCATTGCCGACACTTTACGTAGCGAGCTTATACATAACGTCTACTCATGCACATATGCTAATTAATGCGAGCACTAACTAATCACAACTATGGATATATCTTTGAAATTTATCGTCATATCTTAGAAAAACACGCTTTTAATCGATCTGATATTCTGTCAGTTAAATTTTGAAGCCTTAATTTGATTGGTAAAGAAAACATGCAGGAATTATTTTATTTTTTAATCAGATAATCATATGAACGTTTTGTGCTAGGATTGTTAACGAGTCAATAGGATTCAGCATGCTCATTTTTCACCAATTCATATGTGATCTGCTATGCTTGATTTCAGAGTTAACGCATAGATTATGGTCTTTCACTGCTCATCAAATTATTTATCTTTCACTTACGCATTCTTGGAGGAAATCTAGAGGGCACAGGGATTTGTGATAAACGCAACAAATATAAGGATACTTGTACGGAATTTTTATTGTATAAGAACTGGAAATCTCATCTATCTCAATTTGACGTTCGATACTGGAAGGCAGCGAGGAAAACGGATGACGGCAAAGAAACAAACACCAATAATTGAAGAAGTAAATATGACAAAGGCTGTGGAGGAAAAGTATTGTGTGTCATGAGTGCTTCATGCAAACTTGTTCGGAGCCAAGCGGTAACCATAGCGACAGTGTGCGCTATCTTTAATGCACAAGATAGCGCTGAGGTGAGCTGACTCATTCAGTGCAGCAACCAATAATGGTACGATGGCCTTCATGAGTGGGGGGGGGGGTAGAAGGCGGGAAATCTAAAAGAAAAGAAAGAGTAAAGCTTTGATGACATGAGAAAAAACAGGGGGGAAGCGTCATCATTGAAAAGAGAGAGAGAGATAGACAGATAAATATACAGAGAGAGAGAGAGAGAGAGAGAGATTTTATAGTTTGGTTTAAATGAGTTATTAATGTTGTATTGATCCAATATGTAAGGTCAGTGACAATCTGGATAATGAGCTTTGTATTTGTTTACTGCCCGGTGGGGCTCTAACACATTGGAGTAAGAAATGATTATTTAGCAGGTTTTTTGCTGAAAAACATGCAATTTGCAAGAAATTTACTCTTTCAGTATCTATTCATGAAAAATGCTGCTAATATCTATCTATCTATCTATCTATCTATCTATCTATCTATCTCAGCGTCTTTCTTTCTTTCTTTCTTTCTTTCTTTTTTCTTTCTTCCTAGTTCAGATCTATCTATCTATCTATCTATCTATCTATTTCTCTCAGTCTCTTTCTTTCTTTCTTTCTTTCTTTCTAGTTCATATCTATCTATCTATCTATCTATCTATCTATCTATCTATCTCAGTCTCTTTCTTTCTTTCTTGTTTTCTTTCTTTCTTTCTTTCTTTCTAGTTCATATCTATCTATCTATCTATCTATCTATCTATCTATCCTATTCCAGCCTTTCTGCCTCTTCACATCTTTCTATATCTTTTTATTTCACACACACACACACACTCTCTCTCTCTCTGTCTCTCGCTCTCTCTTTCTCTATTTTTATATCCATCTTTTTCAATAATTTTCTCTTTCTTTCTTTCTTTCTTTCTTTCTTTCTTATCTGTCTTTTCTGCTCATATCTCTCAGACTTTTCACTTCTAACTCAAAATGTATACCTAATATAAAACGTTCCTATAACTCTATATTTATACAGAAAATAGTTTATATATTCAGTTAAAAGTAAAATAAAATCCATGCTTCATAGTGGCTAAAAGTCGAAAGCACTTGGAGACATAAAACATGCAGACAATTGTTATGTAATTTATCTTCTGAAAAGAGACAAATTTTAAATTCACCTGAAAAACTTAACTCTAGCAACTTGGTTGCCATTTTTAACGAAATTTGCATATATATAGAAATTTGCATATTTACATATATATATATATATATATATATATATATAGATAGATAGATAGATAGAGAGAGAGAGAGAGAGAGAGAGAGAGAGAAAGAGAGAGAGAGGGGGAGTACACAAAGACTAGTAGCAATTATTTTTGAAGCCTGTAACTGACACTCACCATGATATTTATATTTCTACGTTTATATTGTGTATGACAGTTTTATAAAATTTTAATAATCCGATATACAGGGCTAAAAACGGCAAATGACAATGCTTGTTGATTTTTAATGAGATTCAGAGAGACTGGAATTGCCACCGGCACACACACACACACACACACACACACACACACACACACACACACGCACACACAAATGCCCCCAAGCAAATGGCTCTCCTTTGACCACCATAGAGATACTTTCTTTGCCTGCCATCAGTGTGGCTGATGCAAAACTCCCGGTGAGCAACACACTGTGCCTCCTTGGCCTCACTCTCTCGACCGACCTCAAGTGGAACGACTATATCGAATCTATAGCTGCATCTACTGCTAGGAAGTTTGTGTCCGGCCAGAAAGCTTTTGCTCCTCAGAATCCCTGTTGCGCATTTATGAATCTACCATTCGTCCATGCATTAAATAATATTGCCGTATCTGGTCGGGTGCTTCTGCTACTCATCTCGAGATTGTCGACAAAATTCAACGGAGGATCTGCAATGTAAATGGTCCTGACTTTCACTCTTGACTTCGGTCACTTTCTCACCGACGTTACGTGGCTTTCGTCTGCTTTCGCACAAATATTTTCATGGCTACTGCACTGATTAGCTGTTATTTTTTTAAATACACGTGACACATATCTGACCATTAAGAAGTAACCCCAAATCACAACACATCAGTAGACTATTTCTTTGTTTTCTCATTTATCTCGCAATCTCTGTAGAAGCTTCAATAAAATTGAAACATGTTAGATTCATATACATTTCCATTTTGTTTATTTTTCTTTATTCTATCGTATATATATATATATATATATATATATATATATATATATAGCCCGACGTTGCTCGGGAGTAATGAAAGCTTTAAAACTAATCCATAGTCCTGGAGCTCAGACTCTTTAGACGTTGACACAAAAGACTAAAAGGCAATAGTTGTTTCTAGTTAAAGCGAAACCGTAGACTAAAAATGAATGGATGTAAGTCAAATTTTGATTTATTGGTATCGATATCAAATAAGTTTTTTTCGTCGTAAACTGAATTTTGAAGGTTAAATAAGTCCTCTGAGTAAATGGTATCATGGCTGAGACTAAGAACTATAATTTTACCTACTTAGAGCTAAACCCGAAGCAAAAACTAAAATAAAAGGGCTGAAAAAATACAGACACCCGAGCAACGCCGGATTATACTGCTAGTTGTCTCATATTTTTCGGTATCAAAGGATAATTCTAGATTGCGACTTTTCTTTCCAGTTGCAGTTGCCGTTTTCAGCCATATTTATCCGGTTATTAAAACTGAAATCAGTCCTTTTTCAAAAATTGTCCGATATTGCGTCCCAAATAAATCCAGATTGATATTTCCGAAACCAAAACCTTTGTATACAAAAGTATAAGTTCCAAAGAAGGCTATAATTTTGGTTCGTTAACGAAATTTTTTTTCCTTCTCAAAGATATAAAAAGTCGTTGTATATTTAAGTGACAATGAACGGCCATTTTGTTATAAGTGCAGGAAAAGAAAAGAAAATAGCCAAAAATTTCCAAGAAAGTGTGTCCATGTTTTAGTTTGTTGAAGATATATATATCTGATCACCTTTCTGATCAGAGTACAATTAAGCAACATCTCTTAGAAAAACATAGCAATGTAGGTAATATCAGGCAGATTTTAGTCAGCAACACAATAATCCTCACACATACACACAGTCAAAAGAATCTTCAGATATTGGAGGCCATCTACATTAAATCCAAACAACCCACACTTAATAAAATCATATTTAAATCTTGTCATAACACATTACATTGCATTTAAATATATGGTTCTGTTATCATTTTGAGCTCTCACGCGTTGTGACGTCATAGAACCACATTACAAAATTTACGAACTGCGTTTGCTATTTTTGGTAACCGTTATCGTTGCTTAGCAAAGTTTTTTGTCAACACAGGATAAAATCGTTGCTGATGGTGGATGTTTTTATGTTAACGTCCTTGTAACCTCTCTGAAGATGGCTCATGTGAGCCGAAAGCTTAGAACCAACTTAATAAAAAATTATCCGAATGTTGGAGAATTTTTGTCTTTATTTTCAACTGAAATTAAAGCCAAAATACGATGTTTAGAACGGCTCATCATTAAGCATAATAGACATTCATTGTTTCTTATATTTAACAGTATATGTTTAGAAAAGAAATATATGTGTGTGTGTGTGTTTGTGTGTGTGTATGTGTGTACAGTAGTGAGCATAAAGATCAGAACGATGTTAAGAAAAAGTCTAAATGTAAAAAAAAACTTTTTATTTTAATGCTTCATTGAACATTTTCTCAAGGAAAAATAAGGATAGAAAGGTAAATTATATAATTCTAAAATATAAATCTCAATAAACTTATTTTGATAAAGTTATAAGAAAAATTATATAACATTAAAAAATAGATGATCAAAAACATCAGAACGATTAACAAATTAATACTATTATAATGGATACATCATATCCAAATGAAAATAGCGTTCATAATTCATTAGTACTTGATGGGTAAACCTTTACTTTCAATAACAGCTTAACATCTTTTGCTACATGAGCGAATTAATGTCTTGCATTCATTAACGGATATTTTCTCCCATTCTCCTTTCATATTAGTCCAAAGTTCTTCGACTTTTGTTGGATTCTTTTCTTTAGCTCTTTCATTTAGTAACTTCCAAACATTCTCAAGAGGATTCATGTCTGGGCCTTGAGCAGGGCTCTCCATAACAGTAACATCCTCCTCAGAAAGAAATGTGTGTGTGTATGTGTGTGTACAGTAACGAGCATAAAGATCAGAACGATGTTAAGAAAAAGTCTAAATGTAAAATAGCTTTTTATTTTAAAGCTTGATAGAACAATCAAGGAAAAATACGGATATGAAGGTAAATTATATAATTTCAAAATATAAAGCTCAATAAACTTATTTTGATCAAGTTATGAAAATAGTTATATAACATTCGAAAAAAAATAGATGATCAAAAACATCATAACGATTAACAAAATCATACGATAATAATGGCTACATTATTTCATATTTAGACCTTTTCTTAACATTGTTCTGCTCTTTATGCTCGTTACTGCATAGACTCCAATATTAGTTCTACATACACACGCAGAAAGAAAGAAACATACTGGATTTTAAAATTAAATACACACAAGCTAGGGTTAAATAGGGACTTAGGTGTGTTGAACCTTTACAAATATTTCAATAGCTAAAAAAATTTTTTTCAGATATTCCAAGAAATTTTTATCTAAAACAAACAGACTTTCTCTACGGACGTGCCACATGTTGTGAAAAAACACACCACGTGATGTAAACAAAAAAAATATTCGAACGCTATCGTGAAATACGTTTCTAATTCAAATTTAAAAATCAGTTGTTTCTGATGAAGGACCGAGAGCGGTCTGAAATATAAACTATAATAATAATAAAAATAAACAAATACTGTTCAAAAAAAGTACATTTTTAAATTCAAAACTTTTTATTAATATTCTTTCCTATATATATATATATATAAAGAGAGAGAGAGAGGCGGGGAGATAGATATTCAACGTCTTGAAGAGATACGTTTAAATATTGAGGCTGTTGTACGCTTTTGATCTGTCACCACTAATGCCAGACGAAAACATTCAAGAGAAAACATTCACACAAACAAAACATCGTAATCAATGCTTTTATAAGATTAACTTTCTCATCAATTTTTATTTCACCCGGCTGGTAAAGAGTAGAGTGAGCAAATATTACCCGATTTTGAATTGTGGTTCTTTTTGCCCTCCAACTATTTTTGACTGACCTTTCAACCATCTGATGAACAGTCATGAACGTTCTCAAATTTAAAAGCCTTGATAAACCAGTGACATTCCCGCCTTTGTATACAAACACGCGCAGCGCAATAAATCTTACATTGCCTTGATAAAGTCAGCGAAAACCGTCGGCTAAGCATAGATTTTCCCGTCTTTTTTTTTTTTTTTAATTCATTTCGTTTCTTCTACAGATGCACATTATCTGAGATTATTTACGAATATATATTGAAGATGGTAAGGAATTTATTTCGTCTACCGGCCTGAATAGTCGAGACAGTTTAAAGAAAATGCGTCTTCTGGTAGGATTTGAAGGCAAATATAACCGTGCTGGATTTTGAAGATATTTGTAACCGACTGGTCTGGTTTAGACGGTGGTTTCATCTGCAGAAGAAAGCGCGAGTTCGAATCCTGATGAAAAGTTTTCTTGTAAATGTGTGTTGTAGTGCAGTGGATATGTGCTCTGAACGAGAAATTGGAGATCCGAGTTCGAATTTCAGTTGAATTCGTTGCATTCACTTACGCGCAAATTCTCTTGGAAAAGGTATTATTCCCTCCAGCTATTGGTTAAATAACAGGACATATTGAGTTCTATAGCCTTGGTTGGCAGCCAGTCTACCACAGAAAGTAACAGCCACCTAATGCTGGAAAATCTTCTGCTCAGTCAGTCATGTCTATTTCGAGACATGATCACCCATGCATGTAATACGTATGGCACTTAACTGACTGTGGATGCATGCCAGTAGACTAAATAAATAAATACTGCTTAAAAAAGGCGGAGCGTCTACTCAAATACGAGTTTCCACTAAAAATAACGTTTTGAAGTTATATATATATATATATATATATATATATATAGTCATCCGCAGACAGATCTGTTTCGCTGTATCACAGCTCATCAATACGGTTAGACTCCGATTGCTTTTAACCCAGAATTGAAACCCGACCGAATTGGCGTCAGTCGGCGATTCTACCTCTGGGCTATGGGCGTTCGGTAGAAGAAGGCAGACTTTTTAGCGTTTATATTGTCATTATACACGCCCAATAGCCAGAGTGCTCTAATCCATTGCTGAATGATCGATGCGTACATGCCAGAGTAGCTACTGTTTTTGAAAGTCTACCACTTCTGCTACTTCTTCCAGAGTGCTCAATCAGGGTGTGATATATATATATATAATAAGTATTATTATTATTATTATTATCATTATTATTATTATTGCATACTGCAACTTAACAGCTATAAAGGTTCGGTGTTAAACCACCACCATCAGGCATCAGGCATTACATATGGCGACGATTTGGTTGCATGTTTTATCGGAATGTTACATGCTGCAACTGCTCTCGTGGCCCCACTTTCTTTTCAGGATTTACTTTCATAGTCTTATCCATGTTTTAGACATGACTGCACGACAGCGGAGGTTTAAACTCGGAATTGTCTTTCCCCTAGGAAGACTGCCTTCCAGGGATTTCAAGCTCCATCTCCCCGAGGTGGCTGGTTATGAGGCGTCAGTTTTCCACCTCTCGCCCATTATCCGGCTTAGAGCTGGACTTAATTGTGAGAGGCTGTTTGAGACGCATGCTGAGAAAAACTGTCTTGCTTTCTAGTGCATTTTTTAATCTAACGTTTTATATATTTAAAAAGAGTGTTAATTTTTTTTTTTTTTTGAGTGGGTAGCTTGTTCCCACTATTACCTTCGGCTATGACAACCTTTTAAACATGATGTACGTATACAAACATTTATGTACATTACGTGTTTTAGAAGCTCAATAACTAACGTTTCTTTAAATATATAAAAGACTAGATAAACAAAAACACTGGAAAGGAAGACAAATTACGAAATAGAAAATAAATAAACGAACGCAAATATCGAAAGGTTTGCTGGTTTTAGATAAAGATAGCAGAAACCGAAAATGAAAAAATATATCGGGATTTGAAGCCTAAGATACTCGGGTGTTATGAAGTCATTATTTAGCATTCAATAAATTCATTTAGGCTGCCTGTTTTTTGACAGTACTGTCACTGAAACTATCAATTAATAAAAAACGAAACTAGAATAGAAAATGTAAAGTTGATAAATGTAATTTTAGGTAAGCAAAGCAGAAAGTCAAAATAAAACAAACGATCTTCTGGTTGGTTCGATAAAAAAAAAAATTCTAAGACAGAAAAACTTGGTAACTGTGGAAAAAGTTGACAGAAATAATAATAAAAAATACATATATAACTTCAAATAAATATAATAATCATAATATATATATATATATATATATATATATATATATATATATATATATATATATATATATATATATTGAATGTTTGAGTTTTTTTAACGGCATATCAACCTCTCTGGGTTATTTAATGCCAAACAGGTTGGGTTTTAAGTTTGTTTTTTTTATTTTTATTTTATCATGTTCGGCTATAGTGGAAAGGTTGATTTAGTCAGATTTTTAATGAAAAAATCTTTTTTTTTTTAATTTTTGTTTTTATTTTTTTTTATTTTAAAAAACTGAAAATATTTCTAGTTTTGTATTCAAAAATGTTTTTCTAGGAACAATTTTTTTTTCCTTCAAAAATGTGTTTCGATAATAATTTTTTTTTCTTTAAAAATATATTATTGGTAATATTTTTCTTTCAAAAATGTATATATTTCTATAAAAGTCTAATTTTTATACATTTATAGTGTTTTGAGCACAGTTTAGGAATTAACTATTTGCCCATAGCTGGGACCCCAACAGGTGTTACCACTCCGGATCAGAGTGGACCTGGGAACAACAGGTTCCATGCTCCTCCCAACCCCCCAATCAGAGGCCTTGCTGCCGGATGCAGTTTACCTTCATACCCAGGAACTATATTGAATGAAATAAATAATAAATTAAAATTATATTAATTTATTATATTACTTAAAAATGGCACAAAAGCAATATTTACATTTTACAGTTAAAACTAAAACCCTTTCATTTTTTTTTTTTAGGCTCGACAAGACGCATAAACATTTCCTTGTCTTTAAAACGCCATATTATATCTTTGTCAGTCAGTTAAGTGTCATACGTGATACACGCTTGAGCGATCATGCCTCGAAAGAGACATGACTAACCGGGCAGATATTCCCCCGGCAGGTTGCCATTATTTTCTGCTGTAGACTGGTTGCCAACCAAGGTTGTAGAACCCAATCTGTCCTGATATTTAATTTATAGCTGGAAGGAAGAGACGGATTAACACCTTTCCCAAGGGTATTTGCGCGAACGCTGGAATTCGAACTCGGATCGTCGATTTCTCGTTCCGAGCCGATATCCACTGTACCACATCGCACATCCCTATTATATACATATCTGTAAAAATTCCAAATAGGTTAAATCCGTAGGGGTCTGCGTTGCGGTACAGTGTATATTGGCGCAAAACAAGATATGAGAGAGCCGAGTTCAAATTCCGGTTAGATCATTTACTTGAGAAAGTTATTAATCCGTCTCTTCTTCTTCCAACTATGGTTAAATAGTAAAACAAGTTGGGTTCTATAGCCTTGGCTGGCAACCAGTCTACCGCAGAAAGAAATGACAACCTACCGCGGGAAATTTTTTTCTCAGTCAGTCATGTCTTTTTTTTTTTTTTTAGATATGATCGTCTGAGCATCATGTATGGCACTTAACTGACCGACTGACTCAGGACTACTTATCATGAATGGATCAGTCTATTCATGATAGTAAAGAGGCTCTTACCGCAAAAATGTTTTTAACAGAGGATAGATAATTATACTCAGAAATCTAAAGGTGCATTGATATAGGAAATGAGACATTCCAGAAACTATGCAAAGTACTAAGACACAGGAAAATTTCATTAGAAAGATAAAAAAAAAAGAAGAGTGCTACGTAATATCAATCAATGAATGCTGGACAATTTTCTAGCTGATGAACAGGAACTGGGTGTATCAGAAATGTGGTTCTACAAAAGAATTTTGAGAATACCATTGACAGGGAAGCGTTCATGAAAATGGAAACAAAAAGTACACTTATTTAGAATCGGAAGGATAAATTTAAAATTTCTTAGCCTCATAATGAAGGGGTGAAGGATTGGAAAATTTGGTGCGCATAGGACAAATATCAAAATCATGATTGGCTACGTACACGGTGCATAGATAAAAAGTCTAAAAAATTAAAAAAATACATTACAATGAGATCGTCAACAAAACGGATCCGAGAGTAAGTAAAAAAAAAAGTCGGTGGAAAATTTATTGGAGATAAAAACTCAGTCTGGTTTTCAGTGGCGGCCATTGTATTATTTAATAATGTTTCGTTTTTGTTCTAATGTTCTTCTTCTTTTATGTGCCCTGTCGTTTCAGGACGTAGGCGATCATGGCCTTCCACGTCTTCTTGTCCCTGGTGGCTCTTAGCACGCCTTCTCCTGTTACACCATGCAACCCTCGTTCCGTCATCCACTTGATCAGGCCCATCAAATATGTTATCCGCTGCTTTCCTCTGTCTCTTTTCCCCTCTATCTGGCCTGTTAGTATCAGGTTCTGCAAGCCCTCCTTCCTCATTTCATGTCACAGGAACTTTAGTTGTCTTTTCCTGATGCTCAGTATTAATTTCCTTTTTGTTTCCATCATTTCTAAGACCTCATCATTGCTCACATGCTCGATCCATGATATTCGCAGCATCCTTCTGTAGAACCACATTTCAGCTGCTTCAAGTTTTTTCTATATCTTCGAAGATATTGTCCAACATTCAGTGCCATATTGAAGAACCGACATCACATAGCAATCCAGTATTCTCTTCTTTGTTTCTAGCGAAATTGTCCTGTTTTTTAATACTTTACTCAACTTCTGGAATGCTTCCTTCGCCATGCCAATTCGCCTTCGGATCTCTGTGTCGCAGTTTCCGTCTTCTTTTATAACACTTCCTAGGTATTTAAATTTTTGTACCTGCTTGATTTTAGAGTCCCTCATCTGTATGGAATTCAATTTGAACGTCGAGGAACACATTGGCTGAACAGGTGGATTCTGAACATTTCTGCCGAATGTCCTCTTTTCACGCCGAGTCAGGATGTCATTTTCCGGCTTCCTAAGATTGTCTGACTCAAAAAGTGCATTCCAAATAATATGCAGATAGTTTTGAAAATCTGAAATCTTTTCCATATTATAACATGTAAGATTTACACTGGTCGCTTCCATGTTGTGTGGCCTACGGCCATAACACGTTGAATACCCGGTTCTCGGTCGAGCACCGAAGTTAAGCAACGTTGAGCTTGGTCAGTACTTAGATTGGTGACTGCTTGGGAATACCAAGTGCTGTAAGCGTTCAGTGACGGATGTGCGTTGTGGCGCAGTGGATATCGTCTCAGAAAGAGAAATCGGTGAGCCGAGTTCGAATTCCAGTTGAATACCCCGCATTCACTTAAGCACTGGTACCCTTGGGTAAATGTATTAATCCGTCGCTTCCCTCCAGTTATGGGTTAAATAACAGAGTAGGACTTGGGGACCCTGCCCTTAAAAAAACAAATCTCAATGAATCTTGATACCCAAAGAGAAAAAAGTATTACTAGACACAAAACGTATATAAAAAAAAAAAACAATAAATTGTTGAAAGAAAAAGGTATTACCAGCAATAAATAAATAAAAATTTAGTTGGCAATAAATGACCTGCCGAGGTTGATATGCCATAAAAAACAAACCAACCAATCAACCAACCTTGTTGTGTAATGGTTACTAAGTTTGTCTTGCTAGATCATTTACGACTGAATAGTGAGTTGTACCCTCACTGGGTGCTCCATACTTTTGGCTTAGATAATCAACTCTTGGGGCACACTGTCTTGTTGTAATTGTCAGCAAGCTTGCCTTTCTATATTAGTTACGACCGAATAGTGCGTTCGATTCTTTGGCCGTGTGCCACGCCTAAAATACGTTTTTAAGATTACCATATATATTTAGATATATTATTTATGCAAAGGAGATTTTGGCACTCATGACGAACACCTAATTCTGTAAATAAATAAAAAAGTGAAAGTTCTCCCAAAACCCTGAAAATATCTTCTGGTTGAAAAACTGTAGGCTAAACATTTGTTATATATAAATATAAAAAAGCAAAAATGCAATTAGACCTGTCAACTCTCCGGGCTCCAACAATAGACTCTCTGTTCCGACATTTTTTTTTATCCTGTTCAGTCGGTTCGTGACAAGTATTCGGCCAGTTAACAGTGTTGATTTTCCGTTGAGTCTGCCAGTTTTTACAAGATTCTCTTTGTAAGTAATTCGGAGCTGATGAGTGAAATATTTTCAGTTGAATTTTGTAGCTTTTCTGAAAACCATTTCCCTGTTTGGTTCATGATTATGTCAAATTATTGCAGAGATAACTCTTTTCAATAACAGTTTAAACGAACTGAGGTTCGTTTATACATTTGGCCTGAAATAGGTTAATATTTGTCCAAAATTACATCTTTGTTGGTAATAACTGCTGTGAATTCGATGAATATTGCGTTTGAATGAACGTTCATCCTATACAAGACCCAAGAGGCTCTCAATGTAGTTTATGCTAAACTAGGATTTGTTCACAGGTTCTAAGGCGTATTTTTTTCATAATCGTTTCACCCCGAGCAATGCATTTCACTGCCACGCAGAGTGGTGAGAAAGGATGGTTAGATATAGGAAAAGGCAGAAGGTGGGTGATAGACGGGTAAGGATACCGAGAATGAGGGTTGGGTAGATGTTGAGTGTTGGGAGAATAGGTGCAAGTTAGTTTGATAGGAGGTGTCTATTGACCTTACATTTAAACTCCTGGAGGTTGTAGCTGTCGGGAAAGCAGACATATTGAAGGGAATTCCACAGGCGAGAAGCGCGAGAAAAGATGCTGTTGGAGTAGAAACTACGTTTATATCTTATCTGTTTTACTTCAAAAGAGTGGGACCTAGTTGCTAATCTAGTATCTCGTGTAAATTCGTACTTAGGCGGCACCAACGGTCTAAGTTCATCGGAACAGAAGCCATGAAAGTACTTGTAGGGGAAGCCACATCACGCCGGTGAGAGAGTGGTTGCAGCCGGTCTGCCAAACAGGATCGATCACGTTACAGATTCTCCGTTGTATTTTGTCAAGAAGCCCAAGTAGAGCAGCAGGGGCACCCGACCAGATGTGGCAGCAGTATTCAATACACGGGCGGATGGTAGATTTATATATGTGCAGGATAGATTCAGGCGGGAAAAACTTCCGGGCCCTGCACAGAGAACCGACTTTCATAGCGGCGGATTTGGCAATGGATTCGATATAGTCATTCCATTTGAGGTCCGCCGAGAGTGTAAGGCCAAGGAGGTGTAGTGTTTTACTCTCTGGGAGGCAAGCCTGTTCCATGCTAATCGGAGGTAGATGCGATTGTCTATGGTGGTTAGTTGATAGGAGATTCGTTTTAGAAGCATTGAAATTTATGAGCCATTTCCTACCCCAGGCCACTACGGATTGGAGGTCCTTTTCAAGTTCGGCAGCGAGGTTCGCTTTGTCGCCCACACCGGGTGACTCTTTTTTTATTTTACTTTTACTGTAATATAACAATCTGGCCCCACCCGAGGAAGTGATGCAAGCGATGGTGTTTCCCGTCGGTGAAGGGGGCGGCGAAGCGACAAGACAGGTGTTTGTGAAATACATCCTGTCGAGGCCGGAGCGGATGTCATTTTGACCTTATTTCCGAAAGCGGCGGAAATGGCTACAGAGGCAAACAGATCAGGTGTCTCTTAGAATTGCGTGGGCGAGGCAAAACCGGAAGGAAAGTCCCGGTTCTAGAAACTATAAAAAGACCTCGACACACGGATTCGCCAGCAGAGAACGGCCAGTGGAAGCAAAGAAACACCACGGCAAGAATACACTCCCGTCAACCCATTCTATGTGCCTCACCCTCCCGTTCTCCATTCCACACAGTTCGTCGTCATTAATAAAAATATAACCTTATATTTTTATATATGCGTGTTTGTTGTTTTGTCGTCATACGGCGATATATAACATTACTACTAATGTGTATAATTTACGGTTTATCACCTTCTCGAATTTCTGTTATTTAAATGTATAAATTTTCCCCTTTTATATGTTCGTCAATTATTTTTGGTTGAAAAAAAAAAAAAAAAGAATATTTCGTAACGCCCCATCCCCCAGAATGTAAATCATGAGTATAATAATAATAATAATAATAATAATAATAATAAGTAAGACTAAATAGCCACATATATTCAATA
This sequence comes from Ascarosepion bandense, assembly GCA_037127315.1. Lineage (NCBI taxonomy): Eukaryota > Metazoa > Mollusca > Cephalopoda > Sepiida > Sepiidae > Ascarosepion > Ascarosepion bandense. The sequence continues at coordinate 6,930,421 of JBBBDQ010000945.1, read as the reverse complement.
TGCGATACTATTTAGAAAAGACGATAGTAAGTTGAAAAAAAAAAGAAGACAGAAAACGTTAATTTTCGATAGACTGAACGATATACTGATGACCAAGCGAAAGAAGGTATAAAAGTAAATGACTATTAAATTTTCTCGACTGAAACAAAAAGACCATCTGGTTTTGCTCAAAGACTGAGATAAGTGAAAGCATGTTCGAAGGACCCTCCGGGAAGAGAAATAAAAGAATTCGCCGTCCCTGGCGGCAAAATTCGGTCAGTTGATTAAAACTAACTTTTAATATACTCATGACCCGACGAAAGGAAATAAGGGAGGGATAATGATGATTAAATTTTGAAAACAAAGAAACCATCTGGTTTTGCTTAAAGAATGAGATGAGTGATGACGTATTCTAAGAACCTCTGGGAAGAAAACTAGATCATTTTTTACGATAATTACATACGAAGCGAAAGGCTTGGATAATATTTTGTACGACCATTGTCAATTTATAAGAATTATCTTTTAAGATCAGATGTGATAAAACGCATCAAATTAAATGACGGTCCCTTTTTGTTGCTTGTTGACAACAGGGTTGGCAAGAGAAGGTGATAAACCCCAGATGCGAAAAACAACCACACAAAAGCATGAGAAGTAACTTTTAGAGAGAGAACTAAAATTTGGCCGTTTAGGCTAAACTACGCCCCTCATGCGGTTATGGTGAGAGACACGTACATAAAGCAGGAAGGAGACGAGGTTGACCAGTTGACCAAAGAGAGAGCTCTGTTTGATTGTTTAGAGAAAGCGTTCCTAGAGCACATCATGCCTCATACCTTGATGAAAGACTCCAGGTAATTTGGAAATTTTAAACATCATAGACAGATTCGATAGCAAAGGTGAAGAGACACAGATCGGAAACCAGAGATCGGGGAGACTAGAGAGAAAGAGACGAGACCACGGATTAGCCTGATCTGATGTGATTTGCCGACCTGAAGAACGAAGTCTGATTTAAGACCTTGTCTAGAAGCGTCGTTAAAACTTAAGACAACACTGTATCACGACAATCGGGAAGTGTCGTTACTTATTGCATGAAGAATATAGATCTGATTGAGCCATCAATAATTATATTAACAAATTTGTATTTAATATATATATATATACTTTTTTTTTTTATCCAAGTTCACTTGTTTTTCGTGAAACTTCATTCTGGCCGGACCAAATCAAGACAATGACTCTAGCCGATCATTCGAACTAGGCCGGTCTTGCGATCAGTCAGCACGAGGTAGGGCAAGGCAAGGCTTAAACCGAAGCGATCACACTCTACGATCAGAGATTGAACTTGAGTACGAACGGATTGAATAGACGGAAGAATGGTATATATATATATGTTAGATTAAGTAAATTGCAAACACTATGTTTGCTTATTTTTAATAAAATTCGTTCATGATCAAGGATAATCTTTCGCATATTCCAATCAAAAGATGTCAAAAAAAAAAGATGTCAACGTTGTCAGATGTTATTTTCATTAATTTCTCAAGGTACCCAAGTACTTTCAATCTCTTTCCGAGATCATCTTCAGGGGTGTGAGTTATGGTAACAAATGTAACCATGACCATGACATTTCAAAATTTAAAAATAATTCCATTTTCGATAATTTTCACTTTCTAATGAACGCTAGAAATTTATCAATTTATATTTGAAGCAGAAAAAATCTACTGTAATTTTTAGCAACACAGTTTTCCGGTTTTGAAAAGAGGTTGAAAGTACTTGGGTACCTTACGAAATGAATGAAAATGACATCTGTCAACATTACAGCTTATTTCTGACATCTTTTGATTGTAATACGCGAAAGATTATCCGTGTGTATGAACAGATTTTATTAGAAATAAGCTAACATAGTTTTTGCAATTTATTTAATCTGACATGTTTAAAATAAAATTTGCTGCCTAAACACACACACACACACACACACACACACACACATATATATATATATATATGTAAGTGGTTCAAAGAAATATGTTTTTTAATAAATTTAATTGCCATATAAAAAATTCAATAAAAAACACTTATTTTTAATTCCTACTTAATAAAGTAAATCTACATTTAAAAATATTCCATAAAAATACTCTAGTAATTTACGATTTACTTTATTAAAAAAACAATTAAAAAGAAAAACAATCTTCATATTTTGCATAATTCCTTTCAAAGTGCCTTATTTGAAGAAAAATATTCACTAAAAATTACTCTTTTTTTATAGTTATATTTTTCCTGGTGCTGAGTAATCTCATTCCCAAAATGTCTCGGCCCCTAGCTGTCTCGGTCGTCAGTTGTTTCGGCGCCCAGTCTGTGGTGTTGAGATGGCGGTGTTTGGTTCTCCCTTCTCTCACCTTAGTGCCTCATCTGGATTAATTTAAGCGTTCAACTACATTGGGTCTCACCGTTTTACTGAGGAAGAAGCAAAGCTCAATTCTATTCTAATAGCTTATTTTTTCGTTGTTTTCTTCAGTGGAAATCCCTTCTGATTTGTTGCCTCTTGTCAATTACATTATTCGAATAAATGAATGCAACAAGAAACGTTATCTTCAGTCAGTTAAGTGATCCACGCTTGGGCGATCATGTCTCAAAAGAGACATGACTGACTGGGTAGAAGATTATCCCGCAGTAGGTTGCCATTGCTTTCTGCGGTAGACTGGTTTCCGACCAAGGCTATAGAACCCAATCTGTCCTGCTATTTAGCCCATAACTGGAAGGAAGAGACGGATTAATACCTTTCCCAAGGGTATTTGCGTGTAAGTGAATACAATGGATTTAACTGGAAATCGAACGCGGCTCCCCGGCTTCTCGTTCCGAGCCGATATCTACTGTTCCTTTATTGTCCTTAAATACTATTGTCATATCTGGTGCTCCTGCTGTGCATGTTGAAATTTCTTGGCGAAATTCAAAGAGTTTATAATGTGATCAATCCAGACCACGTATCTCAACTTAAGTAACTTTCTCACCGACGAGACCTCGCTTCCCTCTGTCTTTTCTGCAGATATCTTTTATGTCAACTGTACAGAGGATCATTTTTTCTGGTGCCCAAACTACTTGGGTGCTACTAGACTGGCAGTTAGGTCTCATCATTTTAGTATCGACTACCCAGATGCAACCACTGCTTTTACTCTAACGACTTTTTAGCACACCTTTGGAACTTCCTACCGATTTTTTTTTCTTTCTTGATAACCATAATCTTCAAAACATCAATCACCATCTTCTGTCCTCTTGAATCCTGTTCCTGAACCCTTCGCACAAAACCCCTTCCCATTCTCCTTCCCTGACTTTATCTCCTTTCTAGTGACATTATCGCCTTGATTCGGGTGAAACGATTTAAAAAAAAAAAAAAAATTATATCGAAAAACTTTAAACAAAGAAGTCAATAAGAAGTTGAAGGCCGAAGAACAATATCGGCTGAAAATGTTTGTATGACATCGTCAAAACAAAAGTCTGGTTTAGTTTGTTTTACGGCATATCAAAACTTTAATGAGTTATTTAATGCTGACAAGATTTTTACAATAGATTCGTATGAATAGAATATGTATTCTTTGTAAAAAAAAAAACAGTTTGTAGATGAAAGTGTTTTGCCGAGAGTCAAATGTATAGCTAGTAACATTTTTTCTTATAAATGTATTGCTCGTAAATTCTTTTCGAAAATGCTGGCAAGATTTCTTCCAAAAATATATTGCTGGTAAAATTTATTTTTCAAAATTGCATGATTGATAAGAGCAAAAATCGCAGTTTACGAGGATATGTTGAGAAGCTAAAAGTTTGAACTAGACTTGAAGAAGTTAAGATTGTAGTGGTTGGGAAAGCACCCCCTTGGGAGTTTGTTCTAGGAAGTACGTGGGAGAAAGTGTTTGAGTAGAACTTTTTTCTTACAAATAAAATACGAAAGGAACTAGGGAGGTTTGACTCCATGTATATGGCATAGATGGTCTGAGTTGTTTAAACTTTTTTTTTAACGTCTTTCTGTTGCTTGATGTTTTTGGTGAAAATTGTCTGTCTGTGTTGTACAGGATGGTTTTGAGAAAAAAAATGACTCCGTCTATGTTCATCGCAATCGCATTGATTATCCTTTTATATAGAACGACTAGGACAGGGATGAGCGGTCGATAAACATCGTCACTTTGATTCTCCTCACCTAGTAAAATGGGTGACCGTTTCTCAAGAGTGTTACCATTTTGGTTTCCATTGGTATCTTTGCATCACAGACTAAGTTAAACGACACCACTAACAAACAATATCTTATTAACAATGATGCACAAGACCCAAGAGCCGCTCGAAGTAGAGAGCTATAGAGTACGGGACACAGTTCTTCTCTTCTTTAAGTTTCTTATCCATCTGCATGTAGATTGTTCAGCATTCACTACCATAGTGGAGGACTGATATTACATAATAATTCGATCTTTTTTGTCTTTGTTTTTCAGAAAGTTTACGATTTCTTTATATTTTGCTTATTTTTTGAAAGGCATCTTTCACTATTCCAATGTGCCTCCAAATTTCGGCATCGTACTTTGTTACACTTCCTAGATATTTGTATTTTTGTGCATACTTTATTTTGGCATCTCCAAACATTTGCACAACGCAGGAAACAAAAAGAACAGTTACAACTCAACATAAGAGACAATTGCAATTTCTACGACATGAGGAAAGAAGGCTCGGATAATCTGACACGCACAGAACGTACTGAAAGGAAAAGGAACAGAGAAAACCAGTGCATAATCTACGTAATTGTTGGCAGGATAAATCTTATGAGTGATATAACAAATTTGAGAGAACGACAAATTAAAGAAAACGGTGGAGAGCCATGAATACACACGTACTGAGGGGAAATAATTTTCGAGGGAAAATACAGAATCATCTCATTCAGTGTATCGTAAATTTGCATCGTGAATTTGAATGCGTTTTATACAAGAAAGTAAATCTCTCGCATTACAATAGACTTAAATCAGTATGTTAAATTTCTTTTTTTTTATTTAAACGCTTTGGGTCTTGCACACACGCACGCACAAAATAAAGCTAATAATATTAATATCAATGTGTGGAAGAATGGAAATATTTAATCTTAAAATCCTCTAACAAAGGAATTTGTTTCGAAAATGGAGTCTAAATTAATAGGTGCACCTGAATGAAATCTCGCGAGATACACTCCGTCTCCCTCCTTCTAAAAAAGAGAGGAGAAAATCGGAGAGTTTGTGTATGGTGAAGAAATTAACTAAAGTAGACAGTAAATATGTTAGCGCGCAAATCGCTTAAGGCACTTAAATAAATAAGTTAATGAAGAGGAATTCTTGCAGACGATAGTTGCGTGCGTAGGAAGTTGAATCTGTTTTCCACTTTATATTCTTCAAAATTCTTCAAGTTTCTCGTGGAATACTCAATTTTCCGTGTTTGTGCTTCGCAATTTAATATCCACATAAGAAGCGTTAAGATATTTAAATCGGCTTTGGAAATCAAAAAACAGAAAAATTCACTGCTATAGAAAAACAAAAAAAAAAAAAGAACAAAAAAAAAAAAAGACAAACAAAAAAAAAAACAAAAAGAATAAATAAAGTAAATAAATAATATGAAACAAAAACAAATCCCACATCTGTAATGGAGTAATAAACTTTTTCTATGAATATTTTCACGGTAATTGCTGTCAGCTCGACTCCGGTCATTTTCTCACCTACAAGATGGGGCTTCCTTCTGTCTCTTCTAAAAATATTTTAAACTTCTGCTGCGACGATCATAGCTCCCTGGTGCCCCTCAACACGAATTTACTCAATCTACTAGACCGGCAATTAGGTCCCACTCAAAATAAAACAGTCAAATGTAGCCGATATTTTTGATGTAGCAACGTATTCTCTCGCACTTCTAGCCTGTGAAACTCCCTTCCGTATCATTGCTTCCTTGATAGCTACAGTCTCCAAGAATTTAAATGCAGCGTCAGTTGCCATCTCTTATCTCCTTGACGCTCATCATTTTCTTATCCTTTTTTCTACACCCCCTGTATCTTGTTCTTCTCCCTTTTCGCTCTACTCTCACGTAACTCTCTTCACACCAAAATTCCCACCCTTCTCTCATCTATTCTCCGACACCAACCTGTTCCTCTTTCTCTATGCTCTCCTCTTATCAGCTTCGGGTCAGTCAGTCAGTCAAGTGCCATACGTGATACACGCTTGGGCGATCATGTTCTGAAAGAGACATGACTGACTGGGCAGAAGATTATCCCGCAGTAGGTTGCCATTGCTTTCTGCGGTAAACTGGTTGCCAACCAAGGCTATAGAACCCAATCTATCCTGTTATTTGACCCATAACTGGAAGGAAGAGGCGGATTAATACCTTTCCCAAGGGTATTTGCGCGTATATGATTGCAAAGAATTCAACTGGAATTCGAACTCGGCTCTCCGATTTCTCGTTCCAAGTCGATATCCACTAGACCGCAACGCACATCCAGCTTCGGGTAAAGCAATTATAAAAAAAAAAAAATGAACCCTCCTGTATGGTGCAAATTGTTGATGTGGCGCTAGTTAGGAGTTCATAGAGATATAGAAATATTAATGTGACTATAGTAAAAAAAAGGCAAGTAAGAATGAGTTATTTTAGCGGAAGGAACACTGTTATGTTTGGGTCAAACATTTTTGGAATAATAAAATAACAGATGTGTCTATAATTATCAAAGCACTTCTTCATCTATGGGCCCTGTCCGTTCAGGAAGTAGGCTATCATGGCTTTCCACATTTCCCTATCCCTGGTGGCTCTGAGTACGTCTTCTCCTGTTACACTGTGCAATCCTCGTTCTGTCATCCACCTGATTAGGTTCTTCAAATATGTTATCCGTTGCTTTCCCCTGCCTTTTTTTCGCTCTATCTGGCCCGTTAGTATCAAGTTCTCCAGGCCGTCCTTCCTCATTGCATGTCTCAGGAACTTCAGCTGTCTCTTCCTGATGCTCAGTATTAATTTCCTTTTTGTTTCCATCATTTCCAAGACCTCATCATTGCTCACATGCTCGGTCCATGATATTCGCAGCATCCTTCTATAGAACCACATTTCAGTTGCTTCAAGTTTTTCTTTCATCTTTGATGATATTGTCCAGCATTCACTGTCATAATGAAGAACTGAGATCACATAGCAATCCAGTACTCTCTACTTTGTTTCTAGCGAAATTGTCCTGTTTCTTAATACCTTACTCAACTTCTGGAATGCTTCATCGAAGCAAAAGATCTTGCGACGAAGTTGAAAGAATTGAAACCCCGTAGAATATAGCCATCTCCGTATTCAGTGAAAAATCAGGCCACTAAGAATGGTCTTTGAGTGCTGGAATAATTTGATCGCCAATCTATCTCGAATCGATCAGAAACCAATTTCCCAATTGGGGACGAGAATCACTTTTGTTTTCGATCAGTTATTCCGTAATGTCGATCATTGAATTCTGATTGGATTTTATTGTTGTTGCAGTTGTTGTTGCTTGCCTACGAATAAGCTTAAATTGGTATTTCTTGCTCCAAAGACGCTTGTCTCTATTCAACAATCCGGAAATTTGATGAAGGAATTTGGCTTTATGGTTGAGTAATGGTAATCGGATTCTTGGTTAAAAACGGAAAGATCTCAATTGAAAGCGCACGGCCGTCCTCGCTTTCCAGTTTGTCAGTTGATATTACTTTGCTGAATTGGAAATCTCTTTTCTACAAAGACGGTAATCATCGATACAATTTAAGCTCGAATCCGACTGAATTTACACCAGACAATGAAATTATCATTGCACACACACACACCACACACACAACGCACGCACACACACAACGCACACACATAAACACACAACACACACGCACACGTACACGCACACACACAGCACACATACACACACATGCGCGCACACACATACACACACAACACACACCCACACACACACACGCACAACACCCACCCACACACACACACGCACAGATACACACACATGCGCGCACACACATACACACACACGCACTCATACACACACGCACACACACGCACACACACAGACAACACACACACATGAACACGCGCACCCAACACACACATGCGCGCACACTCATACACACACCACCCACACGCAACACACACACACACACACATGCGCGCACACACATACATACCCACACACAACACACACACACTTATACACACACGCACACACAACACATACAAAACACACACACGCGCGCACACACATACACACACGCACACACACACACAACACACACACACACACTCTTCACATATAAACTCACAGAGAAATGAACAAGTTGGTTTTAAGACTCACACACACACAAGAAAATCCCCATACAGATCGACAAATACATATTTACGAAGATGGATTGAAAAGTTAATCAGTAAGTAGAATGTCATGCGTGATACACGCTTTGGTGATCATGTCTTGAAAGAAACATGACGGACTGACTGGACAGAAAATTTTCCCGCAATAGATTGCTATTACTTTCTGGAGTAGACTGGTTGACTGCCAAGGTTGTAGAACCCAATCTGCTACTTAACTCAAATCTGGATGGAAGAGACAAATTAATACCTTTCTCAAGAGTAATTGCGTGTAAGTGAATGCAACGAATTCAAGTGGAATTCGAACTCGGCTCTCTGATTTCCCTTTTCGTGTCGATATCCACTGCACGACAATGCAAAAGTTAATACGGTGGCTATAAAGGAGTGCTGTGAAATTTTGCATGCATTAATTTTAACTCTACTTAACAATAGCAGCTAAACTGGAAACCGAATGTCTAAAGAAAACATCGAACCAGTAGCGATTTCTCTTGAAAATAGACATGTGGTACCGTAGTGTTATCAAATGACTGAAGAAACAAGGGTTTAACTCCCCAAGAAGATTCATGTTTGACATGCTACATTAGGATATGACGCCTTAGATTTATGAACAACTAGCAGTATAGCCCGGCGTTGCTCGGGTGTAATGAAAGCTTTAAAACTAATCCATGGTCCTGGAGCTCAGACTCTTTGGACGTTGGCACGAAAGACTAAAAAGCAATAGTTGTTTCCAGTTAAAGCGAAACCGTCGACTGAAAGAAAAATGAATGGATGTAAGTCAAATTTTGATTTCCTGGTATCGATATCAAATAAGTTTTTTCGTCATAAACTGAATTTTGAAGGCTAAATAAGTCCTCTGAGTAAATAATATCATGGCTGAGACTAAGAACTACAATTATACCTACTTAGAGCCAAACCCGAAGCAAAAACTAAAATAAAAGGGCTGAAAAAAATACAGACATACAGGCAGATAAACAGACACACACACAAACATCTTGCCTTTTATATATATATATTATCGATTTTCTGCTCTATTGTAAAAACAGCAACTTTGAAACTTCTGAATATCGTTTCTTATCTCTTTGTCTACGAGTGTATCAAATTTGATTAAAATCGGACCACTCCTTCTATAACCCGATTTTTTCGATTTTCGATATTTATCGGGGGTACCTCGACACAAAACCTAGCTAAGAACACTCGCAGACGCTTATAGTACAACTGTGTAAATTTTCAAGAAAAGTCGGTTCAGCCATTTCGGAGTCTATAGGTAACGGATACACAAACACAGAGACACACACACACGAATACATACACACAGAGTCAAAGTTCCATTTATAAATATGTTTAGATTCAAAAGTGGGTAAGTGAGTTAGAGGGGAAGGGAGTCTTGAAGATGAACCAAGGTATGGAAGTCCTGCAACTGCACCACCCAAAAAACATTGATTGTGTTCAACACATGGTGGTGGATGGCAGGCGATTGACTATAAATCAAATAGCCAATGCTATTGGCGTATTTCGTGAGAGAGTTGAGAATATTCTGCACAATGAAATTGGCATAACGAAGATTTCTGCTCGGTTGGTGCCACGTCTTCTAATGAAAGTGCACCAGGCTGAGCACAACACGATGAAAATTTGACATAGTTTGAGGCAAATTCAGCTGATTTCCTTCAACCTTTCATAACTCAAGATGCTGTGCTGGGTTTATTATTTGAACCAGAGATAATCTATGAATGCCTGCTCCAAAAATGCCAAGTCTGTTTTTCATGAATGGAAGGTGATAGTTATAGATGGAGCATCAGTTTTTTTGTGAGTAACTTTAATTGAAAGATATATGAAAAAATTACTATTTTCATTAAGCAAAATATTCTGGTGTAACAAATAGAAATTATATTGATACGAATCGATTTTTTTCGCTTTCATTTAAATCAGGCATTTTGACACATTTGTTAATAAAAGTTAATTCTCGAGTTTATTGAACAGGTGTAGAGGCTCATTTCTTGTTCCCTGTTTAGGATGTGGTTTCCGACTTTCTCTTTTCCAATACTTTCACTTCTTTTTTTTTTTTTCAATTGGAGGAGATAGACTAAACTATCACCCGGTGCGCACTCCACCCACGTCTATTGAACAGGTGTAGAGGCTCATCCCTTCTTTCCTGTTCAGGATGTGGTTTCCGGCTTTCTCTTTTCCAATCTTTTTCACTCTTACGTAGCCCCCTGCACATCAGTAGCCTTACCGCCTTGCTCGGGATGATATGATTAAAAAAAAAATTAGCTGATTTAAAGTATAATTAATCTGATTTAAAAATATTATTTACTGTAAGTTTAAATACCGGAGAAACGAAGCTGCTGTCAATTATCCAAAAAGAAGCTGCTTGTCAATTAACCACCACAGACAACCGCACCTCTCTCCCATTAGCATGGAACAGGCTTGCCTCACAGAGAGTAAATCACTACGCCTGCTTGGCGTGACACTCTCAGCGGAGCTCAAGTGGAATGACTACGTCGAATCCATTGCTAAATCCGTAGCTATGAAAGTCGGCTCTCTGTGCAGGGCCCGGAAATTCTTTCCGCCTGAATCTATCCTGCAATTATATAAATCCACCATCCGCCCGTGTATTGAATACTGCTGCCACATCTGGTCGGGTGCCCTTTCTATTCTTCTCGGGGTTCTTGACAAAATACAGCGAAGAATCTGTAATGTGATTGATACCGACTTGGCTGACCGCCTGCAGTATCTCTCTCACCGGCGTAACGTGGCATCTTGTGCCTCTTCTATAAACACTTTCATGGCTTCTGACGAACTTAAATCTCTGGTGCCTGCTAGATGTGAATTTGCACGAGATACTAGATTGGCAACTAGTTTCACAGTGAAACCGATGAAATGTAACCACAATTTCTACTCCAACAGCTTCTTTCCTCGCACTTCCCGCCTGTGGAATTCCCTACCGCATGCTTGCTTCCCCGACGGCTACAACCTCCAGGAGTTTAAATGTAAGGTCAATAGACACCTCCTAACACACTAACTCACACCCACTCTCTCCAACTCTCTCCCTATGTACATCCTAAGTCGTCTATCACCCTCCTTCTGACATTTCCCATACCCAATCCCTCTATGTAACCCCCTGCGCTAGTGGCAGTGGAATGCCTTGCTTGGGGTGACACGATTAACAAAAAATAGATTTTAAAAACTAAACAATAGCATTTATTTATATTTCTGAGATGAGTTATTTACATTATTTAATTTATTATTAGGACTGTTGTCTTTATTTTTATTGTCATTTTTTACGACGTTTCGGCCGTTGTAAGCCATTCTTCAGGTGATTGGGACTTTATTTCGATCACGGAGTAGATTGTCCCCAAAGATGCATGGCCTAGTGGATAAAAGCATTGATTAGAATCATTGTCTTGACCCAAAGAGTTGTGAGTTCAATACCTGACTTCAAAAGTGACGAACAAAAAACTTAGAGAGTTGAGTTAACTGGAGATAATTAAAAGTATCAGGAAGTAACATGACTCGTGCAACGAGAACAATCTACCCCAGTGATCAAAAACAGGATTTGGTGCAAATTGACTATAATCATCCCTCTTATTTTCTGATAATGTCATGTATAGCATACCATACTTTCAATAAAGGGACGTTTATAAAGAAAATAAAAATTTATTTAAAAATTGCTACAAAATGATTTGTATTAAGCTTTTCAATTTTTGATTAATAAATACAGTTTTCCCTTAATAATATTTTCACCTAACCTGATTTAATTAATACAGAATTATAAAAGATTTGAATTATTATAATCAAAATTAAGAAAATGAAAACAATTCTTGTAAAAATTCATTATTCATCGATTTTTTAAAACAATAGTGTTCTTAATAAATTTTATTTATAAAAATATTAAAAAGCTTTTCTGATTAAATAATGTCATGATTATTGCATTTTCTATTTCACAATTCGGGAAATGAGTAGTAGTTATAAAAAAGTGATATTTCAATTCTCAAAAGAAGCCTCCTTCAAACTAGTAAGAAAAAATTTCTAAAAATTCGGTTCTAAATTTAATTTCTAAAAATTACATGAAATTAATTAAGAGGAGAGTAACATACGTAAAACATTTAATTAATTTAAATTAAAAGTAATTTAAAAATAATTTCATTCATTTGTGAATTGGTCCTGAAAGTTTCATTTACTTCCGAGAATTATTTGATTTAAGTTGATTTTTCGAAAGAATTTCCAGATTAGTGTGTTTTCACCGAAAAAAAGAGCAAAATATAATCCCGACTTGGCAGCTAGGATACAGCATAGCATAGCTAAATCTGCTGCTAAGAAGGGCAGTTCTCGGTGAAGGGCCAGGAAGTTTTTCTCGTCTGAAACAATCGTGCACATATATAAATCAATCATCTGCCCGTGCATTTAATACTGCTGCCATATCTGGTCGGGTGTTCCTACTATCCACCCAGGTGTCCTTGACCAAATCCAATGGAGAATCTGTAATGGGATCGATCCCGACTTGGCAGCTCAGATACAGTCACTTTCTCACCGGCGCAATGTAGCTTCCCTGTGTCTCTTCTACAAATACTTTCACGGCTTCTGCTCCGATGAACTTAGCACACTGGTACCCCCTATGTATGAATTTCCACGAGAAACAAGATTAGCAACTAGGTCTCACCCTTTTACTGCAAAACCTATAAATTGTAAACGCGAATTCTACTCCAACAGCTTCATTTCTCGCACTTACCGCCTGTGGAATTCCCTTCCGCATACTTGCTTTCTCAACAGCTACAATCTTCAAGAATTCAAATGTAAAGTCAATAGTCACCTCCTGTCTCACTAACTTACATCCTCTCTCTCATGCTTTTTTTCTCCGTCCACCCCACTCATCAATATTCTCTTCCTTCTCAGACTCTCTTCCTGACACCCTCTGTAGCCTGTCACTCTTTCCCATAACACTCCTCCTATGTAACCCTCTGCACAACAGTGGCAGTTAAATGCCTTGCTTGGGGTCCACAGGATTATATTAAAAACAAAATATATAAACCGCCAACGTGAAAACAAGAAAAAGATGTTTAACCAAAATTTCGAACATTCTAAAAATAAAACTTTAATAAAATAATAAAAAATACTTTGGTCATTCCTCTTAATAATAACATAAATATTTTGACAATAAAACTTTGTTTTTATTAATTTAGAGGCCTTTTTCATCAGGCTACGTTGTTCTTTTCAACGAAAAGTGGAGATACATAGTTTTTTGAGATGTAAAATGCATCGTGTTTATTGACTGTCGTGAACCCGGTAAAATGCATCGGTAAAATGCATCGTGTTTATTGACTGTCGTGAACCCGGTAAAATGCATCGGTAAAATGCATCGGTAAAATGCATCGTGTTTATTGACTGTCGGGAACCCGGTAAAATGCATCGGTAAAATGCATCGGTAAAATGCATCGTGTTTATTGACTGTCGTGAACCCGGTAAAATGCATCGGTAAAATGCATCGGTAAAATGCATCGTGTTTATTGACTGTCGGGAACCCGGTAAAATGCATCGGTAAAATGCATCGGTAAAATGCATCGGTAAAATGCATCGTGTTTATTGACTGTCGTGAACCCGGTAAAAGCCCCAGCAAGAATAATACAAGAACAACCAAACAGAAAATAACGAATATATATTAATTACAGCAAAATACAATACTTGGAACTCTGTTAGTAGAACGATAATACGAGTTAGTAAGAAATACTATATTTCGACCCTCGGCCTTAGATCTGGGACTCGTAATGGTCGTTAAGGTAGCCGTGTTCGTAGACCGACTCTCGGCTGAGTTCGGGCTTCTCTGAGGGTGCTCTCCTCAGGTTACTCTCTCAGGCTACTTCTCTCATCTCTTGTGAGGGGAGGTATATGTGATGGTTGGAAGAGTTCATTCCATCAGTCGGAGATGCCGCTATGGCATTGATTATCTTCAACAGAGCCGCACCAGAATGGAAATTTCAATGTTAAGCTAACAAAACCCAAACGCCGAGGAAAACTGAAGAAAGGGGTTTTGTTTCATCAGGGCAATGTTCGGCACACAAGCCCTTTGTTTTAAATGACAGTTTTAACCGACTGGTTGATCAACCTTTTCATTCTCTTGATTTAATTATCATCTCTATTCCAGCATGAAAAAAAAAAACACTTGGCTAGAACCAATATGGAGTTGACGATGACGTCATATCTGCTGTTGACCGTTTTTGACCGCCAGGATGAGCCATCTTCTTTAAACAGTCAGATATCAGTTCACCTGGTAAGAAACAATGCAATTATCATTAAGAAAAATTGAAAATGTAAGCAAAATTTCAAAGCTCTACCATCACACCCGCCTAGTGAGCCTATGAACTTTTCAGCTCATCCCCGTTTATTGAAAGAGAAGAACCACGTGACATTGAATAGGAGAGAGCGAGAGAGAAAAAGAAGTGTGTGAAAAACAAATAGAAAGAGAGACAGAGATAAAAAGATAGGAATATAGAGAAGGAGTAACACACACACACACACACACACACACACACACACACACACACACACACACACACACACATATATATATATAGTACTGTGCAAAAGTATTACGACAAAAACTATTTTATCTTTTATGAGGCATCAAAAAAAGTTTAAAATCACCCCTGTCCTAACACTTTTGCACATTACCGGTAGTGTGCAAAAGTATTAGGGCAGGGGGTGATTTTCCTAAAAACCTCACGGAAATTCAAATACAGGGTGAAAAACCAAACCTTTGTAAGAGTTATTTCACTAAAAAGTAAGAGGAAGGAAAGCTTTGGAATTTAAATTGGCCCCAACAAAGCCTTGATCTCAATCCTATTGAACATCTATGGGATATTTTGTATAAAAAATTGATAAATCTAATGTTACTTTGCAAGACACACTTTGGGAATAAATACAAGCTGCTTGGCAGAAGATGCCATTAGTTACATTGAAAAAGCTTGTGATGTCAATGCCTGATAGAATGAAGGCTGTGATCAAAGCAAAAGGCTATTATACTAAATATTAAATTTATTTTGTAACAAGTATTTTTTTCTTGTTAAATCATTTGTTGAGTTAATCAAATAAAATTACTTTAATTAAATTGTTTATTTTCTGTCAATATGCCTCATAAAAGATAAAATAGTTCTTGTCCAAATACTTTTGCACAGTATAGTATATATATATACCAGGTGCGATTGGTAAATTGTCGCAATTATTTCATTATTTCAAAGTGAATGGCTATTATACTAAATATTAAATTTATTTTGTAACAAGTATTTTTTTCTTGTTAAATCATTTGTTGAGTTAATCAAATAAAATTACTTTAATTAAATTGTTTATTTTCTGTCAATATGCCTCATAAAAGATAAAACATTTGGTTGTTTGTTGATTACGCAGCCTTGGTTTCAACCTTTCGGTTTCTTCAGGCGTTTTATATCAACTGATTCTCCAACTTTTTTTGTTTTTGTTTTTGTTTTCAAACTGTTTTCAGAACGCACGACTGAAAGTTTAAAATAACTGAAATTTCAAAATAAGGGAGGAATTTTCAAGAACTGTAAGCAATTTCATCCGGGTTTGTATGATCCCAAAATATATTTTCTGATGTGTTTACGTCCGGATATATATATATATATATATATATCTGTGTGTGTGTGTGTGTGTTCTTGTTTTGAAACCACACAAAATAATAAATAACAAAAACAGATATGGAGATAGAAAATGTAAGTTATATTGAACAAAAATATACAAACTGGAAGACGTGTTAGTCAATTCAGGAATACTAGGAATACTGTTAGTAGGAATCAATATATAGAGTCTTGTAGTGAAGAAATATGTCCGGGTAATGAGTCTATAACTTTACTAACCAACTAGCGGCGGAACAACTACTCAACGACTACTCAACTCTCTGTGACAATCACTGCCATTCTCTGTATAGGCAGAATTATGTACACATCAGATGAGTCCATTCTTATCTTCAAAAAGGGGTGATCCCCAACAATATATATATCAAGAGGGAGAAAGCAGGAGAGAGAGAGGGGGGGGAGAGAGTAAGTGAGTGAGAGATAAAGGTTTGTATATATATATATATATATATATATATATATATATATAATTAACAATAAGAATAAAACTTGTAATCTTAGCAAAGGGATTTTGTCTTACATTTCAGTAATTGAAATAGTATAGAAAATAACTACTAGATCAAGGTTCGAAATTACGCCCACATTCGTAAAGGAAACTACTTTCTTCTCCGGTATGCGTTAGCCTGCTTAACCAAAGAGACCTTCACAACTCAGTAACATTCAATTACCGTATAAAGGAATGCAAATTTGCTCAAAAGTCGATATTTACTCAAATGGCCATATCAGCTCGAACGCTTATATCTATTCAAAAGTCTGTATCTGCTCAAAAACCCCATATTTGAATATCTGCACGAACATTAATATCTATTCGAAAGTCCGTATCTGCTCAAAACACCCATATTTGAAAATCTGCACGAACATGAATATCTATTCAAAAGTCCGTATCTGCTCAAAATACCCATATTTGAAAATCTGCACGAACATGAATATCTATTCAAAAGTCCGTATCTGCTCAAAGCACCCATATTTGAATATCTGCTCGAACACTAATATCTATTCAAAAGTTCGTATCTGCTCAAAAACCCCATATTTGAATATCTGCACGAACACTAATATCTATTCAAAAGTCCGTATCTGCTCAAAAACCCCATATTTGAATATCTGCACGATCACTAATATCTATTCAAAAGTCCGTATCTGCTCAAAAACCCCATATTTGAATATCTGCTCGAACACTATTAACTATTCGAAAGTCCGTATCTGCTCTGAAGTCTGTTTCTACTCGAAAGTCTGTATAAGGTCGAAAGACCATATCTACTTAAAAGTCCATATCTTTTCTAAAGTCCGTATCTGTTCAAAAGTCCACTATCAACTCGATAGTCCATATCTCCTAAAAAGCCTGTATTTACACGAAAGCATATACCTGCTCGAAAGTCCATATTTGCTCGAAAGTTCAGATGTACAATAATTAATATATATATATATATATATATATATATATATATATATATATATATATCTATATATAAAAGGCAATCTATGGGTCTGCGTGTGACTGTTTCCTATGCACGCCTACATTTTTTAACTTACGCCATTCAAACTTTCTATCTACAGGAGAGCCAAGTGGACACATACTTTTTGAGTTTAAGTTCATCACTTTTCCCTTTCGCACTTTTTCCAATGGAGCCGATTGTTTACATTTGCTCCGTAAAACATCTAAGATCTAAAATGGTTGCTAAATTACGTCATAGGAATCAAATCACATGTGTCAAACGCGACTAAAATATTTTTTATTAAAAATAAAAATAAGCCTTTATATTTGATTTTTATTCTGACGTTTTAAAAATTTATTTGGTCAATAAAACATGTGAATATTTTCCCCGTAATTTTGAAACAAAAGAAATAATTAAATTTTTTTTTTCAAACAAAAACAAAATATGTAAAAAAAAAGTGCCAATGGTTAATTTAATTATTTAAGTCTATTTTTTCAGATTTAATATTTCATAATTCAGAAAATAAAAAAAAATAAAAAATAAAGTTTTTTTTCGCTAAATATTTCAAGCAGGAAATCAACTGTCTGTAATTCGTGTGGCATTAATGTAACTTTTCCTCTACAATTAAATATCTACATGTGTGTCATTCAGCAGGATTTGAATCTGCGACCCCTAACAACATAGGGGAAGCCAATATTTAACAAAATATTTGAAATATGTCGGTTGCTATACCATTTTGTTAATCTTCGGGATTTTCCGTAATATATATATATAATAAATATAAATTTTAAGAAAAAGAAAAAATGAAGTAAAGAACCATAGTTCGTAGCATTCATTTTTTAAGTGTACAATAGAAAATAGAGCAATATCATCATTGTAATATTTTTATTATAAGTAGTTATACGAGGGTCATTCAATAAATAATATTCACCTTATTTATTGAATGACCCTTGTAGAACACCTTATGCCGAAAAATTCATCTTATTTATTGAATGACCCTCGTAGAAGTCCTTATACCAAAATATTCACCTTATATATTGAATGACGCTCGTGTATATTGTGCAAAACATGATATATTGGCGAAGACTTAGTATTGGACATGGAGTGTTTGTGTTTACACATGCACTGATGATCGCTTGATGCGGGAAGTTGGTAGTCACCATGCAATGTTGATTTGTGTGTCCATATTTTCGGTGTATCTCTGTAAATTTTTCGAAGCTGTTTCGAAGCTGATTCACAAGTATTTCACGATGTAAACTCTCATCTCCTACCGAGAAAGTAGATTGTATGTTTACCATTATTAAGTAAGGCCTGAATGTTATTTCGTTTAATGGAACACCCAGATGAAAAAATACTGAAAAAAATTCTGGATAAGCCATTTACAAACTCGGTCTGTAGACGGGAGGATTTCGGGAAAGATCTTTGCCTAGCTCAATTGCTCTTTGCCATTTCACACCATTCCAATGTTAAAAGCGTACTTTCCTTTTTCTTTTTTTTTTCTTTACATATAGACATCTTTCGCGCGCGCGCGCACACACACACACACACACACACACACACACACACACACACACACACACAGCGAAGCAAGCAGACGTAAATTGGCAAGAGACTCGTTTTCACACGTGCAAAAACATGCAAACACGCGCATATGTGATAAAATGCTTATTTATATCGTAAGAGAATCAAAGAGAGAAGAAGAAAGTGAAATGGACTCACCCGAACTGTAGGGTAGCGAGATAATAGAGAGAGAGGGGGGAGAGAGAGGGAGAGAGAAAGAATGGGACAAAAAGTGATCGCGAAAGAGAAAAAGAGAAAAACAATGAAGAGAGGATGTGAGAGAAAAATAGAGATTTTTAAAATAATGTTCACCCTTTATAAGACCAAGTTCCCCTCAAGATTTGCCTATTAAAAGGTAAAGGTCAGGGTTTATAGAGCGATAAAAAGAGAGAAAAAGAGAGAGATAAAAAGAGAAAAATAGAAAGAGGTAAGGGGAAAAGGAGTGTTAGAAAGAATGAAAAACGATAAAGAGAGAGAGAGAGAGAGAGAGAGAGATAAAAGTCGCTAGTAAAGGACATTAAAGAGGTACAGAGAGGATGATCGATTTATATATATATATATATATATATATATATATATATATATATATAAAGGTGTGACTCTTCAGAAATGAATTGAGTTCTTTCGGTGACTGGCGTGTGCATACCCTGCTTATATCAGTCAGTTAGTTAAGTGCCATACTTGGGCGATCATGTCTCGAAAGAGACATGACTGACTGGGCAGAAGATTATCCCGCAGTAGGTTGCCATTGCTTTCTGCGGTAGACTGGTTGCCGACCAAGGCTATAGAACCCAATCTGTCCTGCTATTTAACCCATAACTGGAAGGAAGAGACGGATTAGTATCTTTCCCAAGGATATTTGCGCGTAAGTGAATACAATGGATTCAACTGGAATTCGAACTCGGCTCCCCGGTTTCTCGTTCCGAGCCGATATCCACTGTACCACAAATTCCCTTCTCTGATTCCGTGGCTTAGGGAGTAGCGACTCCGACTGATACCAAATTGGTCGAGTTTTGATCCCGGCTAGAAGCAAGTGTATGGGTTTAGCCACACTGATGAGCTGTGATACAGCCTGTATGTGGATGTCTAATATATATATATATATATCTTCAGTAATAAATTCAGTTCTCTCGGAAACTGGCGTGTGTATGTATACACCGAATATATATAAAATTACCCTCCTCACATTCCATGCGTCTATCGCTTATGGAAGTAGAGACACTGACTCACACCCGATCAGTCGAGTTTCGATCCCGGCTGGAAGCAAATAGAAGTCTAGCCACACTGATAATCTGTGATACAGGCTTGTATGAGGATGATATATATATATATATATATATATATATATATATATAGTCATCCGCAGACAGATCTGTATATATATATATATATATATATATATATATATATATGTTAATAACTATATATATATATATATATATATATATAATATTTATATATTTATATAATATATTTATATATGTAATATAATATATTATTATATAATATAGTATACTATTATATATTATATTATTAAATAATAATAATTATAATAATAATAATTATGCAATAATATTTTATATTATATATTATATAATATATAATATAATTTATTTTTGTATTTATATAATAATATATTTTAATAACTATATATATATATATATATATTTTTAATAACTATATATATATATATATATACACACACACACACTCACACACACACACACGCAGACACTCACAAACACACACACACATTCGTTTTATGGCTATTTTGGTGAGAAAAAATTTTTTTTTTTAAATTAACAAAATTAATATTAATAGGATCTGATTTTGGGATTTTACCTACAAGCTATTTCATTTTTGGATTTAAAAAATTGCGTAATATAACTTGTAACTTAAACTAAGAAGATAAATGTTATTTCACATGGAATTTAGAACATCTTTCTTACGAGGTCGGCATATTCACAAAATTGCTCTGTGCAAGGCTCGATTTATAGTATCTCTTGTTACTTTCACTCCAGCGGATTCCATATTAATCCTCCATTGTAATATTTGTTTTATTTAACAATTCTTAGATGGTTACATTCTGCAATGGCCGACCGACTATTATTCCAATTACATCCAAGTTTATAGCTGCATTATTATTATTATTATTATTATTAATTCATTTTTCATCATATTTCGATTTCTGCTTTGGTCTCACTACCAACCAAGTCTGCGGGGAGACCTAAGGCAGGTCGTGGTGTGTTGTTATGGCTCCATTTCATGTTTTCTATCTTCCCTATCATCCCTAGCGTTACATAGATAAAGTTTTCCTTAGTGTGTGGGCTGTACTTAATAAAACAATTTTTGTATATCTCTTAAGCTGGGGTTTCCAGGGATTCTTTCAATGTGTTGTTTTGTTCCATTTTTTATCATTCCAACTGCACCTACTATCACTGGTACAACTCTTGTTTTCAATTTCCACATTTTTTCTATTTCAATTTCCAGGTCTTTATATTTTGACAGTTTTTCAAATTCCTTGATTGCTATGTTACAATCCGCTGGACAAGCCATATCAATTAATAGACAAGTTTTCTCCTTCTGGTTTTTAACAATAATGTCTGGCCTGTTTGCTTCAATTTTTCTGTCTGTGTAGATGGTGTAATCCCATAGAATGGTTACATCTTCTATTTCTGTAACCGGTGCTGGGTGATGTTCATACCAGTGTTTGTTTACAGATTTTCCATAATGTTTGCATATTGCCCAATGTAAATATTGCCCAACTCTATCGTGGCGATTTTTATATTCATTTGGAGCAAGCACAAAACAGCCTGAGATTAGGTGGTCTATTGTTTCTTGGTGCTTATCACAAAACCTGCATTTTGGATCCATATTATTATGCATAATATTTGCCTGAAAGTTTCTAGTGAAAAGACTTTGGTCTTGTGCTGCAAGAATAAAGCCTTCAGTTTCAGACTTTAATCCAGATGCACGTAACCATCGATGAGTATTAACTTTGTCAACATTAGATTTATTGGCACGTTCTGGCTATTGGCCATGCAGAGGTTTGACTTGCCAGCGCTGTTTCATCTGTTCAAGAGCTTTATCTTTGGCTTTCATTTTCATATATTTGCCGCAATAGTTGGTTCTTGGCTTCTGTTTTGCTTTTCTACAGAATCTACTAACTGAAAATCTTGTTTGTATTTACTGCCTTCTTTTATTATTGAATATTTTTTCTTTCTTTCTTCATGTTGCCTTTATTAATTGTATCATCCAATCCTTTGTTGTTTCTATGTATGTTAGTAAGCCAATAGTTGTTGTCTTGTATGACAATTCCAGCTGAATAAGACCCCTTCCACCTTCTTTACGGGGTATGTATAGACGGTCTACATCAGCCTTTGGATGAGGCATCTTATGCTTAGAAAGAAGCTTTCTTGTTTTAGAATCCATTCGCCTGATGTCGTTTAGAGTCCAGTTTAAGATGTTGAAGCTATATTGGACAACTGGGATTGCAAGGCTATTAATGGCTATAACTCTGTTCTGAGAATTCAATTCAGTTTTTAATATCATTCGTAGCCTTCTATAGTACTCTTCACGCACGATTTCTTTCATTTTTTTATGGTGAATGTTTTCACTCTCATTTACACCTAGGTAT
Organism: Ascarosepion bandense; assembly: GCA_037127315.1. NCBI lineage: Eukaryota > Metazoa > Mollusca > Cephalopoda > Sepiida > Sepiidae > Ascarosepion > Ascarosepion bandense. The sequence goes on along the minus strand of JBBBDQ010000945.1, from coordinate 6,907,838 downwards.
TTATAAGCTTCTTCTGGTTTCAATTCTTTTATTGTTACAGCAGGGTCTAAGCTAATTGATGATGTTTCTTGTATTGATCCACGTAAAATTGTAGCTTTAGCACATTTATTCAAATTGAATTTCATTCCAATGTCTTCGCTGAAGCATTTTACTGTTTGCAGAAGACCTTCCAGCTCATTATCATTCTTAGCATATAACTTTAAGTCATCCATGTAAAATAGATGGCTTATTTTCTTTTGGCCTATTTTGTAACCACATTCTGTCTTATTAAGTTGACTGGTTAGTGCTATTAATGATATGCAGAATAGTAAGGGAGACAAAGAATCACCTTGAAATATACCTCTTTTGATGTTTATTTCATCAGACTTATAGGTTCCATTTATATGATTGAGGTAAAGGGTTGTTTTCCATATAGACATGCACTGTTTGATGAAATTGATGATGACGGGTGATATCTTGTATATATTTAAAGTCTTTAAAATCCAGGAATGTGGCACACTATCGAATGCCTTTCGATAATCTATCCAGGCAGTACTAAGATTTTTCTTTGTACTGTAGCAGTTTTCCAGGATCATTTTGTTAATAAGCAATTGGTCTTTACATCCATAACAGCCACGTTTGCACCCTTTTTGTTCAAGCAGTATCATGTCATTTCTTTCTAAGAATAAATATGTCTGTTTTGTTAAAATAGATGTTAATAGTTTATATGTTGTCGGAAGACATGTAATTGGTTTGTAGTTTTTCGGGTTATTTGTGTCACCATTCTTGGGTAGAAGAAATGTAATTCCTTTGGTCATCCATGCAGGAATTTTAGTGGGATCGTCAACCATTTCTTGAAGTTCTTTGGCTAGTTTTTTATGTGCTGTATTTAAATAATAGAGCCAAAAGTTAGGAATTTTCTCTATACCTGGGAATTTCCAATTGTGTGCTTTTTTTAGTGCTAATTTAACATCCTCTTCTGTAATTCCAGCCCATGTCTGTTCTGGTTTATTTTTCATTCGTTCTATCTCTTGTGCAATCCAATGTACTTCCTTGCTATGTTCTTTAGAGCAAGCCCATATCTTTTCCCAGAACTGTGTAACTTCTTCCATTCTGGGGCGGGGGAGGACTGTCACTTCAATTCTTTTTTTACCTATTTCCCTGTAGAATCTCTTTGTATTGGTTTGAAAAATATTGTTTTGTCTGTAAAATCCTGATCTTTTCTCATAGCATCTTATTCTTTGAGCCTTCAGTTGTATTTTTTGCTTTATTTTTTCCTTAGTTGATAGGATTTCATTTTCATTTCTAATGTTGTATTTTCTTTCGACTCTTCTGCTTTTCCTAGTTCTTACATTTATTCCTCTACTCAGTTCATCCACTACTGATAGTTCACTTCTAAGTTGTTCGATTTCTTTTTCTATTTTTCTTTTCCAAGGTGGATTTTCATGTCTGCGAGACTGCCTTGTTTTTAATTTGATGTTCAATTTTTTTGTTGCTGCTATTGCTGATGCATATATTGCTTCATTGAGATTTGTATGAGATTATTATTATTATTATTATTATTATTATTATTAATTTGTTTTTGTAATTTTGAAAGGTTGATTTAGGGATAGTAAATTGTTTATCTCCCTTGGAAGTGTTCTGACAGAGGATAGAAAATGTGACAATGAGATCCAAGGACGCATTGGCATCGTTAAGGATAGCATTTCAAAAGCTAACCAGAGTGACAGGAAAATTTCATTGAAAACAAAGAAAAGAGTACTGGGCTATGTAATATCTATCCTTCTGTATGACTGCGACTGTTGGACGATCTCTTCAAGGATGAAAGAGAATCCCGAAGCAACAGAAATGTTGTTCTAAAGAAGGATTCTGAGAATATCAGAATATCAGGACGTGAGCAACAAGGTGGTGCAGACGATGCAAACGAGAAGAAAACTTATAGGTAGCATTAGGAAAAGACAACTGACAAATAACGAGGAAGGAGGGTTTTAAGCATTTGATACAAGGGAAGTCGTGGAGAGCGATGATGACACATTCATAAATTGTGGAGAGCTATGATCAGATATTAACAAATTGTGGAGAACTATGATGACACTTTAATATATTTTGAATAGCTATGATCGCACTTTAATAAATTGTGGAGAGCTATGACCACATACCAATAAAAATATTCCTTATAAAACAGAAAGTGCTATTTGCAAAGCTTTTTCAAAGGAAATCCTACCAAAAGTTTAACATGTTCTGACATTAATAATTACAGCCTGGTTAAATGTTTAGGAATATGAATTCAAATTATTATATTAATAATACGAATTATTTATTAATTATTAATAATTAACGTCTTAATTGTTATAACTCGTTATAACGGTTATAATATTAAGTCTCGCCTGACACCAACGGTACTCTAACGAACACTCACTCGGAACGCTGATATTTATTTTTGTAAATATATAGAAATATATAGAACAAGGTCAAAAGTGGGGATGTGGAAGGCTGGTGATCACCTGTCTTATCTTAAATTTAGCTAGACAGAATCAATGACCCAAACAAACTATAATGAATAGTATTCATTCAGTGCCATACGTGATTCACGCTTTGGGCGATCATGTTCCAAAAGAGACATGATTGACTGAGCAGAAGATTATCCCGCAGTATGTTGCCATTGCTTTCTGCGGTAGACTGGTTGCCAGCCAAGGCTATAGAACCCAATCTGTTCTATTATTTAACCCATAACTGGAGAAAAACAGAAGGATTAATACCTTCCTTAAGGGTATTTCTGCGTCAGTGAATGAAACGAATTCAACTGAAATTCGAACTCGGCTTCCCGATTTGTCATTCCGAGTCGATATCCACAGCACCACAGCTCACATCCACTGTATACTATACTGTGGCATAAATATCAGACAAAACTGGACAAAATTATTGCCGGACTTTGGATGAATTAAAAACCAATCATTCAACCAACTACACACTCATTCTGACACGATAACAATTACGAACGAACACACTAGAAAACAATAAGTGTCACCCATCCAGAAGAGAAATGATATATTTCGGGTCACCTAACGGGGGAGAAAAAGTGGGGGCAAAAATAAAAGGGGACAATGAGCATAAATCACCATATTTTGACTTGGCGTAACAAATACAAAAAACAAATCAAGCCTAAACTACCCTATTTTGGTTGGTGTTACTAATGCTTAATAGAGGATTTGCAATATCTTGATGCCTTTCTTCTTCTTTTATGTACCTTGTCCCTTCAGGACGTATGCGATCATGGCCCTCCACATCTTCCTATCCCTGGTGATTCTTAGCACGCTTCCTCCTGTAACGTCTCTCAGCCCCCGTTCTGTCATCCACCTGCTCAAGCCTATAAATCTAGAATATAAATGTATAGAAACTAGTATGACCACAAAATGAGGGATCACTTTATGTATTGATTATAATATAGATTTGATCCCCCACTTTATATTTACATTATAATTTCTTATAAACAGTTGGCATATATATTCTTCTTCTATGTGTCCTGTCCCTTGAGGACGTAGGCGATCATGGCCTTCCACGTCTCCCAATCCCTGGTGGCTCTTAGCACACTTTCTCCTGTAACGTCTCTCAGCCCCCGTTCTGTCATCCACCTGTTCAGGTCTTTTAAATATGTTATCCGCAGCTTTCCTCTGTCTCTTTAATCCCCCTATCTGGCCTGTTAGTATATGTAAAAAAATAAAAATAAAAAATAAAAAATACAAAACATGAACATGGATTAATCGAAGATTTTTTTTTAATTAGCTTAAACTATATAAGAACCTGTCAGCAATAGTTAAGATCAGAATTCGTTGCCAGTAGTCAAAAGAATGAAATTTCTTTGCAATTTTGACATTTTGCAAAGACAAATCTTTTGACTTGCTTTGGTTAACTCCAGAAAATATTTAATATACCGGCACGGAACTAGGGATGGTAGCACGTGTTTTTTTTTTTTTGGGGGGGGGGGGGGGGTAACGGAAGTGTGTGGTGAGACAAGAACGCTATAAATATTTTCACATTAAAGAAGGGAGAGAAAAAATACATTTTAAATTCAATGTAAACCTATTCTTTTAGAAACTTGAGACAAAGAAAACAAAATAAAATCACCCTGAAAAAAAATATGTAAAAAAAAAAAAAAAAAAAAATACCAAACATAAACATTGATTAATATAAACATGGATTAATCGAAGATCATAAACATGGATTAATCGAAGATCAAAATGCCACTCTAATTCAGTTTCTTTTACTCGACAAATGTGTGCAAGACTCACCCACTTTTTGGTAAATTCTGATGAAGGGAGTCGTCGCCTTTCCGTTGTGATTTTTACTTTAAGCTGATACTTAAACAACAACATCAATTCGGAAGAGGTAAACCTCTCGTCTCCATAGAATTCCTTCTGTCGGGTCGTCTATATCACGACTTGTGTAGCAACTAATAAGAATAGGGACGCATAGTTTAGTCAACGATTTTACCATATCGCTACAAACAGAACTGTCCACAAGGACAAAAATTTTCCACGCTTCATGCGAACCACGACGAGTTCAACAAACCAGCATAACAGGAGTACGACTCGATAGTAGAAGAAAGCGTGACCCAGGATCTCCACCATTTTCCTATAGCGGATGAAGTTGGGAAAATTTCTAAAGCGTTCTGAAGAAAGTATTTTTGCTAACCCAGAGTGCCTTTTCGCATCACCAGCCAGGTAAGCGATGCCTTATCATTAGTGAGGTAATTTAATCCAGGCGCCCAGGGTTATGGGTCGCGAACCTCTTGCTTCCTTAAACCAAGATCGCCAATCAGACCATCTTGAACGGACTCCCTCACGAATACCTGATATAATTTCTCACGTCATAACGCCTGGACGTCGAAGAAACTATCCGTTTTCCGGACGAGGAATCTGAGAGTTAACCAGCATTCACAATAGAAGGTGCACTACCTTCAATGCGGAGTGTATATTGACGAATATCAACGCTAGGCATACCCCAACCGTTTTCAGAAGGGTGGGGTTAATAGATCTCCCAACAAACCTCCCATCTTCGCAATCCCTCCCCACCCCGTATATCTTTCCCTTTCCCTCCACCTATGTAACTGTCATCAAACCTGCATTCTCATCTTTCTATTGCTCCTTTCTAACTGGTTTGTACTCCTCCCCACTCTCTTCTAATTAATCTTTTTACAGTTACGTAGCCACCCCCCCCCCCCGCACATCAGTGGCATTTCCGCCTTGCTCGGGGAGGTGAAATGATTAAAAAAAAAAAAACAAGATCTTATCTAATTGCATTAATACGGTATATAAAAGTGGAAGCATGGAGAGTCTGCAAAGGAGAAGTGGGTAGATATGCGAAACACATCAGTCAGTTGAGCGCCATACTTGATACACGCTTTGGGCGATCATGTCTCGAAAAAGACATGACTGACTGGGCAGATGATTATCTCGCAGTAGGTTGCCATTGCTTTCTGCGGTAGACTGGTTGCCGACCAAGGCTACAGAACCCAATCTGTCCTGTCATTTACCTCATAGCTGGAGGGAGAAGAGATAGATTATATGACATTATTACATTAACTATAAATGGTGGGGGATCAGTTTATTACTTCATCATAATATAAAACCGATCCCCCACTTTATGTCCAGTAGAAATTCAGTCTTTTAGTTAAGTGCCATACGTGATACACGCTTGGGCGATCATGTCTCTTTCGAAACATGACTGACTGGGCATAGGATTATCCCGCAGTAGGTTGCCATTGCTTTCTGTGGTAGACTGGTTGCCGACCAAGGCTACAGAACCCAATCTGTCCTGTCATTTAACTCATAGCTGGAGGGAGAAGAGATAGATTATATGACATTATTATATTAAGTATAAATAATGGGGATCAGTTTATTACTTCAGCATAATATAAAACCGATCCCCCACTTTATGTCCAGTAGAAATTCAGTCAGTCAGTTAAGTGCCATACTTGATACACGCTTTGGGCGATCATGTCTCGAAAGAGACATGACTGACTGGGCAGAAGATTATCCCGCAGTAGGTTGCCATTGCTTTCTGCAGTAGACTGGTTGCCAGCCAAGGCTATAGAAACCAATCTCTCCTGCCATTTAACTCTTAGCTGGAGAGAGAAGAGATAGATTATATTACATTATTATATTATGTATAATTTGTGGGGGATCAGTTTATTACTTCATGACAATATAACCGAACCCCCACTTTATGCTCAGTAGAAGCCTTAATCATGTTTCCAGCTATTATATTCAGCCATAAGTGATATACGCTTTGAGCGATCATGTCTCGAAAGAGACATGGCTGACTGGGCAGAAGTTTATCACTCAGTAGGTTGCCATTACATTCTTCTGCGGTAGACTGGTTGCCAGCCAAGGCTAGAGAACCCGATCTGTTCTATTATTTAACCTATAACTGGAGGAAAGAGACAGATTAATACCTTTCCCAAGGTATTTGTTCATTTCTCCAACAGCGACCCCCATCGTTTATCCCTGCCACCTACCCTATGTAAGTTGCTGGAATCTTTCAATGGGTCATGTTCTTATCATACGTAAGTGTATATGTTTGCAACTATTTGTACTCGCATGTATGGGTATATGTGTTTCGTTTTTGTTTGATATGTCTGTGTGTGTGGTTCGTTTGTGGTACAATTTTCAAACTGTTTCAAACCTACACGACATAATTTCATCCATTTCACTTCGGTTGATTTTTCACTTTGAAGTATTTTGACGTTTATTGAGGAAAAGTAATTTTTGTTAGGTGTTTTTTTTAATTTTTTCTGATTTCTCAATGTTTATTTTCATTATGGTTTTAAATATTTAGGTTGACAGAGGTCTGCATATGTAACTTTCCTTAATTCTTTCATTAATGGCCTTCGTCCGACCCGCGACCTGTCATTATAACACGATCCGAATGAGTTGCCGACCCCTGCTTTATTATGTGTGTAGCGCAGTTAAGCGAGAGATCTACGGAACTACTTGTAAAAGATAAACTGAAGGTAAGCATTATGGCAGCATTCACCAACTCAAACAAGGAGGCCGACCAGAAGAGTTGCATAAGATTCCAAAATTGTTTGGCAATGGGGTTATATAGGGGAAGGTAAAGAGAAAGAGTGTTTAGATATAGGAAATATCAGAAGGAGGGTGATAGAAGGGTAAGGATATCGAGGCTGAGGGTTGGGTAGGTGGGAAGAGTGTTTGAAAGAATGGATGCGAGTTAGTGTGTTAATCGGTGTCTATTGACCTTACATTTAAACTCCTGGAGATTGTAGCCGTTATTGAATAAATTGGCTCTTTAGTATTTCAAGATATTTTTGTGTAATTGTAGTAAATCTATCTGTTAAAAACTGATGTCAGTTTTATTTTCAATTTCGTGTCAATATATGACAATTCATCGCACTCAATATATAAAAGGTGAGAAAGTGAATGAGGAAATTATTAAAGAAGAATCTAAACTTATTTATAAATGGAACTTTGTCAGTGTGTGTGTGTGTGTCCGTTAGACTCCGAAACGGCTGAACCGATTTTCTTGAAAATTTACACAGTTATACTATAAGCGTCTGCGAGTGTTCTTAGCTACGTTTCGAGTCGAGGTACCCCCGATAAATATCAAAAATCGATAATCGAAAAACTCGTGTTATAGAAGGAGTGGTCCGATTTTAATCAAATTTGATACACTCATAGACAAAGATATAAGAAACGATATTCAGAAGTTTCAAGGTTGCAGTTCTTACAATAGTGCAGAAAATCGAATATATATATATATATATATATATATATATATATATATATATATATAAAAGGCAAGATGTTTGTGTTTGTGTCTTTATCTGTCTGTATGTCTGTATTTTTTCAGCCCTTTTATTTTAGTTTTTGCTTCGGGTTTGGCTCTAAGTAGGTATAATTGTAGTTCTTAGTCTCAGCCATGATGCCATTTACTCAGAGGACTTATTTAACCTTCAAAATTCAGTTTACGACGAAAAAAACTTATTTGATATCGATAGCAGGAAATCAATATTTGACTTACACCCATTCATTTTTCTTTCAGTCTACGGTTTCGCTTTTACTGGAAACAACTATTGCTTTTTAGTCTTTCGTGCCAACGTCTAAAGAGTCTGAGCTCCAGGACCATGGATTAGTTTTAAAGCTTTCATTACACCCAGCAACGCCGGGCTATACTGCTATGTATATAATAAGCGGCAGAAAACGCCAAGTCAGTGTCATATAATGGTTTTGTTATATCACGTTTTTTTGTTTCGTAAGAATTTATCTTTATATCGGAGTAGATCATCATCATCATCATCATCAATTTCACCCATTACACCCAATGGTGTGTTGGGCAGCAACTTTTTGTTGCTGTTTCCGTAACAAACTGTTTTTTATGGGGCAGGGTTGTTAGTCCTGCGCCCAACCCCTACACCTAGAGGACCGGTGTACCAGTCTTGGTTCTTTACGTTTACAGCACCTGGTATACCCAAATGGTCACCCATCTAAGAACAGACCAGGCTCGATGTTGATTAACACGCTGCAGCCGTAGACATAGGGGCAGATAGCGTTGTACAATTTTATACGTAGAACAGGAAAGATTATTTTATGCCAATATAATTAGGCCCACACCAGAGAACACCTCTTTATATTGATATTTAAATCCGAAATTCTTCACTTGTTTCAGAGTTTATGCGTTTCCTGCTTTATTTTTTTTTCTTTTTCGAAATTTCTGCACCGAATGACGACACGTCACGCGTCGAATGAAAAGTTACGTCCATTCGAAGACTGAAAAATTATTTAATGTTCAATGGCGGACGAGAAAGAGCAAAAACGAAAGAAAGCAAAAAAAAAAAATAAAAAAAATGATGAATTAAATTCGGTGACCGAAGCTCATGTTTTTAGCATTTTCTTGTGCAAATATGGAATACATTATTTCCTTGCAATAGGCAATCTATCATTTCGTAATTAAATTTCTCATATTATTTACACACGGAGTGGGAAATTTATGAATGAAAATTTGACAGTGATATCAACAAATAACAGGAGAAAATATAAAATCCGTGAATTCGGAATTAACTGTTTTATTTATTTAGGTGATCATGATAATTGATTGAAGAGAAAATATGGCATTTATCTTTACTTTCTATCGATGGGATTTTATTTTCATTATATTCCGGTTTTTCTCTCTTTTCTATCTTGTTTCCTCGCTTAGAATGGAAGAGAATGGAATCCCTACAACGAAAGTCTACGTCAATCAATCTCAGAATACCGAAATATACAGGATTACTCTGTTCTTTGTGGACATTTGCATGAGTTTCGTAAAAAGAAATCTTCTCAAAGAAGGGCTTTGTTTAAGAAAAACATGGCAGAATATTCTATAAATATTTTCTTGGTAATTTTACCGGCGAACTTTCCTTTTTGGGGTTAGATATAAAAATGCTTTCTTTTTATACATCTCCCCTCTAAAAAAATGTGCATATGAGGCTAATTAGAGCTTTTATAGAAATTTGGTGTATTAAGGTGGTGCTGTAAGAATGTTAAGTAAGAATGTATTATTATTATTATTATTATTATTATTATTATTATTATTATTGCATGTTTCATCATATTTTTATTTCTTCTATGGTCGCACTACCTACCAAGTCTGTGGGAAGCCCTAAGACAGGTCGTGATATGTTGTTATGGCTCCATTTCATGTTTTCTTCTATCTCCCCTAACATCCCTAGCGTTACATAGACAAAGTTCTCCTTAATGTGTGGGCTATACTTAATAAAACAATTTTTTGTATATCTCTTAAGCTGGGGTTTCCAGGGATTCTTTCAATGTGTTGCTTTGTTCCATTTTTTATCATTCCAAGTGCACCTACTATCACTGGCACAACTCTTGTTTTCAATTTCCACATTTTTTCTATTTCAATTTCCAGGTCTTTATATTTTGACAGTTTTTCGAATTCCTTCGTTGCTATGTTACAATCCGCTGGACAAGCCATATCAATTAATAGACAAGTTTTCTCTTTCTGGTTTTTAACAATAATGTCCAGCCTATTTGCTTCAATTTTTATGTCTGTGTAGATGGTGTAATCCCATAGAATGGTGACATTTTCTATTTCTGTAACCGGTGCTGGATGATGTTCATACCAGTGTTTGTTTACAGATTTCCCATAGTGTTTGCACATTGTCCAATGTAAATATTGCCCCACTCTATCGTGACGATTTTTATATTCATTTGGGGCAAGTACAGAACAGCCTGAGATTATTATTATTATTATTGTTATTATTATTATTATGTTGCGTCAGTAATTGTAACTTCCCCTATCGCTCTTTTTTTCACATTTTTTATTTCCCAAATAAATATTTCTTTAATCTATTGTTTTTTCCTCCCCTCCAAACAAACAAAAAAAAGAAAAAAGAAAAAAGGGGAACTACTTGGAACTTTATAGAGACTTTTCGGTTTGATGGTGATTGTAGTAAGAATAGCAAATAAGAATGTGTTGTTTTGGTCAAAGGAATACTGTGGTATGTTTGCGTCAGTAATGTTTTTAATCATTTCACCCCAAGCAAGGCAGTTTTACTGCTACTGGTGTGCAGGGGTTTACATAAGAGAAAAATGACGAGAAAGAAGGACAAGTTAGAGGGGGTGTCAGGAAGTGGGTAAGAGAAGGATAAGAATACTGGTGTGATGAGGGTGGAGCGAACGGAGAAAAGAGCTTGAGGGAAAGGATGCGAGTCAGAGAGATAGGAGATGACTATTGATTTTACATTTAAATTCTTGGAGATTGCAGGTCCCGGGGAAGCAAGTATACGGAAGGGAATTCCACAGGTGGGAAGTGCGAACAAAGAAGCTATTAGAGTAGAAGTTGCGGTTATATTTTACTGGTTTCACTGTAAAATGGTGGGACCTAGTTGCTAGCCTACTAGCACGAGTAAATTCATGCATTAAGGACACCAGGGAGCCAAGCTTCTCAGAGCAGAAGCCGTGAAAGTATTTGTAGAAGAGACACAGGGAAGCCACATTACGCAGGTGAGAAAGTGACTGCAGCTGAGACAATAAGTCGGGATCGATCACATTGCAGATTCTCCGTTGCATTTTGTCAAGAACCCCGAAGTGAATAGCAGGTGCACTCGACCAGATATGGCAGCAGTATTCAATACACGGGTGGATGATGGTAGATTTATATATGTGCAGGATGGATTCAGACAGGAAAAACTTCCTAGTCCTACACAGTGAATCGAACTTCCTAGCAGCAGATTTAGCTATGGATTCGATATAAACATTCCACTTGAGGTCTGCTGAGAGAGTTAGGCCATGGAGGCGCAGTGTTTTGCTTTCAGGGAAAATAGCCTGTTCCATGCTAATGTGGAGTGGGGTAGGAGCGATTGTCTGTGGTTGTTACCATATAGCAGGTTCGTTTTGGAAGCATTAAAATTCACGAGCTATTTCTTACCCTAGTCCACCACGGATTGGAGGTCTTTTTCAAGTTCAGCAACTAGGTTCGCTTTGTCAGTCTCCGCGGATTTTTGATCGAGGCGAGAGTAAATTGTGGTGTCGTCAGTGTAGATGCCTACTTGGGTTCTGATTACATCAGGAAGCTCATTGATAAAGATCAGAAAAAGCGTAGGACCTAGAATAGAGCCTTGAGGGACACCCGCGTTCGTATGATAGTATCGGGATGCATGGCCGTTCATTACAACCTTTATTACGCGATTTGAAAGGAATGGCTGGTTTAGATTAAAGAATCATCCAGTTATACCATAGCACCGTAGCTTGCGCAGAAGGCAAGCATCCCAGATATATATAGTCATCCGCAGACAGATCTGTTTCGCTGTATCACAGCTCATCAGTATGGTTAGACAGCCGATTGCCTTTTACCCAGAATTGAAACCCGACCGAATCGGCGTCAGTCGGCGATTCTACAGGAAACTCCACGCATTTCCCCGAAAAAACTGCATATCATGATTTTAAAAGAGCTCAAACATAATAAAAACAATGTTTATGTTATTATTAAGGGGAAAGATCAAATTTAGTTTTGATCCTTTCTAACATGTTCGAAAATTCAGTTAAAATTTCTATTTTTTTCCGTCAGTGATTCACGCTATGTTTTACCTAATGTGCCTATGAAGCCAAACGTAATTTGACTAATTAATCTAAAATTCTTGCAAAAGTTGGTAAATGTTCGTTTTAGTTGCCGACGGCTTTTCCTCCTTCAGATTTATCCAAAATAGCATTATTTCTGTGCAAATGTATATGCTGAACTCAAATCAACAATTAGTTATTGAAGAAACTTATCTTTTTTGCTTTGAAAGTCCATAAAAATACGAACTATATCTCGCACTTTTTCTCTCCTGTAACTCTCACGAAGTCATGTAATTAACTGCAGAATGACGTTCTACGTAAGCAGAAATTTTCTTTTGAATTTTGGTCGATTTTCTTTCTTTGCTGAAACTTCCGGCGATGTACTTCCGGTAATGAAAGTAATAAGCGTAGAAATACAATAGCGCATTACTTTCATTACCGGAAATACATCGCCGGAAATTTCAGTAAAGGAAGAAAATCAACAAAAAAATCTGCCAAAATTCGTTCACATATGCAGTACGTCATTCTGCAGTTGACTTTGTGAGAGTTACGGGAGAGAAAGAGTGCGAGATATAGTTCGTTTTTTTATGGACATTTAGATAAAAAAAAAAGGTGAGTTTCTTCAATAACTAACAGTTTATTTGAGTTCAGCATATACATTTGCACAGAGATAATGCTATTTTAGATAAATTTGAAGGGGAAAAACGTCGGGACTTACAACGAAATTTTACACAAAAATCACCTAATTGTCTGATTTTAATTAAACTTTCAGGACTTATTCACAAATGAATGAAAGTATTTGGGTAATTATTATTTTTAGAAAATCTTGGTAAAAATGTTTCTTTTACATCTATTACACCCCACCACGCCAGTTAATTAAATAAAATTTCAAGAAATACATTATTTATATTATTTTTTTTTATTTGTTGAATGCAGGATACATTGAGGAATATAAATCATGTAAGTTTTTTTTAATTACGAGACCATTCTTCCAAAAATCTGCCCCGAACGGTAAAATAAAAAAAATGCATTAAAACTACGCTATTTTTAATATGGGTAAACTTTAATTGATTTTATAAATAATATCATTTTAGGATATCATATTCTGAAGAAGAATGTGATATCCTAAAATGATATCGATGACTCATGAATTTTATCAATGACTCAGTTTCGATGACTCATGAATTTTTATAAGAATTGTTTTTAATTTTTCTTTGCTAATTAAAGTTTCAAACATCTTTTAAATTTCTTCTTGTTGCTCAGTGTCTAATCCATTAAAAAAAACTTTATTTACAATTCGAAAATTCAAAAGATTAATGCAAATCATTTGGAATTAAGATTTTTAAAATAATTTTTTAATTTTTTTTATTTATGTTAAACTGCACATTTTTTTTTTATTGTAGAAACTTATGAGAGACTTATTATTTAAAAGGTCACATGTTTTAAGGGTTGTTCCCTTACGATATGTTAAATTGGGTTGTCAAATTTTGGTCAACATTCTTTCTGATTAAATGATAATAGATGCTGTCATCACCGACTTGAAAGGTTACCGAATCAGATCTTTGTGATTTAGAAATACTTTTATTTAAAATTTTATGTCATAAACAAGTAATATATGTTTCAAATCAGATTAATTTAACTTTAAATTTGCCAACCTTCCAAAAATAACGGGTGAGAGATGTATAATTTATTTTTGCAAGATTTTTAAAACCAAGAATTGACTTTTGTTTACAAATGTGTCGATCCCTCAAAAAATGGCCGAAAAATTGAAAATTAAAAAAAAATCTAAAAATTTTACATTCCAATGAATATAATTTTTATTTGAAATACACAAGAGTATTTTGCTTAGTGGAAATAGTAAATTTAAATATTCACCATTCAAATTTTTATTTTTAAAAATTAAATTTAAAACTTACTTATGCAGTGGAGGTATATATATGTATATATACCAGCATGCAGTGTGGGTATAGAAGAATGCAAAGGAGTATCATGTACATACAGTGATAGGATAATCTCTAAGAGAGCTCTAAATATATACGTATATAAATACATATGGAGCAAATATAAGAAAAATTAAGGCAGACACGTTATTTCATGTTAAATCGGAAGTTTAGGCCTATTTCAGGAGAACCATCATCAGCTTCCGTCTTTATTGTACAAAAATTCGTGTAAAATTCTTTGGACAATAAAGACGGAAGCTGATGATGGTTCGCCTGAAATAGGCCTAAACATTCGATTTAATATTAAATAACGTGTCTGAAATATATATATATATGTATATATATTTCAATAGCTAAACATTTTTTAGAAACAATTAAAAAAGTTTTCTCTAAAACAAAATTTATAAGTATTATTAAAAATAGGTTTACGTTTACAAATATTTAAAAAACATCTGTCGCTTTCTGCGTCACGTGATGTAAACAATCTCTCTCACGAACGGTCTCGCGAAATACGTTTCTAATTTAAATTTTAAAATCATTTGTTTCTGATGAAGGACCGAGGACGGTCTGAAATATCAATATAATAATAGAAATAAACAAATACTGTCAAAAAAATACATTTTTAAACTTACAACTTTTTAGTAGATTTTCCTATATATATATATATATATATATATATATATATATATATGGTAGTTATGGATGGAATAAAATTTCGTATCAAAGAAACACTATTCATAAGAATGTACTCAATACAAAGTAGAGCGAATACTATTTATTTAGAATTTATGACATAAATATGTTATAATATCACTACAAAAGCAGCTATTTTGTCTCGACACTATTGGTTTCAAATTAGCCAGGCCCCTCAATCATGTAGACATTGTTACATATTCTGTGGTGACTAATGAAAATAGAAATAATTTCTAATTTTAAGAACATAAGAACAAATACTAAAAACAATTTATTGGGGCATTAGTATTAATGTTTGTTTGAAATGGAAATCAGAATGACGAATCGACTATTAGTTCCAGTTTACAATAAAAATTAAAAATTATTTTCAAAATTATTACGAATTAATTTTAGAGACTTCAAATTTTAGATCCTAAGTTTAACAAAGCATTAAAGTTATTCAAATATGAAGCCGAGAAAAAATTGATGGCAAACACACACACACACACACATAGATACCCACATTTGAACAAATATACACACACATACATACATATACTAGTATATGCACACGCACAGACACATGTACGCATATATATATATATATATATATATATACATACAATTTTTAAACTCTTATTTTTACCGATATGTCAAATGTGGCTCTGCCGGGTTTGGAAAACCGTCTGTAAACGCTACAGATTGGATACATGTAAGACCGAATTCGTAAGATGACATGGACTGGAGAAGTATTAAATAAGGTCAAGACAAATAAGGTCAAAACAAATACAGTCATATTCCAGTGCATAAACAAATAAATATAATTACATATATGCGCCATTTCACAAGCAAAAAAAAAAAAAAAAAAAAAAAATTCACAAGCCAAAAAAAAAAATGGGGGGGAAAAGAAAACTCACAGATTACGTCAGTTAAGTGCCATACATGATACACGCTTGGGCGATCATGTCTCGAAAGAGACATGACTGACTGGGCAGAAGATTATCCCGCAGTAGGTTGCCATTAGCTTTCTGCGGTAGACTGGTTGCCAGCCAAGGCTATAGAACCCGAGCTGTTCTGTTATTTAACCCATAACTGGAAGGAACAGACGGATTAATACCTTTCCTCAGGGTATTTGCGCGTAAGTGAATGCAATGAATTCAACTGGAATTCGAACTCGGCACCCCGATTTCTCGTTCCGAACCGATATCCACTGGACCACAACACACATCCTCCGTACGCGACTTAAAAAATTACAAAGCATCGTATACAGAATATAACCACATATATGGATCTACTTAGACTATTATAGGCATAAATACACAAATAAATATAAGAACATTCACACAGAAGTATACGCCTACATATATACATCTATAAACAAGAAAATATGACTATATGACCATAAAAATAAAAACGTTTTCTTGAAACTTTTATTTTAGTTTTAATTGAAAGCTAAATGATTAGATGTACTATTTCCAGTAAGGAAAATACTCTGGTGTATTTCGAACAGAAATTAAATTGATTGAAATCTAAAATTTTGAGATGTTTCTAATCTTTCAATTTTCGGCCATTTTTGAGCGATCGACACATTTGTATACAAAAGTTAACTCACGGTTTGAAAAATCTCGCAAAAATAAAATATATATCTGTGACCCATTATTTTTGGAAAATTAGCTAATTTAATTAATCTGATTTACACAATTATTACTTATTTATAGAGTCGATTCTTATGTTTCCAAAATTAGAAATTACTTGTGTAGGCATATTCAAAAAATCGCTGAAAAAAACAGTATAATCTGAAGGAAAAGGCCTCAAACTAAATAAGAACAAAGTTTTCTCGGTAAAATGTGTATGCTATCATGAAGAGGATAGATGATAGCATTTTTTAATTATTTTTAAAAGTTTTTAAAATTGTTTCTAACAGGTTCATTTAGTGGTAGAACATCTTTTTTTTTTCGCTTGTTAGTGCGAGGAATAAATTGACGCCAGATTTTATTACTTCAAAACGTAATATTACGCAAAGGCATTTTTTAACTTTGAAAGGCACATTAATTGAAAATCTTGAAAAACTAAAATAATAGTCAGATTTTGATGAAAGTTTCAGGACTTATTCATAATTGACTGAAATCAGTTTCGAAATAATTATTTTTTGAAAAAATATGTAAAAACATTTTTTTACATATTTTACCCACCACCAATTAATTTCCAGAAATGTTGAAAAATGAGACTAGGTCTCAACATATAGATAGTTTTAATTAAATTCAGGAGTCATTAGGGAATGCTAATCAACTATTTTTCTTTCTTCAAAACCGGCTCATTTTTAGAAAATCTGCTCTGAAATGCGAAAACAAAAATGCAATAAAACTATGCCATTTTTTATTTGGATAAACTTTTAATTACTTTTATAAACATAAATTAAAATGATACATAGTCTGATTAGAAAAAAACAATTTCCATTAATAATAAATTTTTACAAGAATTGTTTTCATTTTATTATTTTTTATTAAGTAATTTCTAAAAAGTTTCAAAATTTTAAAAAAATTTCCTCCTTATAGGTTTCGCTTATTCTATTTGTAATTTATGTGTGGCGAATATATTTACTAATCGAAAAATCTAAAAGCTTACTATAAATAAGGGTGCTCATTTTTTGTTAAATAATTTAAATATTTTAATTTTCTGCATGTTGATTACCCTAATTTTTTTAAATCTGTTTTTATGTATATTTATTCTTTAGGTATGAATATTTAGAATTATAGCGGCACCTACTGTTTAGAATTTGGGTCTCTCTCGGACCAGAAAGTTTTTTCTCGGCAGAATCCATTTGCACATTTATAAATCTACCATTCGACCGTGCATTGAATACCATTATCTGGTTGTGTGCTCCTTGTTATTCATCTATAGGTTCTCGACAAAACCCAAAGAAGAATCTGCAATGTAATCGATCGTGAAATGACATCTCGATTTCAGTCACTGGCGGACCTGAAGGAGACTACCACCACCTTTAAATTTTTTGTTTTTCATTTTTATTTTTTTTTTACTTTATTTAGTGCAATCTTATCGATATTTAAACAATTTTAGCGGGGGGCTCAGTTTTTCATACAACGTTATAATAAATCGATCCTCCATTTTGGAATCACTCGTCGGTACGACATTAACACCATCTGTAAATTATTATCAAATTGTTTGACTATTTTCAGGGCAATCTTATCGATGAAACCCTAAACTTTCCGATTGATAAAAAAACATTGTAAAAATTTCAACATTTAAACAATTTTGGGGGTGGGGGCTCAGTTTTCATACAACCTTATAGTAAATCGATCCTGTACAATTAACATTTTTGCTTGCGCCTATTCAACAACTGAATTTTTTGCAAAATTTTTGAATAAAGCCATTCTTGGAGTTTCCGAGGAAGATGCCATCGTAAGAACTGAAGAAAACTTGAAAAAGGCGAAAACCAGAGCAACAACACGTCCCAAAAAACCCAAAACAATGCGACCCCAACGCGAGTGGTTCCAAAATGGAGGATCGATTTACTGTAACGTTGTATGAGAAACTGAGCCCCCACCTAAAATTCTTTAAATATTGAAATTTTTCCAGATTTGTTTGACAATCGGAAAGTTTATGTAATAATCGATAAGACTGCACTGAAAAAAAAAAAAAAAATGAAAAACAACAAATTTAGAGGTGGTGGTAGTCTTCTTCAGGTCCGCCAAAAGGTGGTGGTAGTTTCCTTCAGGTCCGCCCAGTCACTTTCTCAATGACGTAACGCGGCTTCCCTCTGTCTTTTCTACAAATATTTTTATGGCAACTGCTCTGACGAGTCTTTCTTTCGTGCCCCATCCACATGAATTTAAGCACGCTATTTGGACGGCATCTAGGTTCCACACTTTTACCGTTGAAATAATTAAATGTAACAAATTCTTCTACTCGAACAGTTTCTTTTTTCTCACTTTCTGCCATCCGTTTACTTCCTTTCTTTAATACCCACTCTATCTAGACTTTTCTCTCACTAAGACTCCCTGCGCACTAGTGGGGTCTCAGTGAGAGACCCAAAAGAAGCCCCGCCTTCTTTTGGGTGAAATGATTAAGAAAAAAAATATTGGGAATTGTAGGTTGTTAGTGCTTTTAAATTATACGATCTACTAAGTCCATAACTTCCAATATCCATAACAATCTACTTAATCTAAACAACATAATTGAAACACACACACACACACACACACACACACACACACACGTATATATCGTTCTCTGATGGACTTGATGAAGTCAAATATAAAAATTTTGGTACTTACGTATTATCGGGAGGACCTTTAAAAAAACGACTCAAAAATTAAAGTAAATTATTTATTGAAACGGTTAAAACAATAAAATAACATTACATTTGTAATTCCGGAGGCCAGAACGTCGCAATTGCTTCCAAAAGTGACTCAAAGACATCAGTACAGGCAACATGCTTCCGCCACATGAATTCGGCCAAATACGACTCCAAATGGTGACGTGCAGTGCCACAGTGCTTCTTGTTTCGCCACTTTGTCGATCCCCATAGGCGTTCCACTGTCTGCGTATGAGCCCCGGTGTTCGAATCCACAAAGTTGTACTTGTGGTTGACGTTGAGGTGATGAAAGCCTGATTTTTCCAGTTCCTTGGTGTTATAAGCGGGCTTATAACACCTTGTTATCAAAGGTCCTCCCGATAATACGTAAGGACCAAAATTTTTTCGTAAGAAATAATTATGAACACAAGTAATAATGTTTAAATTTCAGAATCGCTCATAAGTATTCATCACATTAACTGAAAAGTTCATGTAAATTATGGAAGATGCTAAGTGACATGATTTAATAAACAAAAGTGAGTAACGTTTTATTACCCAAGTGATTGTAATAAGGTTCGGTTTGAAATTCCGAGCACCTGAAGAAGGTCGAAGCGTACAACGCCCAAAACGTCGTACAAATGGCAAGAAAGATGTGCACAATAGTCCAAATAATGTAAATAGTGTAAATACGACCTCATCTCAGAAATATGGACAAAAGGTTCGGTTCGAAATTCCTAGCAACATAAGACGGGCGAAACGTCGTACAAATGGCAACAAAGATGAGGACAATAGTCCGAATAATGTAAATATTGTAAATATTACCTCATCTCAGAATTATAAACAAAGGGTTTGGTTCGAAATTCCTAGCACCTGAAGACGGGCGAAACGTCGTACAAATGGCAACAAAGATGAGGACAATTGTGCGAATACTGTAAATACTATAAATACTACATTATCTCAGAAATATAGACAAATAGAATGATCTATTATTAAACGTCGTACAAATGGCAACAAAGATGAGGATAATAGTCCGAATAATATAAATAGTGTAAATACTACATCATCTCAGAAATATAGACAAATAGAATGATCTATTATTAAACGTCGTACAAATGGCAACAAAGATGAGGATAATAGTCCGAATAATGTAAATAGTGTAAATACTACCTCATCTCAGAAATATAGACAAATAGAATGATCTATTATTAAACGTCGTCCAAATGTCAACAAAGATGAGGATAATAGTCCAAATGATGTAAATACTGTAAATACTACCTCATCTCAGAAATATAGACAAATAGAATGATCTATTATTAAACGTCGTCCAAATGTCAACAAAGATGAGGATAATAGTCCGAATAATGTAAATACTGTAAATACTACCTCATCTCAGAAATATACATAAATAGAATGATCTATTATTAAACGTCGTCCAAATGCCAATAAAGATGAGGATAATAGTCCGAATAATGTAAATAGTGTAAATACTTCCTCATCTCAGAAATATAGACAACTAGATGGATCTATTATTAAACGTCGTCCAAATGGCAACAAAGATGAGGACAATCGTCCGAATTATGTAAATACTGTAAATACTACCTCATCTCAGAAATATAGACAAATAGAATGATCTATTATTAAACGTCATACAAATGGCAACAAAGATGAGGACAATCGTCCGAATAACGTAAATACTGTAAATACTACATCATCTCAGAAATATAGACAAATAGAATGATCTATTATTAAACGTCGTCCAAATGGCAACAAAGATGAGGATAATAGTCCGAATAATGTAAATAGTGTAATACCACCTTATCTAAGAAATATAGATAAATAGAATGATCTATTATTAAACGTCGTACAAATGGCAACAAAGATGAGGACAATAGTCCGAATAATGTAAATAGTGTAAATACTTCCTCATCTCAGAAATATAGACAAATAGAATGATCTATTATTAAACGTCGTCCAAATGGCAACAAAGATGAGGACAATCGTCCGAATAATGTAAATAGCGTAAATACTACCTCATCTCAGAAATACAGACAAATAGAATGATCTATTATTAAAGCTCGTACAAATGGCAACAGAGATCAGGACAATAGTCCGAATAATGTAAATAGTGTAAATACTACCTCATCTCAGAAATATAGACAAATAGAATGATCTATTATTAAACGTCGTACAAATGGCAACAAAATGTGGATAATAGTTCGAATAACGTAAATAGTGTAAATACTTCCTCATCTCAGAAATATAGACAAATAGAATGATCTATTATTAAACGTCGTCCAAATGTCAACAAAGATGAGGATAATAGTCCGAATAATGTAAATACTGTAAATACTACCTCATCTCAGAAATATAGACAAATAGAATGATCTATTATTAAACGTCGTCCAAATGGCAACAAAGATGAGGATAATAGTCCGAATAATGTTAATAGTGTAAATACTACCTCATCTCAGAAATATAGATAAATAGAATGATCTATTATTAAACGTCCTACCAATGGCAACAAAGATGAGGACAATCGTCCGAATAATGTAAATAGTGTAAATACTACCTCATCTCAGAAATATAGATAAATAAATGATCTATTATTAAACGTCGTACAAATGGCAACAAAGATGAGTATAATAGTCCGAATAATATAAATACTGTAAATACTACCTCATCTCAGAAATATAGACAACTGAAATGATCTATTATTAAACGTCGTACAAATGGCAACAAAGATGAGGATAATAGTCTGAATAATGTAAATACTGTAAATACTACCTCATCTCAGAAATATAGACAAATAGAATGATCTATTATTAAACGTCGTACAAATGGCAACAAAGATGAGGACAATCGTCCGTATAATGCAAATAGTGTCAATACTTCCTCATCTCAGAAATATCGACAAAGGTTTCGGTTCGAAATTCCTTGCACCTGAAGACTGGCGAAACTTCGTACAAATGGCAATACAGTCCAAATAATCTAAATAGTGTAAAAATATAGACAAATACCAAAAATGAGTAAATTAAGATTTTTTTTTCATTATTTTTTTAATGTAATTAATATTTATATTATTACAGTTTGTCATCAATTTATGTATTATATATTTTAAATAATATGAGGTTATGATTTTAATCACTTTTGTTAATTTTTTAGTGTTGAATCGTTCTCGCACATATTCCCCCAAGTCTGACCAAAACACCAGACTTTTGGAAATGGATTTATTCATCTTACCGAAAATTTTAAGCACATACCCGCATATATTACTGCACTTACTACAAGGGAAGATAATATTTGAATGAAAAAAAATTGACCTTATAGGTTTATTGTTTTTTGCTTCCTATGCCCGTCTAAACGTTGTGTTTTTCTGTTTTGGTCGGGACGTAGCTAGGTACTGTAGGGATAAGAAATTATAAAGTAAAAACATTTTGGAAAAACCCAACTAAAAAAAATTAACAAGTCAGTGCGAAAAGCAAATTCTGATTGGATTAAAAACAGCAAATTCATATACGACGTATTTTCACATCTAGATGCGAAAAGGTTCGCTGGAGCCAGCATCATGACAAATTTCACTATTTAAACCACGACGCTAACCTGTCAAAAGCAGTCAGATGGAAGCAGTCGCTGACAGCATCTCAGCATGTAAAGAAGAAACTTCAAGCTGACCCGCCCTCACTGCTAATTTTCTTTTCTTCTTTTTCACTCCACGCCAACCTGGACGTAGGTCACGCCACAGTTTCATTTGACCTCTTCTTCCATCGTCCTTTTCTTCATTTTCACACTACGCTGCTAAAGAGGACAGCAGCAACAACCAAATGTATGTGTTAAGTATCAGCTTCTTTATTTGTTTTACCTTCTCTCTTTCTCAACCTGTCGCGACCTATCAAAAAGAGGAAGGAACAAAGACTTTACATTCTGCTACTACACAACCATGAACTCTGTAGACATTTTAAATACCTACATTACTACTATGAACATTTTCTACAACTCTTGATAACTTTATCGTTGAACACGAATTCTACCCTTAACTTCTTAATAATGTTTTTAATTGCACATTAACTTCTACAACTTGTGCTATTCTTTCCTTTTAATAAATTTCTATTTTAACATTCAATATGTATATTTTATTCTCCCACTATTCCACACAGTTCTACATATTCTAACCCACCGACAACCAACCTTCTGATAACGATGAAAAGCTTTTGATAATTCTGATGATGATAATTCTGGAAAAAGCTTTTAAGCTGTAGGGAGTTCGGTTAAGGTTGTCTAAAACCCGAATTAAAGAAAAATTAACCAGCTCCCTACGGCTTCAGTACTATTTCATTTTGCACCTGTCTGTTCCATTCCCTTTGACAAAGACAAGCAGAATATTCTGGAAAAAAAAAAGGGAAGAAGAAAAAGTATAGAACAGAGGCGTTGAGATTAGTGTGTAAAGACAATCAAATAAAAAAGGACGAAGAAAAAGCAAAATTGGGCGGAGTGAATAAGGTGTAGGAAGTTGCGATCGGGCATCAGTCAGACGCCAATCAACGAAAACTTGTCAAGCATTTTACTAAGGTTCAGTGGTTTCTAATTTCACGGCCTGATGGCAATGGTTCTTTTATACTTTCATTATGCAACATCTCTTCTTTCCTGTAGTTTTCCGCCATCTTCCTTTATCGTTCGTTCTTTTGTTTCTATTTCGCATTTCCTAATTTCCTTTGTCGTATTGGCATTTGGGAACCTCGACGTGGTGGTAATGGTTAGCTCGCTTGAATCATTAGAATTGAATAGTGAGTTCGATTCTCACTGGAGGCTTTATACTTCCGGCCTTTTGTCATATTTAAACTGGGCTTAAAATCACTTGTCTTGTTGGCACTTTTTCCTTTCTTTTTTTATAACCTTCTTTCTTTCTTTTAATTCTTTCTTTCTTTCTTTCTTTTTTTTTCTTTCTTTCTTGGCTATTTCTTACTTTCTTTCATTCATTCATTCTTTCTTTCTTTCTTTCTGTATTCATTTCTTTCTTTCTTTCTTTCTTTCATATTTACAATCTTATCTTCTTTTATATATATATATATATATATATATATATATATATATATATATATATCCATTCAAATTAAATTTGTGGATTTCCTTTATTTCTTTTTTTTTTTCAATTCAGTTTGTCTTTTTCGTCTGTAGTTTCTTCCACTCATTCTTATAATTCTTTCTTTCTTTGTTATAATTCTTTCTTTCGTTCTTTCTTTCCTTCTTTGTTATAATTATTTTTTTCTTCATTATAATTCATTCATTCTTCCACTCATTCTTATAATTCTTTCATTCTTGTCATAATTGTTTCTTTCATTCTTTCTTTCCTTCTTTGTTATAATTATTTTTTTCTTTATTATAATTAATTAATTCTTTCTTTTTTCTTATAATTCATTCTTTACTTCTCATAATTCTTTCTTTCTTCATCATAATTCTTTCATTTTTGTTTACAATTATTTTTTCTTATAATCTTTGTTATAATTCTTTCTTTCTTTCTTTCTTTCTTTCAACTCTTCTTTTTCTTCTGTCCAGTCAGTCATGTCTCTTTCGAGACAAGATCGCCCAAGCGTGTATTACGTATGGCACTTAACTGATTGACTGATAAACGACCGGCTGCAACATTTAACATTTTGTATGCAAACGACATCTATTCAAAAGAAGGCATGGCTAGTAGATCCCCACTATCACCAATAATTGCAAAACACTTGTAGAATTTTAAAGAAAGACCAGAAACACGAACCTGTTAAAGCAACAGGTCGAGATACACAGGTCAGCTTCACATTCTGGTTTCACCAGGAAGTCAAGCAAATGCTGTTGGAGGTAGTTAAGGTAATTCGTTATTATGAATGAAACAGACGATAAATTGATTTTATACAGGGCGTGGGATCAAGCTATCTGTATATCCGAAGATAAATTTAATGGATGTTGTGTGATCTTCTAAAGAAACTTTATTTCAGATTTTATTTTATTAAAGAATGCTTGAACTTTACACAACATTACATGTGCGTTGTGGTGCAGTGGATATCGGCTCGGAACGTGAATCCGGGTAGCCGAGTTCGAATTCCAGTTGAATCCATTGTATTCACTTACTCAAATATTCACGTATTCAAATACTCTTGGGAAAGGTATTAATCTGTCTCTTCCTTCCAGTCATGGGTTAAATAGCAGGACAGATTGGGTTCTATAGCCTTGGTCGGCAACCAATCTACCGCAGAAAGCAATGGCAACCTACTGCGGGATAATCTTCTGCCCAGTCAGTCATGTCTCTTTCGAGACATGATCGCCCAAGCGTGTATCACGTATGGCACTTAACTGACTGACACAAAATAGTCTCACAGGGCAGCTAAATAATTTGTTCTTTCTAAAGGACGCCTTGCGACTGTCGTATTTTCTCCATATTATGCAAACATCGAACTTTAGAAAAAATCAGTTGTTACTCATTTGTGTTGACTCGTATGATATCAACAAATAATGAAAAGACAAATCCTAGAGGTCTTGTGAGTTGATAGATAAGAAGCAACGATCCTTTGTGAACCCATAAATACCAGTCTAGCAAATAGATCACATTTGTATGCAAAACAATATTGAGTTTTTCAGCAGGGAAATAGTATTTGTAATTAAGATTTGCTTCATTAAGAAACGCCTTTTTCTTTCTTTCTTTCTTTCTTTCTTTCTTTCTTTCTATCTATCTATCTATCTATCTATCTATCTATCTACCTATCTAACAATTCCTTGTATTAATATCTATATATCTCTTCTATTAATATCTATCTATCTATCTATCTATCTATCTATCTATCTATCTATCTATCTATCTATCCCTTGTATTAATATCTATCTATCTATCTATCTATCTATCTATCTAGCTAGCTAGCTAGCTAGCTAGCTATGTTTGTTTATCTGTGTACACACACACACACACACACACACACACACACACACACACACACACACACACATTCTGGTCGAAAATGCAAGAATATTATTTAAACCCCAATAACAAAAGCATCTCGATATTAGAGAAGCAGGATATATCAATCATTTCTCTTTTACTATCAATCTTACGTTATTTAATAGTAGGAATAAAGTATTAAAAGCGATTTTTTAAATATAGATATGCTAGCGCGATTTTCCCGAGAGAGCTTCGAAAGAACGCTTCTTTTCTGAAACACAAAATAAATTACGGTACAGTCAAAACACGAGAAAAAAGTAGCAACATCAGAAACGTAACACCCTTGAAAGTCACCAGTGAAGTGGCTGAAAGCGGCAGGAAAAATAGTAATTACAGAATTATTGGATCGTCATCATCTTTTCTGTATGGTTCGTATGTATTGTTGTCTTCCTAGACGTCACTCTTAACTTGGACAACAATACATACGAACCGTACAGAAAAGATGATGACGATCCAACTTACATACACACATCCTCCAACCACCCACCTTCAATCATCAAACAAATACCCATATCAATCAGCCGCAGACTATCTGAAAACTCATCTAACAAACACATTTTCAATAACAAAAGAACACCATACGACGAAGCACTAAAAGAATGTGGATACAAACAACAACTACAATATACACCTCCGCAACAAAAAAAGCAAAAACAGAAAAAGAAATATTATCTAGTTTAATCTACCATATAACAATGCCGTCAAAACAAACATAGGTAAGACACTCCTGAACATAATAGAAAAACACTTCCCGGTGAAAAACCGATCAGCAAAAATATTCAACAAAAACAACGTTAAAATCAGTTACAGCTACACAAAAAAATATTACACAAATAATAAAAAGCCACAACAAAAAATTAACAACCTACAATAATGCAACCGAAGAACCTCCTTGCAGCTGCAAAAACGGAACTACATGTCCACTCCAGAGATATTAGCAGTAAACAAATATAGTATATAAAGCCAAGATAAGTGCAAACAACAACACAATATACTACATCGGTGCCACTGAGGGACCATTTAAAAAAAGAAGAAAAAAAACAACCACAATCTTTCATTTTCCAACAGAAAATACTTGAACAGCACTACACTATCCACAGCAATTATATGTCATACCCCACAAAAATACTTTCTAAACATAAGATCAGAACTAATTTTCAAGTGCAGACATGAAAATAAATAACTTTTATCACAATTTATACCAAACGGACAAAAAAAAAAAAAAAAAAAGGAACCGCTGATACCATAATCCTATCAATTATTTGCTAGTTCAAACTACCACGATGATAATTGCATTTATTGTTATTATCATTACACCACCATTACTAATCAC
Organism: Ascarosepion bandense; assembly: GCA_037127315.1. Lineage (NCBI taxonomy): Eukaryota > Metazoa > Mollusca > Cephalopoda > Sepiida > Sepiidae > Ascarosepion > Ascarosepion bandense. Next base: position 6,880,555 of record JBBBDQ010000945.1, on the reverse strand, counting down.
TACTACCGCTTTACAATAACTATTTGCTACCACAACTGTTATTATCATCAAATATTACTATCACCGTATTAGTCCGCAATCATCATTAACGTAAACTACTCATCTCTGCCGTAGTAAAATTAATACACCACACATAAAAAAAAACAAGCATTACAAATTAGAATTTCTACCATTTAAATACGCGCAACCACACAAAAACAAAACAAAACAAGCTAATAACCGACTTTAAAATAAAAAATAACAATACAATTTTAAATAAAATAATAACAATTTTAACCTCTCATAATTTCACACAGACCCCATCATGCGTACATACGTAGGTACGAGAAATCGACAACTGTCCGCGCGTTGACATCGCTATACTATTCGATTACACCAACCGAATTTGTATGTATGTGCGCAACGGCACACGATTCCCATATATATTTGTGCAAGCCGCTGTTGGCGGACGCGCGTGCACGCGCGCGCGTGTCTCTGCACACGTCAATGGGTGTACAAATGTGTATATATTTCTGCGTCTGTCATGACGACAGGTTTTTCCCCCACTTTCACAAAATACACGAATATACGCAGCCCAACATATAGCCAATTTAAAAAAAAATTAATCAGTTTGCAAGAGCGTGAAACCCAAGGTACAAACTCACACTTATCTATATGAATATGTCAGCTCTATCACTAATATTGAGCACTTTCAAATAAGTACCGCGCATATATGATATATAAATAATATAATATATATAACAAATTGCAGATATATATTGATATTTATAATTGCACACACACACACACACACACACACACACACACACACACACACACACACACACACACACACACACACACATATAATGAGGCCAAGTCAGTAAACGGAGAGGATAATAAAAAAAAATAGATTTAATATAAACTATTAAAAAGTAGAATCAATATAGAGAGCTCAATGGATATTATCCAGGGCAATATGATATCCATAAAGCAAAACTCAACACATCGTGTTGTTTGACGATATATATATATATATATATATAATGAAAACTCAGCATTATATATATATATATATATATATATATATATATATATATATATATATTCTAAACATATACTGTTAGATATAAAAGACAAAGAATGTTTATTATGTTTAATCATGAGCCGTTCTAAACATCGTATTTTGGTTTTAATTTCAGGTGAAAATGAAGACAAAAGTTCTTCAATATTTGGATAATTTTTTATTATTCTAACCTTTCGGATCATATGAACTATCTTCAGAGAGGTTACAAGGACGTTGGAGAATTTTACTCTTTATTTTCACCTGAAATTAAAGCCAAAATACGATGTTTAGAACGGCTCTTGAGTAAACATGATAGACATTCATTGTCTCTTATATTTAACAGTATCGACAGGCTACAAAGAAATATCAGCCACATTTTCACCTCCGGGATGTGACTTCCCTCTGTTCTATGAATATCTTCATGGCTCCTGCTCTGACGAACTTAAGTCATTGGTGCCCCTGCCACATGAGTTTACTCGTGTAACCAAACTGGCAACTGGGTCTCCCATTCACAGTTAAATCAACCAAATGCAGCCGACAATTCCACTCCATCAGCTTCTTTTCTCGCACTTCCCGCCAGTGAAACTCTCTTCCATATTCTTGCTTTCCTGATGGCTACAACCTCCAGGAATTTAAATGCAATGTCAATACCCATCTCTTAACCACTTGATTCCAGTTCTTTTTACATCACCCTGTATATCATTTCCTTTTTCTCTACCTTTTTAACAGTCATTACACCTGTATTCCCATCCTTCTCTTGCTCCTTTCTCTGACACCTCCTGTAACTGGTTCGTCTTTCTTTTTACTCCCCACCCTGTCTAATCTTTTTCTCTTATGTAGCCCTTTACGCGTCAGTAGCGTTATCGCCTTGCTTGGTGGGAAACGAATGTATATATATATATATATATATATATATATATATATATATATAATTGTTTAATATTTAGTTTTTGGTCCTAATAGGGTTAGACCAGTACACATTTGTATCAAAAAGTGTTCGATACAATTATATTGTAGAACTTTTAAATATTCTTCATTTTTAAACGAGTTATTTCGCTACCCAGGTTTCTACCATGAGTGGTTTCTTCAGGCGATTTTTAATAACTGATTTTACCTTTTACCGTTTTTCTTTTTAAGAACGCTCTTGTAACGGTGTTTTATTTGAACGTTCACGTGGCAGGGAATTTTTGAACGCGCAATTTTTAAATTAAAACGGATTATGACGTTTTCATCCATGGTTGTATGAACCTAAGAAGTATTTAGTCGTGTGGATGCATTTAGTCATAATTTCTGTTCTTTCATTTAACAGTTCGTCTTTATTTGGGTCTGTCATAATTTCTAATTTTTCTTCTTGGCACAGTCTACATATTTGTCCACCGTTGTAAGGCTTGGCTGTTTTTACAATGCTCCAGGTTATGTCTGGGTTTTTTCCATATTTTGATTTCAATTGCAAATATAAGAAAACATTTAGGCAGACACGTTATTTCATGGTAAATCGGAAGTGTAGGACTATTTCAGGCGAACCATCATCAGCTTCTGTCTTTATTGTATAGAAGATAAAATCTTCTGTACAATTAAGACGGAAGCTGATGATGATTCGCCTGAAATAGGCCTACTTCCGATTTACCATGAAATAACGTGTTTGCTTAAATTTCTACCTATATATATATATACATATGAAATTTAACCAATGAAAAAATTGTCATTGAAAATATATATTATGCGTTTCGCCATTCTAGGCTTCATCAGATAAAAACCGAAAGAAAGAAAGAAATATGTGTGTGTATGTTTGTATATATATTTATATATATATATATATACCCTCCTAGTATATGTGTGGGTTAATGTGTTTCTGTGTTTGTAATGGGATTTGTTGTATTCTTAATTTATTTCTGTTTTAATGAAATAATGTCCACTTCCCCTGTAAAAAAAAAACGTCTTTTAAATATTCCCTGTGAAACTATCGTTTATTTTTATTTTTCAACGAACTTAGTGAGACAAAAAAATTTTTTTTTAATTTTTTTAAAAAGGATATTTTTAGGAAAAATTTTTCAAGAAATTTCTTATTTTCTAAAATAGTTTTTTGTTTTGACTAATAATTGTGACTGTATGTATCATCTGTTGCTCTCTCTTCCTCTTTTGTTCTTTCGTTTGTTTAAGTTTTTTGGGGAGGCGATGGGGGTTTCGTATATATTCTCTCCTAATTTGATTTGTGTTTGTGTGATTTAATGTATGTATATATCCTATCCGGGTATTTAATTTGTATTGTCTATTCCTATGCTCCTTTTTGTGTGTGTGTGTATATATATTTTCTCCTAATATTTGTTTTGTGTATATTTAGTTTAATGTACGAGGGTCATTCAATAAATAAGGTGAATTTTTCGGTATAAGGACTTCTAATGCAGATAGAAGCTTACTTGTGAGTTAAATACCAGGCTACAGCATTGTAACTTGCAGGGTTAGAGGGAGATAACTCACGACTTCCAATGGAATCATAACTACGCAAGGAATGAAAATGATAAACCTCAGTGATTGTAATAAAGGGTTCGGTTAGAAATTCCTAGCACCTGAAGAAGGCCGAAACGTCGTACAAATGGCAACTAAGATGAGGACAATAGTCCGATTAATGTAAATTCTCTAATTTGTATTTAGATACGAGGGTCATTCAATAAATAAAATTCCTGATTTATTGAATGACCCTCGTAGAAGTCTTTATACCAAAAAATTCACCTTATGTGTTGAATGACCCTCGTAGAAGTCTTTATACCAAAAAATTCACCTTATGTATTGAATGACCCTCGTAGAAGTCCTTATCCCGAAAATCCACCTTATTTATTGAATGACCCTCGTAGAAGTCCTTATACCGAAATATTCACCTTATTTATTGAATGACCCTCGTAGAAGTCCTTATCCCGAAAATCCACCTTATTTATTGAATGACCCTCGTAGAAGTCCTTATACCGAAATATTCACCTTATTTATTGAATGACCCTCGTAGAAGTCCTTATCCCGAAAATCCACCTTATTTATTGAATGACCCTCGTAGAAGTCCTTATACCGAAATATTCACCTTATTTATTGAATGACCCTCGTAGAAGTCCTTATACCGAAAAATTCTCCTTATTTATTGAATGACCCTCGTAGAAGTCCTTATACCGAATAATTCACCTTATGTATTGAATGACCCTCGTAGAAGTCCTTATTTTGTATTGTGTTATGTTATTTGATGTATCTATTCTCAATTTATTTCCCGTTTAAAAAATATAATATATAATATATTAAAAAAAAATTGAGTGACATTTCGTTTATTTGTTTTTCAACAGTCTGAAGGAAACAATTGTTTTTTTTTTGTTTTTTTTTACATAGCTGAAATAAATTCTAGATTTTTACCGTTTAATTATGTACTGAGTTTTCCTCTCAATATTTTATATTGCTATGGATAATACTCACTGAGCTCTCTATTTTTATCTAATAAATAATCTTTTGGATTATCCTCTCCGTCTTTACGGGTTTGCGATTCTCTCCTCTCTCTCTATCAGTCTCTCTCTCTCTCTCTCTCTCTCTATATATATATATATATATATATATATATATATATATTCTGTGTGTATTTAGGCTGCATTTTTTCATTGATGCATATTTCATTAAATAATATAGACAAGTTTTGTCGACTTATTTTATGTAAATGTTTTTCATTAGCAGTAGAATGACAGACCGATATCAAATCGGTCTGACAAGCTTAATATCATTATCGTTGAAAGAGGAAAGAAAATCTCAATAATGTTCTTTATTTAATCCTTTCTGAGCTTTCGGTTTACATCAGCCATTATCAAAGATGACAATTGTATTGGGTGTATTAAGCAGTTTTTGGACGAACGATAATAGTAGTAGGTTATTTTGTTTGTATGGAAGATTAGCGAACACGTGCGGATATATATATATATATATATATAACCGTACTAATGAGCTGTGATACAGCGAAACAAGACTGTATGCAGACGATTATTTACGCCCGTCGATTGAGCAATCTGGAGAAGTGGCAAATTTTTGAAACAATAGAGACTCACCGCTATTTACGCATAGTTCATTTAGTAATGAATTTGAACATTCTCGGCTGCTGTATTGTGTTTACATTGTGTATATAACCTGTTAAAATCTGCATTCTTCCACCAAGCGCCTATAGCTTAGCGGTAGAATGACAGGGCGATATCAAATCGGTCGGCTGTCAATTCTGGCTGGAAGCAATCGGATGCCTAACTGTACTCATGAGCTATGATACAGAAAACGGGACCTTTTGGTGGGTGACTATATATATATAGGTGATAAGGAAGGCGCCTAGAAGATAATTTTTACGTACAAAAGAGAGAACCCCAAACGAAAATCAGTATAAATTGGGGTAAGCACTTGATTCATTCATGTATTTATTTATTTATTTATCTGGTTATCCATTTATACACGTGCTGATGTGAGAAAACGCAGACAATTCAACCCGCCAACGTTTGATTTATTTTATCTTATTTTATTCTATTGATTGATTTAATTTTTTTATTTTTCTACTTACTTCACTCAGTTAAGTGCCATATGTGATACACGCTTGGGCGATCATGTCTCGAAAGAGACATGACTGACTGGGCAGAAGATTATCCCGCAGTAGGTTGCCATTGCTTTCTGAGGTAGACTGGTTGCTGACCAAGGCTATAGAACCCAATCTGTCCTGTTATTTAACCCATAACTGGAAGGAAGAGACGGATTAATACCTTTCCCAAGGGTATTTGCGCGTAAGTGAATGCAATGAATTCGGCTGGAATATCCAATGCACCACAACGCACATCCGTTTGGCCCTCAGTAACAAAAGGAACACGATACGTAAAGCCACAAAATTATTCGCCTGAAGAGAGTCAACTTCAGACTCGAAACACGTGTAGCGTCACAAATACCATTATGGACACTTAAAGTATCATAACATGTATAATAACAACAACAATAATTATACATTTTAAACAAAACGTTCACTGCCTCTCACACTTTTTATTCACTCTCACTCTCTCTCTCTCTCTCTCTCTCTCTCTCTCTAAGCTGAGTGCTTTGCCCACAGATTCTCATCCAACTCCACATTCGACTCGTCCGGAGTACACCCACCCGACTTCCCTATTAGAACCGAGGCCAAACAGCACGACGTATATATTACCCCGACAGTAGTATCCAGAGTAATTTCAAAACTCGACCCCCATAAGGCGAGTGGAGACGATGGAATCCCGGTGATAGTCCTTAAGAGGTGAGCTCCTGAACTTTCCCCTGTCCTCTCTAAACTGTTTAAGTACTGCCTTTCTGCTTCCTGTTTTCCTGCATGCTGGAAGTTCTCTTCAGTCGTTCCTGTATTTAAGAATTGTGGTGAGCCCTCGGACCCATCCAACTATCGCCCTATCAGTCTTCTACCGATATTCGGGAAAGTATTCGAGGCTATAATCAATGCTGAAATAGTTCATCATCTCACTGACCACAAACTCTTCTCTGACAGGCAATATGGATTCCGCTTTACCAGGTCCACGGCCGACCTGCTAACAACCGTAACGGAGTACATGCTACAGGCCCTTGATGAGTCTGACGAGGCCCGCGCGGTTGCTCTGGGCATCTCCAAGGCTTTCGACAGGGTTTGGCACTCTGGCTTCCTATGAAAACTACGCGGTTATGATATTACCGGTCGCCTGCTTGACCTAATCCAATCTTTCTTAAATAACCGCAAAATGAAGGTCGTTCTGAATGGGCGTGCCTTTTCGTCCTACAGCACGAATGCTGGTGTCCCACAGGGCTCTATCCTGGGCCCGACACTCTTCCTTATTTTCATCAACGACCTCCCAGATGAGATCATGTCCCAAGTAGGCATCTACGCAGATGACACTACAATATACTCATGCACCAGTAAGAAACCTGTCGTGGCGGACAGACATAATCTCGCTGCTGACCTTGAACGGGATCTACACTCTGTGGTGAACTGGGGCAAGAAGTGGCTTGTCAACTTCAATTCGTCTAAGACCAAGCTGTTGTCTGTCAACCATTACAGGCAACCTCTCCTGCCTCCCATAAGCATGGACCAAGCGATTCTCCCGGAGAGTAATACACTACGCCTCCTCGGACTTACCCTGTCCTCAGATCTCAAATGGAACTACTATATTGAATCCATAGCAAAATCTACTGCTAAGAAGGTTGGGTCACTATGTCGATCCAGGATGTTTTTTCCCACCTAAATCCGTCCTGCATATATACAAGTCAACCATCCGCCCGTGCATGGAGTACTGCTGCCATTTATGGTCAGGTGCCTCTGTCGTTCTCCTCAGTGTTCTTGACAGGCTCCAAAGGAGAGTCTGTAATGTGATAGGTACTGATCTGGCGGCTCGACTGCAGCCACTTCCTCATCGTCGAAATGTGGCCTCCCTTTGTCTGTTCTATAAATACTTTCATGGCTTCTGCTCGGACGAACTTAAGTCACTGATGCCTCTTCAACAGGTGTTTACTCGTGCAACCAGACTGGCAACTGGGTCCCACCCATTCACAGTTAGGTTAGCCAAATGCAGACGACAATTCTACTCCTGCAGCTTCTTCTCTCGCACTTCCCGCCTGTGGAACTCGCTCCCGTATTCTTGCTTTCCTGACGGCTACAACCTCCAGAAATTTAAATGCAAAGTCAATACTCATCTACTAACCACTGGACTCTAGCTCTCTCCCCACCCCCATATAACCTTCCCTTTCTCTCCACCTATGTATCTGTCATCGCACCTGCTTTCTCAGCTTTCTATTGTTCCTTTCTAACTAGTTTGTACTCCGCACTCTTTTCTAATTAATCTTTTTACAGTTATGAAGCCCCCTGCACATCAGTGGCGTCTCCGCCTTGCTCGGGGTGAAATGATTATATATATATATATATATATATATATATATATATATATATATATGTATATATATATATATATTGTGTATTTAGCAGCTTCTTTTCATTGATGCATGTTTCATAAGATAATATAGACAAAACTTGTCTTTATTATTTAATGAAACATGCATCACTATATATATATGTATATATATATATATGAAGAGAACTAATATGTTTACAATCTTGAGTTCTCCTGCACTTACTTTTTAAATAGTGCACTCTACAAAATAGATTTAGAGCGTAATTTCAACAAAGTAATTTGAACATTGCCTAATGATGAGATAAAACCAAGAAATTTCTGTATCGCAATTTAAATTAAGTTTAATTATATATATATATATATAGCTAACCTAGAGAGCTAACGGACCTACCAAGTTTCACCAATTTGGATCTTCGGGGAAAGTTGGCTAAAGACGAGTAACCTAAAACAAAAAGCTCTCAATACGCAAGTAGAGAAACAAAGTAAATATCCAAAACATATTTTTGGGCTACGTACTTTGACTGATGTTCGAGTGCTTAGCTCGTTCTTATTTTATTACCATTTTTTACTTCCGCATATGTATTCGGAGGGTTTTTCGAAACGAGTATAACTTTACATTTACATTATATATATATATTTTTTTTTTTCAGTCACTTGTAACGTGCAAATGATCGTTTTGAAAACCCCTTAGCCTTTTCTATGAAGCCCAATCTGAACTCGTTCAAAGTATTGTTTCGTAAATTACTAGCTAGTATTTGTTTCATTGTAAGTCATGTTGGATTAAATCCATCCAACAGAAATCCTTTTATTCTGATACCCAGGGCCGAACGACTTCTTTTTTTTTTTAAAAACTGAAACAAGAGACCAGCACGATAAAACATGCACCTCCTGCGGACGAAGAATTTTAACAATATGGATTTAGCGCACATTAACTCATAAAATGAAACGTGAGATAGAGAAATAGTGAGAGAGGGAGATGGAAAAAGACTGAGAGATAACTGGATGGTGAGAGAGCGACAGAGAAAAAGAAAGCGAGGATGTGGGACTTTCCACGGTTGAGATATATTATTATTCTTTTTAGCAGGTTCTATTCGAATTAGTGTGTTCATCATTCTCTTCGGTACATGTAGCAGGTTTCTTTTTTTAAATTTAAATCATAGACTATATTTCTTTTTCATCCACAGCCATAAAAAGAGAACGAGTAAAACAGAGGTCAAAACAACTCACCACGAAACCTAGATAACTCTTTCCATGAACAGTCAGTCAATTAAGTACCATACGTGATACACGCCTATGCGATCATGTCTCGAAAGAGACATAACTGACTTGGCAGAAGATTATCCCGCAGTAGGTTGTCATTGCTTTCAGCGGTAGACTGGTTGCCGACCAAGGCTATAGAACCCAATCTGTCCTGTTATTTGTCTCATAGCTGGAGGGAGAAGGGATGTATTATATTATTAAGTGGTAATAAGTGGGGGATCAGTTTATTACTTCATAACAATAGAAAAAAGATTCCCCACTTTAGAAGCCTTAATTACGTTTCCAACTATTATATTCAGTCAGTCAGTTAAGTGCCATACGTGATGCACGCTTTGGGCGATCATGTCTCGAAAGAGACATGACTGACTGGGCAGAAGATTATCCCACAGTAGGTTGTCATTGCTTTCTGCGGTAGACTGGTTGACAGCTAAAACTATAGAACCCAATCTGTCCTATTATTTAACCTATAACTGGAGGGAAGAGACGGATTAATACCTTTCCCAAGGGCATTTGCGTGTAAGTGAATACAAGAAATTCAACTGGAATCTATGAACAGAGACAGATTAAAATATTATTTTTTCTTTTACAATGATGTTCACTCTGTATAAGGCCCAAGAAGCACTTGGGGTAGAAAATTACAGAATAAAATGCACAGTTTATGGTGATCTATTGGGAAGATGTGTGTTTTAGTGCAGTGGATTGAAGCAGTAAGGGAGATGGTTAATGTTTATTAAATCGGCCTTGTGTCAAACATAACCAGACTCCCTACAACTTGCAAGTTTTATCCAAAATTATTAAAATAAGTTTATCAGCAGGTGGATTTGTGGAAGAATAAAAGTATACCTTTTGCATGTTTAAATAGAAATTTATTATTAGAAAAGAATAACATGAAGTCGTAGAAGTTAATGTTCAATGAGAAAGAGTATTAAGAAGTTAAGGGTATCGAGAGTTTGTAGTAGTAAATTGTGTGGATTTAGGCAGGAACGTTTGTATGTATGTATGTATGTATGTATGTATATATGACCTATTATTGGGTAGGAGTATCTTTGGAGTATTCGCTTAGAGTGAATGGTGAAAAGGAAGGAGGTGAGAGCGAAAGATAGAGACAATAATAACGATCGCTTGACGTTTGTCAAGGGTACGTGTTAATTACGATTGTCCCATTTCTCTCTGGCGACGGTCAAACTTTGCCCGTCTTTTATTTCGTTTGGGAATTCACTCCCGGGTGTGATTCTAGCCTTTGTATGGGACGACAAACATTGCGCATCGAAGTGTGAAATTTTGCGTGTTTTGTGCGTGTTAAGTAAAGTTTGTAAATTCGAAAAATTGTTTATTTCTAACAATTAGTCAATGTTTACATTTGAAATTTTAAGTCTGCTTCTTGTTTTGTTCACTAGAGAATATCGGCTCCGAACGAGAAATCGGAAAGCCGAGTTAGAATTCTAGTTTAATTCGGTGCATTCACTTACGCGCAAATGCCCTTGAAAAAACCTATGAATTCATCTCTTCTTCCTCCAGGTATGGGTTAAATAGCTTCTATTACCTTGGTTTGCAACTACTTTACCGCAGAAAGTAATAATAATCTACTGCGGTAAAATCTTCTGCCGAGTCAGTCATGCCTCTTTCGAGACATGATCACCTGAGACTGTATTACGCATTACATTTCATAGACGGTTAACTCTAGACATGGAAAGTAGTGATCGGGGAAGCATCGTCGGTTTGTAGGAAGAAGCTGCTCAAGAATATGAACGGAATTCAATGGAAAAAACAAACAACAAATAAATATTTTTTGTCGTTTTCAGCTGATTCAAAGAAACCGAGTTTAATTAATTGCTTTAGAGAGGAAGAGAAGGGAAGTTTAAATTCGATTACAAAAGCAAATACTGTTTAAGACAATAATGTTTAACTACCATCCGCCCGTGCATTGAGTACTGCTGCCACATCTGGTCGGGTGCCCCTGCTATTCTCCTCGGGTTTCTTGACAAAATACAACGGAGAATCTGTAATGTGAACGATACCGACTTGGCAGACCGGCTGCAGTCACTCTCTCAGCGGCGTGACGTGGCTTCCCTGTGCCTCTTCTATAAATACTTTCACGGCTTCTGCTCCGATGAACTTAGATTACTGGTGCTCTCTAGGTACGAATTTGCACGACTTACTAGATTAGTAACTAGGTCCCACCCTTTTACAGTGAAACAGATAAGATGTAACCGTAATTTCTACTCCAACAGCTTCTTTTCCCGCCTGTAGAATTCCCTTCCATGTGCCTGCTTCTCAGACGGCTACGATCTCCTGGAGTTTAAATGTAGGTCAATAGACACCTCCTAACACACTAACTTGCATCTATTCCCTCAAAAACTATCGCCCGGTTAACACTCCACCCACGTCTATTGTACAGGTGTAGAGGCTCATCCCTTGTTCCCTGTTCAGGATGTGGTTTCCGGCTTTCTTTTTTCCAATCTTTTCACTCTTACGTAGCCTCCTGCACATCAGTGGCGTTACCGCCCGACTCGGGGTGATATGATTAAAAAAAAATCTAACTAACCCTCATTCTCGGTATCCTTACTCATCTATCACCCTCCTTCTGACATTTCCTATATCTAACTATCCTTTTCCCATCACTTACTCGACCCTGTGTAACCCCCTGCGCAACAGTGGCAGTGGAATGCCATGCTCGGGGTCAAAATATCGCCCGGTTCACACTCCTCCCACGTCTATTGAACAGGTGAAGAGGCTCATCCCTTGTTCCCTGTTTAGGATGTGGTTTCCAGCTTTCTCTCTTTCTTGCGTAGCCCTCTGCACATCAGTGGCGATACCGCCTTGCTCGGGGTGATACGATTTAAAAAAATGAATAGAAAAAAAAAATCTAACTGCTGGCCTACACGCCCACTGTTGTCATTTGTAATGATTTGAGACAAAAATGGTTCCTTTTCCCAGTTTATACTCATACGGCAAGATTACTTGACATTGTTTCATTGTCATCATTTCCAGTAAGCTTATGAGCTAATATTGTAAGAAAAATTATCTGAACAGAAATTGAATTATGAATAAATCAAGAATTTTTTATATACTCAGGAGGTGACTTCATTAGACGACCTGATCAACAACCAACCAAAAAAATGCGTCATTTCATGTACGGTAACCTAGTATTTACATCCTCAATTATAGAGTGAAGTTATTTACTATAAATTGGCATTGGATTTGTAGCGTAGGGTAACTGGTTAATGTTTCTTTGATTTGGCCTTGTGTCAGACTTAACCGAACTCAAATGAAAATAGAGGGGTTCTTTTGTTATATTAATTAATTCATTTGATGCAAATGTTATTGTGTAATATTAACAAAAGTACAATTCTATTTTCATTTACAATTATTCACTTGACAATAAATACTAAAACATAGTATGAAATACATCATTTTTTTTAAACACTGGTGTAGCCTAATAATTATGGCCGGTAGTATATATATCAGTCAAGCGTGATAACATTACAGGCAGTATCGTTATCTATAGGACAAAACCAGCATTACTGGATGAAAACAATTAAACACAGATTCGGCTCCAGACAGAGACACAATCAGACCCACCTCTCATGAGACAAACAAAATCAAGAATGAAAGTCACTTTCCTAGGCATCTTGAAACTTACATACGCTATTGATACAATCAATTTTTTTAATCGTTTCACCCCAAGCAAGGTGGTAACGCCACTGATGCGCAGGGGGCTACATAAGAGAAAAAGATTAGATAGGAGGAGAGTAAAGAGAAAGACGAACCAGTTACAGGAGGTGTCAGAGAAAGGAACGAGAGAAGGATGAGCATACAGGTGTGATGACAGTTGCAAAGGTAGAGAGAAAGGAAAAGATATACAGGGTGATGTAGAAAGAACTGGCGTCAAGTGGTTAAGAGATGGGTATTGGCATTGCATTTAAATTCCTGGAGATAGTAGCCGCCAGGAAAGCAAGATTATCTAGAAGGAGGACCATGTCGTATACTGTCGACACTCCCACATTTTTTTAAAACAATTTGAAGTTTTCTGACGTCGCTTTCGGGTCACTAGTCGTCTGTGGCCTCGACACAACAGCTGGTCTTCAATTCGTCTATTATAACGGCGCCCTTCCTACCCACGCTGTGAATTCTGATCCAAAGAAGGCAAGCCGAAATCTTGCTAACAGTACCTTTACCACGTCGAACAAGGCCGGACGCGCGCGTACATTTGGTTAACAAAAAAAAAAAAAAAAATACGGTACAAAAAAAAAAAAATAAAAAAATTTCGATAATGCCTGAATAAGTTGCGGAAAGAGTTTTTATATATATAAAAAAAAAAATTTCGTTTAAGAATAATCGGATCTTTCAATTTTCCAAATTTTAAAAAGGCTTTTCAGGGCTTTTTACCAAAATCTCACGGAAACAACCGAAGTGGGGTGGAAGGTTGGCGGCGGTGGTAATAATTTCGTCTTGTCTCTTTCGCTCGGCAACAACAACTGATTTTTCTCCCGAGGGTTTCCATTTTTATGCTTGTCCCAAATTCTCTTGGGAGGTGCATGATGGACCCGGGGTGTTTACGCAGATCAAATCATTGACCCATTAGATTACTTTCGCCTCCACATTTCGAGGTGGGGGTTTATATCACTCCCTTGGTTCAACCAATGAGGTAACAATATTTCCTCTGACGTAATTTCTCTTCTTCATCTTCTTCTTATTCAATTGACTAAATGAACAATCCAACTTTTATGTTGGAAATTTATAATTCACTTTATTCCCATAGCCAGAATTTAACCTTTTTAACCTCATCAAAAATTTTCGGCAGTCGTGTTTTGACTACCTATATTTTTCACTTACACCGGCCATAAAGGCCAAAGCTCACAGATGCAAAAATATATTTTTCCTTTCTATTCTCTTCGATTTCCAACTAGTTTTTCTGTTTTTGAAGTAGATAGACTAAACTATCGCCTGGTTCACACTCCACCCACGTCTATTGAACAGATAAATAGGCTCATCCCTTGTTTTCTGTTTAGGAAGCGGTTTCCGGTTTTCTCTTTTCCAATCTTCTCACTTTTTTTTTTCAATTGGAGTACATAGACTAAACTATCGCCCGGTTCAAACTCCACCCACGTCTATTGAACAGGTGAAGAGGATCATCCCTTGTTCCCTGTTTAGGATGCGGTTTCCGGTTTTCTCTTTTCCAATCTTTTCACTCCTATGTAGCCCCCTGCACATCAGTGGCGTTACCGCCTTGCTCGGGGTGATATGTGATCTGATTTTTTTCTTTTTCACAAGCAATATTACAAAGCAATCTTAAACAAGGCAATTACGTGTTACATAAGAATCTTAAGCAGCACAATTACGGGTTACAGTTTAACAAGCATTGTTTTAAAACTGATTCGGGATAGAAAAAGTCATCAAAATGCAACAAATACAGAGGCCCGATTGTACGTGATCGAGTTACCCGCATTAAAAACCGACCTTGTGTCACAACTCGCTCCAGTGAGTGAGGCCGGGTAAATACTAACCATTGAAGACAAGCTTTGTACCTAATACCGGCGTATGCAGAGGCTGGGTGAATTTTGACCCCTACCCGAGTGTTCGCGCTCCGGTTCCCCACGTTAAGCCTGACCTTGTGTCGCATTTCGCCCCAGCAAGTCTCTCTATGCCACAACCCAACTAAAACACACTTTGTACCCAGTTCCCGAATATCTTTACCCTTGGCAAGAGAGTAAGCGCTCGGATCCACTTGTTAGATAACTGACGTTGTCACATCTCGCCACAGTGAGGGACATGTGTAAATAGCGAAGCGTTCCCACGCTAAAGACCATTTGAGACAAGCTTAGTACCCAATACTCGAGCTTGCGGGAACTGCGTCAATTTTGACACTAGGCCCGAATGTACGCGCTCTGGTTCCCACGTTTAATAACTGACGTTGTGTCGCATCTCTCCCCAGTGTAGGGGCATGGGTATTTACTCAAGCGTCTCCACACCACAGAACAGCTAAGACAAGCTTAGTGCCTGGTCCCATGTATGAGTTAAGCGGGGTAAATTTTGATCCTTAGTTGGACTGTACTCGCTCGGATTCCCATGTTAAATAAGTGACCTTGGGTCATATCTTGCCCCACTAGGAGTCATGTGTCAATATCCAGACGTCTTTATGTCAGAGACCTGTTGAAAAGTTTTGTACTTAGTACAGCTTATGAGGGGTCTGTGTAAGTGTTGGGGCGCTCTCCACCTTTGTTCTACTAATGGACTATTCCAATCACTACATAAAGTGGTAGTGAAAAGATCTAGGAGAGCAATCGAGTAACCAGTCTCGATACCAAGTCAGTCGAGTATTTCCGGTAGTGAACCGGAAGTGTGCTATTCTCAGACTCTACGTCTTACGACGATACGTGTTACTAAACCCTTGTTCCTGTATACTACTAACAATTCTGTTGTAAATACTATTTTCCGGTAATATATTCCATTTACTATATTTCTGTTGTTTGTCATAATTTACTCAATATTTCTGTGACGCACAACATAACAGTAAGTTTTGAACATTGACCTTAGTATTCTTGCTCGGGTTCTCAACGTTAAACCTCAGCTTGTGTGGTATCCTGCCCCATTGAGAGTGGGTATGAGGATGAGCACAGATAAGTTAATACAAGCTTAGTGCCAAAACCAACGTATGCATGTGCTGGGTAAATTTTACCCGTGGCTCGAGTGTTTCCACTCAAGTTCTCAACGTTAAGCCTAAACTTGTGTCGCATCACGCCCCATTGCAGGGTCCTATGTTACTACACAATCGCCTCCATTCTAGAGACTAGTCAAGTCAAGCTTTGTACCTATTCATCGCGTAACCTTTGACTAGAGTGTACGCCCTCATGTGTAAAGATCCAAGCGTTCTCTGCCACAGACTATCTAAGACAATCATAGTACAGGATCACACGCATGCGGGGGCTGGGAAATTTTGACAAGAGATTAAGTCAGTTAAGTGCCATACGTGATACACACTTGGGCGATCATGTCTCGAAAGAGACATGACTGACTGGGCAGAAGATTATCCCGCAGTAGGTTGACATTACTTTTTGCGGTAGACTAGTTGCTAAGCCAAGGCTTGGGAACCCAATCTGTCCTGTTATTTAACCCATAACTGGAGGGAATAGGCGGATTAATATATTTCCCAAGGGTATTTGAGCGTAAGTGAATGCAAAGAATTCGGCTGGAATTTGAACTCGAATAATTTGTAAATAGCTAATTACGTTAAATAACTGATCATGTGTCTCATCTCGTCTCAGTCGGTGGGGAGGCATGGGTAAATACCTAGGCGTCAAAGACAAGCTAATTTAAGCATAGTGTTCGATCAAAATTGCGGATTGGTAACATTAGACCAATGACCCGGATGTATGCATTCGATATTCCCACGTTAAATAACTGACCTTATATCGCGTCGCACCTCACAGAAGAACATACTCAAGCGATTCTCGCCTGCGGAGGCTGGGTAAATTTTGACCCCTAGCCTGAGTATTCACGCTCATGTCCCACATAAAATAATTGACCTTCTGTCGCGTCCAGTCTCAATCGGGGGCCCAGGTCATGAGCATCAAAGTGCAGTATCTGTTCCTGCAGCCGCCTGCCAAACAGCTAACGGCTACAGCTATCAGAAGCAGTTTCCAGTAAGTCCACCTCCATCATCTCCAGCTTGCCATCGGTCCTAGTTCCAGCCATCTTCAGTAGGTGCCCAGCTCTTTCCGCTCCAGCCACTTCCAACAGGCTACTTTCTCCAGCTGTAACTGTATTTTTGTGTATGTATATATTTTTTAGCAAAAATAAACTTGACAATTTTTTGACTCAAGTCTTCGCTTTGGTTGGTGCAGTCTTCTGTCATTCAATATAGTTTTGCGGAACAATAAATCACCTACAGCAAAATGAGGACATAATTAGATAGATAGATAGATAGATAGATAGATAGATAGATAGATAGATATTACCAGGCTTAGATAGATAGATAGATAGATAGATAGATAGATAGATAGATAGATAGATAGATAGATATGGGCAGGCTGAGATAGATAGATAGATAGATAGATAGATAGATAGATAGATAGATAGATACTTTTCTTCCCCACTTGAAAGAGATGTGACACAAGGTCTTTTTTAATGTAGAGAACATGAGTGCGTACGCACAGGTCGTAGTCAAATATATGAACAGACTGAGATAGATAGATAGATAGATAGATAGATAGGTAGATAGATAGATAGATAGATATGACCAGACTAAGATAGATAGATAGATAGATAGATAGATAGATAGATAGATATGAACAGACTAACATAGATAGATAGATAGATAGATAGATAGATAGATAGATAGATAGATAGATAGATAGATAGATGTAAATACTTTTCTGTACAATCTGTCTCGACAGAACAAGAGTGATAGTTAAGTATCACGAAATGAATTCGAGTAAGACGATAAGAGGCAGGAGCGAATAAGAATGTTCGCCCGCATCAAGGCCAGCTTGTTAGCCTGTCTCATAAGTGGTTCTAAATTGCTGAGGACACTTCTTACCGGACACCTGCCTATCAAGGGTGGGTCAAATTTTAGCAATCATCACTTGACCTCTCGAGGGCTTTGACCGAGTCATTGTCGGCTGTCGTTGACCTTACGGCTTTAAAAGCGGAATATCTCAGTTTAAATTGGAAGTGACTAAGAAGTGCTTTCTTACCAGGAATAGAATTCTTTGCGAAAGCTATAACAGATTTATTGATTTCAAAATCACAACATCATCATCACTCACAGCTATTACTCGTCTATCAATGGATAAGGACCTTTCTCAGATCCTTCCGTGACAACCGTGACTGTATTTATACTTCATCTGTCATCCATTCTTCTTCTTATGTGTCCTTCACCTCCATCTATATTGTCGTTATCAACTCTTTCTATCTTTTAGAAGCAACTGAAATGCGGTTCTACAGAAGGATGCTGCGAATATTATGGATCGAGCATGTGAGCAATAATGAGGTTTTGGAAAGGATGGAAACGAAAAAGAAATTAATACTGAGCATCAGGAAGAGATAGCTGAAGTTCCTGGGACATGCAATGAGGAAGGAGGGCTTGGAGAATCTGATACTAACAGGCCAGATAGAGGGGAAAAAGAGACAGGGGGAAGCAACGGATAACATATTTGAAGGACCTAATCAGGTGGATGACGGAACGAGGATTGCATGGTGTAACAGGAGAAGGCGTGCTCAGAGCCACCAGGGATAGGGAAACGCGGGAAGCTATGACCGCCTACGTCCTGAAAAGATAGGGCTCATAGAAGAAGAAAGAAGTGTAATATATATATATTGAAACAAAACAAAACAAAACAAAACAAAACAAAACAGAATTAGAGACTCTGATTTCACTGGTTCCATCACCAGTCTTCTAAACCTAATCTTTTCAGTAGCAACGTTATAAAAAAATGTTATGGTGGCAGCTGAGATTAGCTAACCCAATTTCCTCATAATTTCTATCCATGTACAGCAATAACACTTCTTGTGTCTACGATTGCATCAATGACTCAAATCGATGTTTCCGTCTGACATTAATTGAATTCTTTGCAATGAGTGAAAGCAGACACGAATCCCTTCCGAAATGAGATTTGAATCTCTCAGTCAGACAGTCTGCTCGACTTTTCAATGATTCAAAATAGCCTCAACTCGACCATGGCTGGGGACCGTACATTGTTACAATGTTATTCCTTACATCCTTTACAATGTTATTCCTTACATCCTTTGCAATATTATCCCTTACATCCTTTACAATGTTATTCCTTACATCCTTTACAATGTTATTCCTTACATCCTTTACAGTGTTATTCCTTACATCCTTTGCAATATTATTCCTTACATCCTTTACAATGTTATTCCTTACATCCTTTACAATGTTATTCCTTACATCCTTTACAATGCTATGCCTTACATCCTTTACAATGTTATTCCTTACATCCTTTACAATGTTATTCCTTACATCCTTTGCAATATTATCCCTTACATCCTTTACAATGTTATTCCTTACATCCTTTACAATGTTATTCCTTACATCCTTTACAGTGTTATTCCTTACATCCTTTGCAATATTATTCCTTACATCCTTTACAATGTTATTCCTTACATCCTTTACAATGTTATTCCTTACATCCTTTACAATGTTATGCCTTACATCCTTTACAATGTTATGCCTTACATCCTTTACAATGTTATTCCTTACATCCTTTACAGTGTTATTCCTTACATCCTTTGCAATATTATTCCTTACATCCTTTACAATGTTATTCCTTACATCCTTTACAATGTTATTCCTTACATCCTTTACAATGTTATGCCTTACATCCTTTACAATGTTATTCCTTACATCCTTTACAATGTTATTCCTTACATCCTTTACAGTGTTATTCCTTACATCCTTTGCAATATTATTCCTTACATCCTTTACAATGTTATTTCTTAAATCCTTTACAATGTTATTCCTTACATCCTTTGCAATATTATTCCTTACATCCTTTACAATGTTATTCCTTACATCCTTTACAATGTTATTCCTTACATCCTTTACAATGTTATTCCTTACATCCTTTGCAATGTTATTCCTTACATCCTTTACAATGTTATTCCTTACATCCTTTGCAATGTTATTCCTTACATCCTTTATTCACTCACCAGATACGCCATTCAAATATTATACTTCCATTAGGTGTTGTAAAAATCTAAGTATATTAGGATTTAAAAAAATAATTTATTTAATAAAAATAATAAAAAAAACAGGGAAAATCTATAAAAAAAGACAATGATTATCTGCCTTAACAACACTTTACTGCTTGCTTGAAATTTGCTAAAATTTTAATACTTGGAGAGAATGCGGAAGAATTCTTAAATTTGATGTTTGAATTTCGTTTTATTTCAACCTCAAACTCTGGTTTTCTACCACAACCGGAATCGGACAGATTTTAATTATTTTCATTTTTTCCGACACCAGTCATTGATTTCTGATGATAGAGTTTGTTTATTTCAAAGGTGATTCCTTTTTTTTTCCCGAATAACAGTACAACGGAGAGTCTCTACTGTGATCGATACCGACTTGGCAGACCGGCTGCAGTCACTCTCTCACCAGCGCGACGTGGCTTCCCTGTGTCTCTTCTATAAATAATTTCACGGCTTCTGCAACGATGAACTTAGATCACTGGTGCCCCTAGGTACGAATTTTCACGAGATATTAGCAACTAGATCCCACCCTTTTACAGTGAAACCGATAAAATGTAACTGCATTTTTTACTCCAATAGATTCTTTCCTCGCACTTCGCGACTATGGAATTCCCTTCCACATGATTGCTTCCCCGACTGCTAAAAATCTCCAAGAGTTTAAATATAAGGTCAATAGACACCTCCTAACACACTAACCTGCTCCCATTCTATCAAGGACTCTTCCCATCTGCCCGACCCTCATCCTCGCTATCCTTACTCATCTGTCACCTTTCTCCTGACATTCCCTATGTCTATCCACTCCTTCTCTTTACCTTCCCCTATGTAGCCCCATGCGCAATAAGTGGCAGTGGAATGCCCTTCCTTGGGGTGAGACGATTAAAAAGAAAAAGTCTGAATCTTAAAATACCAGAGTATTTGATTCTTATTTCTTTTCGACACTAGCCACTGATTTGTTATGGTAATGTTTTGTTTGTTTTTTCTTTCTTTTTTTTTATCTATACTACCAGTATAGCCCGGCCTTGCTCGGGTGTAATGAAAGCTTTAAAATTAATCCATGGTCCTGGAGCTCAGACTCTTTGGACGTTGGCACGAAAGACTAAAAAGCAATAGTTCTTTCCTGTTAAAGCGAGACCGTAGACTGAAAGAAGAATGAATGGATGTAAGTCAAATTTTGATTTCCTGGTATCGATATCAAATAAGTTTTTACGTCGTAAACTGAATTTTGAAGGCTAAATAAGTCCTCTGAGTAAATGGTATCATGTTTGAGACTAAGAACTACAATTATACCTACTTAGAGCCAAACCCGAAGCAAAAACTAAAATAAAAGGCTGAAAAAATACAGACATACAGGCAGATAAACAGACACACACACAAACATCTTGCCTTTTATATATATATATTATCGATTTTCTGCACTACTGTAAGAACTGCAACCTTGAAACTTCTGAAGATCGTTTCTTATGTCTTTGTCTATGAGTGTATCAAATTTGATTAAAATCGGACCATTCCTTCTATAACCCGACATTTTCGATTATCGATTTTCGATATTTATCTGGGGTACCTCGACACAAAACCTAGCTAAGAACACTCGCAGACGCTTATATTATAACTCTGTAAATTTTCAAGAAAATTGTGTAACACACACACACACACACACACACACACACACACACACACACACACACACACACACACACACAGACAAAGTTCCTTTTATAAATAAGTTTAGATAGATTAGATCAAAGCTGACGATTGTCTTTTATTCTAATATCAGATCTAGATCTCGAAATTCAAGAATGCTTTAATCTTTTTATTTCCGACATCAGCCACTGATTTATGAGGATAGCATTTGTTTACATCCAATGTTATTAATATTATTATTGTTCGAATATAAAGTCTGGTTCTCAAAATACCAGAATATTTCATCCTTTTTTTCTGACGCCAGTTTCAGGTTTGTTATGCTAGCGTCTGTTTAAATCATACTATTATTTTTTGTTCGAATATTAAGTCTGGATCTCGAAACATCAGAGTTTTCTTTAATAATTTTAAAAATTCTTTTTCTTACCAACACTAGTCGCTAATTTGTACTGATAGCGTTTAACCATACCAAAGGTGATTTCTTTTATTATACTCGAATATATATATATATATATATATATATATATATATATATATATATATACTCGAATTATACTCGAATATATATATATCAAATCTGGATCTCAATATATTAGGGCATTGTATATTTATTATTTACGACACAAGCCACTGATTGTTAGTGATCTCGTTTGTTTATATCTAATTATTTGATTATTATTTTGTGTTAGTATATCAAATCTGGATCTCAAAATATCAGAGTATTTGATGCTTTTTATTTCCCACCGAAGACACCGATTTTTATGATAGCATTTGCTTATGTTTAAGCAGTCGATTTTCTTTTGTTAGAATATTGTGCTGTTTCTTGTTTTATTTTCCAAGCTCAACACATACACACACATACACACACACACAATAAAATTAATTCCCACCACGTGTATCTCTAAAAATACAATTGCGCGGGCATTCACCCCTTACCAAACCCTTTGGGGTCAAAAACAAGAACGGCGCACCCAAATGCTCGGACGTCGTTGAAAACACACCACGTGGTCAAAAATATGAATTTTTGACGAATCAGGGCTTGATATAAGAAACACATTTCTTGAATCTCCCGGAGCCTCACCATCAAAATAAAAGGAAAGTAGAAACTTTCTTCAATACACAGAGAGGAACAACCAGCTCGAAACACACAGAGAGGAACGGACAGCTCGGAGCTCACATAGAGAGAAAATTCTGCAGTTCACACAACAGACAGTATCACGTATCAAGGAACATTGTTTCACTCTCTCTTTCTCTCATCTCGCATGCAACACATAGTCCTTCCTTTCCCTCTCACATTTCCAATTTCTTTCTTTCTTCCTTTCTTCATTTTCATACGGACGACTACATTTTTGTATAAAAAAAAATAATTCTTTAATTTTTTTTTAACGAAAATAAACAAAAGTTTATTTTACCGTATTTGTAGTGTATTTTCCTTTTTATTTATTGTTCGGGGTAATTATACAAGCCTCTACAATATCATGTCTGGATTTCAAAATAAAAGAGTTTTTTATGCGTTTTATTTACGAAACCAGACACTTGTTCGTGCTGATATCCTTTCTTTGCAACAAAGAATGTGATTATTATTTTTGTTCGTATATCAAGTCTGGATCTCAAACAACCGTTATGTTTTTTTGTTGTTTTTTTTTTCACCGACACAAGCTACGGATTTTTGCTGATATCGATTAGGCGGTTATATTCTTTTATTCGAATATCAAAACCTGATCTTAAACTACCAGTGTGTTTTGTCCTTTTTATTTCCGAAATAAGTCACTAATTTCTTTATTTCGAAAGGGATTAATTCTTTTTTATCAAATAATAACTCCTGATCTCAAAACACTGATAGAGTTTTTTTGTTTTTTTTAAAGGTGACGATTATTTTTTGTTTCAATACTAAGTCTGGATCTCCAAATACCAGAGTATTTTATTCTTTTTATTTTTAAGACAAGCCGCTGATCTGTGATAATAGCGTTTGTTTATATCAAAGGTGACTATCATTTTTGTTTAAATATCATGTCTCTATCTCAAAATACCAGAGTATTTTATTCTTTTTATTTCCAATACCAGACATTGATTTGTGCTGACAGAGTTTGTTTATATCGAAGGTGAATATTTTCTTTTTTCGAATATTAAATCTGTATCTCAAAATATCAAATGGTTTCATAAATTTTGTTTCCGACACTAGCCACTGATTTATTATTGTGAAGTCTGAATCTCGAAATACAAGACTATTTTATTATTTTCATTTCCTACAACAGACACTGATTTGTGCTGATAGTTTTCGTTTAAATCAAAGGTGACTTTTTCTTTTCATATTCGATTCACCAGTTTTTTATTTTTACGCACGATTTCAGGTGCGCCATCTTGTACTTTAATTCTTCTAGAGTCGTAAATTAATTCAACACTTTTATTTCTTTTTTTAACTAATAATTAAAGGAATTATAGAAATATGTGAGTTTTACTTCACTTATGGAGACTTTTGAATAGGTACCTCTGGTCAAATCGATAGCAAAACATCATAGTATGAATAAAAAAGGTCCCAAACTTAATAAAACAAACTTTTTCCATCAAAATGTTTATATTATTATTAAGAGGAAAGATCAAAGTAATTATAATTTGTAATTTTCTTAAGATTAGTGCTGATAGCGTTTGTTTACACCAAAGGTGACTATGTGGTGATACCGACCGAGCAAAGGGAGGGACCGGATGTTTGCTCTCTCACAACAAAAAGGCAAATGACCAAAAGTCGTCATTGCGCATTCCGGTTCGCGCAGATGTTCCGGTTGAAAAATAAAAATTAATCAAGTATCAAATTTAACGTTTGTTTACACCAAAGGTGACTATCTCGTTTTTTCTTGTTTTCCACAATTTCATAACTGAAAAATTCCTGTCCGCATTTGTATGTTGTTAAGCAACAGCAAACATCGTCATCGTCTATGGAACGAAAGGGGCATATCAATTAAGAAAAATATACGTGTATAAAGAACCGTTGTTCTCATAAATATGCTTTATGGATCTGAGTCCTGGACGCCATACAGAGAGCACATTGAGAAACTTGATGTCTTTCACAAGCGCTGCCTCCGTACAATCTGCAGTTACACTCTCAAAGATCATAGTTCCAACACAAATCTTTACACAAAATTGGTACTGGCGGAATTACATCTTTTTTGATTCAGTCACAGGTAAGATGGGTTGGCCACGTTGTGCGAATGGAAGTTCGTGAAAGACTGAGAATATCGCCCGGTTAACAACCCACCCACGTCTATTGAACAGGTGAAGAGGCTCATCCCTTGTTTCCTGTTTAGGATGCGGTTTCCGGTTTTCTCTTTTCCAATCTTTTCCTTCCTATGTAGCCCCCTGCACATCAGTGGCGTTATCGCCTTACTCGGGGTGATATGATTAAAAAAAAAAATTCTGATAGACAACCAGTTGCCTGATCTCAAACATTCGCTTTCAAAAGGTCGCTGCTTCGTTATCATGAAAAAAGGAATTACAGTCTTGGAACAGCTAACATACCAGTTACCCTTTTCGAATTGTCTTCTTTAGATCGAATGGAGTGGAGGTCAAATTATCATCATGGCATTGCCAGTTTTGAACAGAATCACTAAAGTGGGTTGCTTATCTATTAATTTTCTGTTAGTAGTGGGAGTCCGTTCTAGTGAAGGGTAGCTGTATACTGTTGCAGGTTAACGGAATTTGGCCTTGTAGTAGATAGCCCACTATAAGTCATAAAATGATTATAAAATCAAGAAAAGCAAATTGTGTTGAAAATAACATTTATATATACACATATCAATTAATGCTTTTGCAATTAAAGTAATAACATGAATATAAGTCCAACGTAGGTTAAAATGTTCATGGCGAATAAAATGCTGAAAGTGATTTAGGCTTAGGAATGTGGGGAGCGTCGTGAGTAAGGAATGTCTTTGATGTAGTCGCTCCTTAGGTCAGTAAGTACTTTTGAGACAGTGGAGAAGGTAAAGAGGTAAGGGAGGCGAACATAGTAAGCCACTTGACTTCGGTCAAAAAAGATACTAATTAAATTCGTCTCTCAGGGTCTCTGCGTCAGTCTGTCTGCTGGGTGCTTTCTGTCTCGGCTTTTTATATCTGCTATATGGATCAAAAGCAGCTCCTTTGGGATTTCACACTTGAATTTGATTCTGGGCTTCCCATTGGCTGTTAAATAAAATTCGCGTAGGCTCGCGAAATGGAAATTTGATATTTGATTAATTTTTATTTTTCAACCGGATGCGCACAGACGACTTTTGGTCATTTGCCTTTTTGCCGCAAACATCCGGTCTCTCGCTTTTGTTCGGTCGGTATCACCACACAACCTTCAAAATCTTGATGCTCTCCGTTTGGGAACTAAAACTTAATCTTTTGTGCCAATTTCTCTATCTTTGGCGACGTGCCGGTGCCAAATTTTTCATTTTTTATGCAAATCCAAAACTGGTTTGAAGGCTCACACTTGCCATAAATACCCACAATCCGGGTTTGCATGAGAGGCTTTTGATTCCCTAGCGGACGGTTTCAAATGCTTCCTCTGAAGCCTGTTATGCAAATCCAAGACAGGTTTGGTTGATAGCGCACATTAGGCACAAACATAATACTTGATGATTTATGTGCCAAACAAATCGGACCCTGATACATCGAACTCGATATCGACGGGAGAGTCCATCATATCTAAACTTATTTATAAAAGGAACTTTGTCTGTGTGTGTGTATGTGTGTATGTATGCGTGTGTGTGTATGTGTGCGTGTGTGTCTGTTAACTATAGACACCGAAAAGGCTGAACCGATTTTCTTGAAAATTTATACAGATCTGCCTGTATGTCTGTATTTTTTTCAGCCCTTTTATTTTAGTTTTTGCTTTATAATTGTAGTTCTTAGTCTCAGCCATTATACCATTTACTCAGAGGACTTATTTAGCCTTCAAAATTCAGCTTACAACGAAAAAAACTTATTTGATATCGATACCAGGAAATCAAAATTTGTCTTACATCCATTCATTATTTCTTTCAGTCTACAGTTTCGATTTAACTGGAAACAACTATTGCATTTTAGTCTTTCGTGCCAACGTCCAAAGAGTCTGAGCTCCAGGACCATGGATTAGTTTTAAAGCTTTCATTACAGCCGAGCAACGCCGGGCTATACTGCTAGTAATACATCTTTGAAGAACTTCAAAAACCTATCAAAATACAAGGAACTTGAAGTGGAAATCTAAAAAGATGTAGATCAACGCCGGGCTATACTGCTAGTATATATATATATATATATATATATATATATATATATGATTAGGGGATGACTATTTAAGCTCTCACACAATGATTGAGCACTCTGGAAGAATGGTAGACTTTGAAAAAACAGTAGCTATACTAGCATCTACGCATCATTCATTCAGTAATGAATTAAAACACTCTTAGTTACTGGCGTGTGTTTGCCTGATATGTCACACACTAAAAGTCTGCATCTTTCTACCGAGCACCCATAGCTTAGAGGTAGAATAGCCGACTTAAAAGCAATCGGATGATTAACCGTACTGATGAGCTGTGATACAGCGAAACAGATTTGTCTGCAGATGACTATATATATATATATATTCATCATCCACATACAAGCGTGTTTCGCTGTATCACAGCTCATTATGGTTAGACATCCACTTATAGTTATATATATATATATATATAGTCATGAAGAACATTCAAAAGTTCTACAATATAATTGTATTGAACAGTTTTTAATACAACTGTGTACTGGTCTAATTTTATTATGACCAAAAACTAAGTAATTAAACAATCAATATATATATATATATATATATATATATATATATATATATATATGAACAAAACAATCCCATTTACCCCTCGTTTTCTCTATTGTCCTTTTTCATAATCTGGTCATTATTTACTTCCCTGCTTCTTAAAAATCGCTTATCCAGTTTAAACAGCTCTTAAACAAAACAAATTATTATTTACGCATAACGATTGTTCTTCATTGACACATCGTCATTGTGTGTTTTTGGCTCATGTCATCTGAGGAACAAGGATGAAAAAATAAAAAGAAGTATTGTTCATCCTGATTTCTTAAAAAGATTATTTCCCCCTCATTTTCTGCTTGTCTTTTCCGGGCAGCATGTCCTTTTCACCTCAGACTCTAATCCTAAACATTTGTTTCCTTTTTTGGTGCTACACCCATTCGACAAAAGCACTTGAACCAACGGCTTCAGGGCCACTTAACGAATAACCAGCCAACAAGAGAGTCACTGAGATTTTTCTTCCGTTTTTCATCCGTAACTGAATTGCGAAAGGAAATCATCGGAGGAAAATCAACATAAGAAGGGAAGTGATAAGAATTAAGAAGTGGAAATGGTTGCCTAACTGGCGCCTTCGTTCTTCACACATGTGCCGTAAATAATGCCAAAAGAAATAGAGACTGTCTACTCATAATTATTCGAAATCAGTTTATCGATAGCTTTGAAAACAGAAACGCCAGTACGGTACCCTTTTTTTTTTTAATCATTTCACCCCAAGCAAGGCATTCCACTGCCACTACTGAACAGGGGGTTACATAGGGGAAGGTGAAAAGAAAGAGTCGTTAGATATAAGAAATGTCAGAAGGAAAGTGATAGACGGGTAAGGATACCGAGGATGAGGGTTGGGTAGATGGGAAGAGTGTTTGAGAGAATGAATGCGAGTTAGTGTGATAGGAGATGTCTATTGACCTTAAATTTAAACTCCTGGAGATTGTAGCTATCGAGGAAGCAATCATGTGGTAGAGAATTCCACAGGCAGAAAATGCGAGAAAGGAAGCTGTTGGAGTAGAAATTGCGGTTACATTTTATCGGTTTCACTGTAAAAGGGTGAGACCTAGTTGCTTATCTAGTATCGCGTGCAAATTCGTACCTAGGGGGCACCAGTGATCTAAGTTCATAGGAGCAGAAACCGTGAAAGTATTTAGAGAAGAGGCACAGGGAAGCCACGTCACGCCGGTGAGAGAGTGACTGCAGCCGGTCTGCCAAGTGGGTATCGATCATATTACAGACTTTCCGTTGTATTTTGTCAAGAAGCCCGAGGAGAATAGCAGGGGCACCCGAACAGATGTAGCAGCAGTGCTGTAGAAATAAAAAAAAAAAACAAAAAAAAACAAACAAACTTTGTTTAACAAATCGAATGCACTCGTCAAAAATCGGCTACGAAATTTACGGACGAAATATAGAAGAGCAATAAACAGTAAAAAAAAAACATGCTTGGCAATCATGTCTCGAAAGAGACTTGACTGCCTTGACAGATTTTCCTGCAGTAGGTTGGCATCATTTCTGCGATAGGCTGATTTCCAACCAAGGTTATAGAACCAAATTTGTCCTGATATTTAACCCATAACTGGAGAGAGAAGAGATGGATTATATTATTATATTATTAAGTAGTAATTAGTGGGGGATCAGTTTATTACTTCATGATTATAGAAAACAGATCCACCACTTTATGTCCAGTAGAAGCTTTTAATTGTTTTCATCTATTATATTCAGTCTTGGCAGAAGATTTCCCTGCAGCATGTTGCAATTATTTCTGTGGTAGGCTAATTGCCAACCAAGGTTATAGAACCCAATCTACCCTGCTAGTTAATCCATAGCTGGAAGGGAAAAAAAAAAGCGGGTGATTAATATCTTTCATAAGGGTATTTACGCTTAAGTGAATGCAACGAATTCGACTGGATTCGAAATCGGTTCTCCGATTTCGATTCCCAAGCCGATATTCACTGCACCACAACACACATCTTTTAGTAGCCACATCATAAAAATATACTTCAACAAAAAAATAAATAAATAAATAAATAAAAAATAAACGAAAGAAAGAAAAGAAAAGAAAAGAAAAAAAGAAAGAATGAAAGAAAGAAATACGATATGCTTTGTTTTTTTATCAAGATTGTCTCTTATGACCAAATTGGCAATGGCACATTTCATCTATAAGCATTGCTCCCTGACAGAAAAATAGATAGGTTCTATTCCTACCTTTTCTTTAGTGAGACGTCTCAATTTACCAACTTTATATATATATATATATATATATATATATATATATATATATATATATAGTGTATGGTTAGGTCTTGAAGGCTATCACAATGCGTTTAATAAAATAAAGGAAGGTAAAGAAGTTGTTGGGTATTGCATTCACTTATGCGCAAATACCCTTTGGAGAGGTATTAATCCATCTCTTCCCTGCAGTTAAGGGTTAAATAATAGGACAGAGTGGATTCTATAGACCTGGCTGGCAACCTGTCTACCGCAAAAAGTAATGGTAACCTACTGCTGGATAATCTTCTGCCCAGTCAGTCATGTCTCTTTCGAGACATGATCGCCCAAGAGTATATCACATATAGCACTTAACTGACTGAGTACGGATTGCCAGAGTGCCAGAGAAAATCATTAGTGTCAACATTGCAATATGAGCTCTGGTAAAAAATACTAGAGAAAACCCTTAACATAAAAAAATTGCAATATGAATTCTGGTAAAAAAAGTGTTACTGGACATTAGTCCTAAAAATTCAGTTGTTCTTGTCCACATGGTCCAGTGGGTATAGACGTTGGTTAGTTCCTGACTTGACTCTTAGAGTTGTGAGTTTAATAACTGGCTACTCCAGTGATGAACAAGTAGCTTGCATGGTAGAGGGAGATCACTCATGACTACCAGAAGAGGCACTAGGCAAGGATATACTCACGTGATTGTAATAATGGGTTTGGTTCGAAATTCCTAGCACCCAAAGCGCACAACAGCCGAAACGTCGTAGAAATATTGATGATGTCAACCTTTTAAATGTCTGGCGAGTCAGCAAGTTGAAAATCAAACTGGATTCATCAGTCCAAAATGTAAACGAAGATGCTGTATGAAGAGAGTAACAACGCCAAGAGACGACGTATACGTGATCAAGGAAAGTGTTAAAGATCCTAGGAAACACTATTCATTCGGTTTGAATTAATTTGTATATATATATATATATATATATATATATATATATATATATATATATATATATAATAATAATAACTGATATTTCATTTTAACATATATTTACCAAAATTTAGCAAAAATATTTTGAAATACTAAAGAGCAGATTTATTCAGTAAAATCGTCTTTGACTTCAACTCTGGCCTCGGGATGACTTCTGAATCTCCTATAACTCTTCTGGACGGTCTTCATCTTGGTGTATGCTGCCATAATCCTTGCCTTCAGTTCAACTTTGGTGATTGTTGTGGAGTAGTTTTCGCCCTGAAACTTATAATCGTGCTATGTCGGTTGCTAATCAACACACCCTAAATGTTAGGAACTTGGTAATCTTCCACTGTAAGGTGATTCCTTAGTATTCGGCTAACTGCTGACTAATATCAACTGCCTAGTAGATCTACTGAACTCCAATAGAATTCTAAAGAACTCTCTAGAACTTCTAAGAACTCCTATGAACTTCTCAAGAACTCGAGTTAATTCATGTAACTCTTATTAATATAGGAGGAGGAGTCCATTATCTGAGGAATAGGTGTGTTTCACCATAACAGTGTTACAAAGAGTTTTGTTGGTCTCACACTCAACTGCATCACACGCGTAATAATCCAGGTGGGTGTAGTTCGGTGGTCAGATGTAGTCAGAAGTTGTCTGACAACCATGAATGAGTTCTGCTGCTTGTGCGATATTGGTGTAGAATCATTCCTTGATCCTGGGCAGCACTACTCCTCAAGGAACATGATGTAAGCTTCCTTGTTGTGTCTAATTCCCTATAGGAAGATGAATGAAGACATAACATCGCTATTGATCACACTAAAACACTTTCGTAATCACCATTAGAATCTTGCAACTTTTTCCGAATCAGCTGCATTGTCCTGAGACTGACACCCAAACACTCGGAAATGTTCGTAATCGGGGATCCCCTGTGAATGCCAAGAAATGCAGCATGCCGTTACCAAAATTTTTGCTGAGTGAAATGCACCGCGGTGTACTTTTTCTCACAGATGGTGCTCAACTGACCCTACTATACAGCACAGTTGACAAAATTTAAAGCAATCGATGCGCATGCACAAATTAACAAAATAAAATGGCAACAATTTACCCATCGCAACACATGTATAATAAAGAGAGGGATAGGTATTATATTTTTTAATATCTTTCACTCCTATGTAGCCCCCTGCACATCAGTGGCGTTACCGCCTTGCTCGGGGTGATATGATTAAAAAAAAAAGTACCACTCCAAGCAAAGGAATAATACAAGCAAAACGCAAGGGAAAAACAGAAGTGTAACAGAAAGAGCATATTTTAGAAGTAACCGAAAACTCGAAACAGGAAACAATGTATAAACCTTGCCCCTGCTAAAAGATTGGGGAGGAGTGTGAGCCGGTCGATAGAAAACCTAACCACTCGTATTCTTCTTCTTCTTCTTCTTCTTCTTCTTCTTCTTCTTCTTCTTCTTCTTATTATTATTATTATTATTATTATTACTTCAGCTGAATTGTGCCTCTTTTTAGAAGACAAGGGTATCGAACCTTACTTGATTATGAAGCTCTTTGTAGCCATCAAGCTAGATCAAACGATGGTTTGCCCTGTAAAGTGGGGTTCAGGATTGACTAGTATATATTGCGAGCAGATACATACACACGGAAAAAACACCAACATTTAACTGCTGGAAAGAGCCAAAAATAATGGAAGCTAACAAACCAGGAGAAACCAATTCTTAATAACACCAATTATGAACACAACGACAATGTATGGGAATTAGCAATTTGCTATTCCTCTCTCTCTCCCAACCCCCTCTCTCTTTATCTCTCTCTCTCTCTATATATATGTGTGTGTGTGTGTGCGTGTGTTTTTTTTGTGTGTATTCGTGAGTGTGTGTATGTCTGTATTTATGTATCCTGTCATCATTTAAACATGTTTCATTGAATAATATAGACATACCGTGTCTACTTACTTTTTCGACTGATCATTTCCAATTATCTAACCAGTTTTTTTTCTGTTAACAGGAAATTCATCAGGTTAGGCGCTGTAGTTTTTTTTTTTTAACGCAAGTACTTTCGATCTTTTCCCTGATCATATTTAGGGGTAAATTAGAAAAACAAACTTATACTAACTGCGAGAAGATCTGCATTCCGTGGTGATAGATCATTTATCAGTCAGTCAAGTGCCATACGTGATACACACTTTGAGCGAAAGAGACATGACTGACTGGGAAGATGATTATCCAGCAGTAGGTTGCCATTGCTTTTTGTGGTAGACTGGTTGCCAGCCATGGCTACAGAACTCAATCTGTCCTATTATTTAACCTATAACTAGAGGGAAGAGACGGATTAACACCTTTCCCAAGGGTATTTGTCCGTAAGTGAATGCAAGGAATTCAACTGGAATTCGAACTCGGCACCCCGATTTCTCATTCCGAGTTGATATCCACTGCACCACATTGCACATCCTGGTTTTATAGTTATCTTAATATTTTAAATTTATCCGTTGCAATTATAGAATTTTTTGCAAAGCGATCGCTTCAGTATAAAAGAGTTGACCCGAAATCGGTAGATATGTAAAATGGCGTCAAATGTTTGTTATTTTCAATTTAATATGTTGCTATATTGGTAACAAATTTTGTTGAGTGTTGATTTCTTGATTTTCATTAGAGGTCCTCGAGAATTTAAAGTTTTTTTTTATTATAATAATTTTAGTGGTGAAGTATATAAGCGTCGTCTGTATTTTCCTGTATTGTGAAGATGGGTAGGAATATTTTTTAGATGTCGTGTAATAGAACTTGTATCCGACTAATAGAGAGCAAAACTTTTTAATAATGTTGTTGTCGCCAAGCAAACATACACTACAGGCAATAATTATTAGGTAACTCCAGTTAAAAAAAAGGATGTATTTCATATTATTTTTAGTATTTATTGCCAAGTGGATAATTTTAAATGAAAATAGAATTGTTATTTTGTTATTATTACTTTGCAAAATTTTACAAGGCAACCAGGAAGCCTTTGCTTCGGCCAGCCAATAAGAGACTAGCACGGGAAAGAGAGCATAAAAATGGACACCAGAACAGTTCATGTGATGAACATGTTATTCTACAGTATTAACAGAAGAACCATTCTATTTTCATTTACAATTATCCACATGGAAATAAATACTAAAAATAGCACGAAATACATCATTTTTTAAAAACTGTGGTGGCTTAATAATTATGGCAGGTGGTGTATGTTCTCACTTTTTTTTGTCAGAAATCAGTCAATTAAGTGCCGTACGTGATACACATTTTGGGCGATCATGTCTCGAAAGAAACATGACTGACTGGGCAGAAGATTATCGCGAAGTAGGTTGTCATTGCTTTCTGCGCTAGACTGGTTGCCAACCAAGGCTATAGAACCTAGTGTGTCCTATTATTTAACTCATAACTGGAGGGAAGTGACGGATTTAGACCTTTCCCAAGGGTATTTGCGCGTAAGTGAATGCAATGAATTTAACTGGAATTCGAACTCGGCATCTTAATTTGTCGTTCCGAATCGATATCCACTGCGTCACAACGCAAAGAGATACAATCACTAAAACGACATTTGAACTGGTATACAATGTTCTAAAGCACCAGTTGACGGAGAAGCGTTACTACGTATGATTATATTTTACTGTGATCAATGCGAAATATATTAGTACTAAAGATATTTTAAATAAGTACAGACAATAATGATATCATTCAATGAAATACAAGTGTGTGTGTGGTACTGCATTTAACTTGATATTAATATCAAGTTAAATGCAGTACCATCAACAGGAATGTTGTTGAATCGATCTGCTTGTTCCAATGAAAACGTCATTGTTTTCAGAATAAAAATCATGATAAAATAAAGCAATGACAACGTTCATGATTTTGCTGGAACAATTTAAATGGAAGTAACTAGCAGTATAGTGTAATGAAAGCCTTAAAACTAATCCATGGTCCTGGAGCTCAGACTCAGCCTAAAGAATATTTGAAATAATAAAATAATTGCGACAATTTACCAATCGCACCTAATAAATAAATATATATATATATATATATATATACTAGCAGTATAGCCCGGCGTTGCTCGGGTGTAATGAAAGCTTTAAAACTAATCCATGGTCCTGGAGCTCAGACTCTTTGGACGTTGGCACGAAAGACTAAAAAAGCAGTAGTTGCTTCCAGTTAAAGCGAAACTGTAGACTGAAAGGAAAATGAATTTTTTTTTTCATAAGCGTTTCACCCCGAGCAAGGCATGTCACTGCCACTACTGCGCAGGGGGCTACATAGAGTGGAGAAAGGATGATTAAATATAGGAAATGTCAGAGAGTGGGTGATAGGCGGGTAAGGATACCGAGAATGAGGGTTGGAGTGTTCTGAGAATAATTGGGAGTTAAGTTGATAGGAGGTGTCTATTGACCCTACATTTAAACACCTGGAGATTGTAGCTGTCGGGAAAGCAGACTTGTGGAAGGGAGTTCCACAGGCGGGAAGCGTGAGAAAAGAAGCTGTTGGAGTAGAATTTACGGTTACATCTTATCTGTTTAACTGTAAAAGGGTGGGACCTAGTTGCTAATCTAGTATCTCGTGTAAATTCGTGCTTAGGCGGCACCAGTAATCTAAGTTCATCGGAGCAGAAGCCATGAAAGTACTTGTAGAAGAGGCACAGGGAAGCCACATCACGCCTGTGAGAGAGTGGTTGCAGCCGGTCTGCCAAGTCAGTATCAACCACTTTACAGATCCTTCTTTGTATTTTGTCAAGAAGCCCAAGGAGGCGCAGCAGGGGCACCCGACCAGATATGGCAGCAATATTCAATACACGGGCGGATGGTAGATTTGTATATGTGCAGAATAGATTCAGGTGGGAAAAACTTCCGGGCCCTGCACAGAGAGCCGACTTTTATAGCAGCAGATTTGGCAATGGATTCGATATAGTCATTCCATTTGAGGTCCGCCGAAAGTGTAAGGCCAAGGAGGCGTAGTATTTTACTCTCTGGGAGGCTAGCCTGTCCCATGCTAATGGGAGGTAGATGCTATTGTCTATGGTGGTTAGTTGATAACAGCTTCGTTTTAGAAGCATTGAAATTTACTAGCCATTAACTACCCCAGGCCACTACGGATTGGAGGTCCTTTTCAAGCACGGCAGCGAGGTTCGCTTTGTCGCCCACACCTGGTTTTTGATCGATGCGAAAGTAGATTGTTGTGTCATCGGCATACATGCCAACTTGGGATCTAATGGCGTCGGGGAGATCATTAATGTAGATCAGAAAGAGCATGGGACCTAGGATAGAACCTTGAGGGACGCCCGCGTTCGTATGGTAGTTTTGGGAGGCATGCCCATTTAATACCACCTTCAATCTGCGGTTAGAGAGGAATGACTGGATGTAAGTCAAATTTTGATTTCCTGGTATCGATATCAAATAAGTTTTTTTCGTCGTAAACTGAATTTTGAAGGCTAAATAAGTCCTCTGAGTAAATGGTATCATGTGCTGAGATTAAGAACTACAATTATACCTACTTAGAGCCAAACCAGAAGCAAAAACTAAAATAAAAGGGCTGAAAAAAAATACAGACATTACAGGCAGATAAAGAGACACACACTCGAACATCTTGCCTTTTATATATATATATTATCGATTCTCTGCACTATTGTAAGAACTGCAACCTTGAATAACCCGATTTTTTCGATTATCGATTTTCAATATTTATTGGGGGTACCTCGACACAAAGCCTAACTAAGAACACTCGCAGTTTCTTCTGAATATCGTTTCTTATGTTTTTGTCTATGAGTGTATTAAATTTGATTAAAATCGGACCATTCCTTCTATAACCCGAGTTTTTCGATTATCGATTTTCGACATTTATCGGGGGTACCTCGACACAAAACCTAGCTAAGAACCTTTGCAGACGCTTATAGTACAACTGTGTATATTTTCAAGAAAATCGGTTCAGCCGTTTCGGAGTCTATAGGTAACGGACTCACAGACACACACAAACAAAGTTCCATTTATAAATAAGTTTAGATTTAAGCTTCTATAAATAAATAAATAAATAAATAAATAAATAAATAAAACCTACCGAGTGTGTCCGATACCTACTGTTTTCTTTTTCGATACAAAAATTGGACAATTCAATTATGCAAATGTATGAAATCGTGGCATTCTGAATGAATTCGTATTTTTAAGCGAATATTAACACACACGAACATACCTGTTTGCATAGATATCCCTCAAAGTATATAGTTTTCCATTGTTGTAATATGAGAATGCATGTGTGCATGTGTGTGAAATGCCAGTGCTTCCTTTTGTTATTTGTCGCCCTTAATGTTTGCCATTCCTTTACTGAAAATCCTCAAACCTCTTTGGTTGATGTATCAAATCATGTACATGCCCACCCGATCTCCACAGTCAACCCAGACAAGTAGGTCTGTTGTGACTAAAAACCACAATCCAACTTATTCGGATGATGGATTTAGCATAATCCTGTTCGGGAAATTCGGGTGTACTTAATCCATCTTCTCTCAATTCTTTCTTACTAACCGAATTTTCTTAATCGTTTTTTTTTTTAACTCACGATCGAAATGAAATGGCGTCTCTTCTGCGCGCGTGATTCTCGATTATTTATTCTGAATAACGGATCTCATTTACAGAGACGCAGTTCGAAACTATAGACAAAAGAAGGCAATGCGAAATAACGTGTTAAATATAATCAGTAACTAAATGACTAGAAGGTATTTTTTAATAGGATACTTTCATTTAATTTATATCTAAACTTATTTATAAATGGAACTTTGTGTGTGTATGTGTGTGTGTGCGTGTGTGTGTGTCCGTTACCTATAGACTCCGAAACGGCTGAACCGATTTTCTTAAAAAATTACACAGTTTTACTATAAGCGTCTGCGAGTGTTCTTAGCTACGTTTTGTGTCTAGGTACCTCCGATAAATATTGAAAATCGATAATCGAAAAAATCGGGTTATAGAAGGAGTGGTCTGATTTTAATCAAATTTGATACACTCATAGACAAAGACATAAGAAATGAAATTCGGAAGTTTCAAGGTTGCAATTCTTAAAATAATGCAGAAAATCGAAAATATATATATAAAAAAGCCAAGATGTTTGTGTGTGTGTCTGTTTATCAGTCTGTATTTTTTCAGCCCTTTTATTTTAGTTTTTGCTTCGGATTTGGTTCTAGGTAGGTATAATTGTAGTTCTTAGTCTCAGCCATGATACCATGGTTACATCTAGCAATTTCAGAAGTAAAGTGATGATATCAAACTGTCAATCTAGTATTGCTCTTAAATTTTTGATGACGAGGTTCCAAAGACGCAACTTCATAAGAACAACTGCCATAGAATTATTTATAGAAAAGTCACACAAATACTACATTATGGTGATATAAAAATGATTAAAACCGATATGCCAGACCGAGACCAATAACACTGCATATTGTTTCATGTTAGTGGAAACATTAAACCGATCTAATTTCGCCATTTTCGCTTTTACCGTTTTTGAACCGGTTCTTCATCTTCAGGTTTTTCTTTCGCTTTTGGAGAAGGACTTTTCTTCGTCTTCAAAACACTGTTCTTCTGAAGTAGTCATATGCATAAACAGTTATCTGTTTGATATTTACATCAAAGACAATCTTGCTTCTTAGTTAGATGGAGTAGTTGGCCTACAAAAGTCCCGAAGTATTTTACTCTTTTTTCTTTTTTCTGTTCTTTCTGTTTTTTTTTCTTTTGTTTAAATTTATTTAATTTTAATTTTTCTTTTTTTTTACTTTTTTTCTTTTTTTTTTTTAACCAACTAAATTTTTTTTTGTGAAATTTCCAGTCTAATAGGACACCCACTCTGAAATGCCTCTTTTGTAGAACGTAACCAAAAAAATCCAGCGGTGGGAATAACCTCTCCAGGGTGATAGGATTTGGAAGTCGTGCATTACTCAGATCATATAGCCCCTCCTGTAGATTGTACCTGATCATATGTGAAGGAATACAAAGCATTCGTTTTAGAACCAGTTTAGCAGTAAAGTTGAGTAGAAGTTGCTTAAAAGGCAACTAACTTCAAGGCTCTATTCAAGATTTCCTCGTTGTTTTTTGTTTTTTTATAATCATATCGCCCCAAGCAAGGCATTTTACTGCCACTGTTTTGAAGGGGGTTACATAGAAGGAAAGCTATGAGAAAAAGTGACAGAATACAGGGAGTGTCAGGAAATGGATAAGAGAAGGATGACTGTGGTTATAAAGTGAGGGATCAATTTATGTATTGACTGTAATATAAAACTGATCCCTCACTTTATATTTACATAATAATTTCTGTTGATAAGCCGTAGAAAACGAATCAGTAAGTCAATGAAATACTGATTAGCTACACAAGCATGTCTTTTAGATTTATTTACATTCTCTGGAATATAAATGTATAGATGTTTTTTATAATCATATCACCCCAAGCAAGGCATTTAACTGCCACTGTTTTGCAGGGGGTTACATAGGAGGAAAGCTATGAGAAAAAGTGACAGACTACAGGGAGTGTCAGGAAGTGGGTAAGAGAAGGTTGAGAATACTGACGAAAGTGGAGTGGATGGAGAAAGGAGCATGAGAGAGAGGATGCAGGTTAGTGAGATCGAAGATGACTATTTATTTAAATTTTTGGAGATTGTAGCTGTCGCGGAAGCAAGTAAACGGAAGGGAATACCAAAGCGGGAAGTGCGAGAAAAAAAGCTGATAGAGTAGAATTTGCGTTTACATTTTATTGGTTTCACAGTAAAAAGTTGGGACCTAGTTGCTAATTCTGTGGCTCGAGTAAATTTATACATAGAGGGGACCAGTGAGCTAAGATCATCGGAGCAGAAGCCGTGAAAATATTTTTAGAAGAGACACAAAGAAGCCACATTGCGCCGATGAGAAAGTGACTGTATCCGTGCTGCCAAGTCGGGATCGATCACATTACAGATTCTCCGTTAGATTTTGTCAAGGACACCTAGGTGGATAGCACCCGACCAGATATGGCAGCAGTATTCAATGCACGGGTGAATGGTAGATTTCTATCTGGGTTCGCTTCCATAGATTTTTCCCTGTTTAGATATATAGCCATACGACCACTGGGGTTAAAAATAAGGGTTTTCCTTCCCCTGGATGGACTTCCTTCTTGTGCAGATCATCTCGATCTACTTGAAATAACCTCAATAAGGTGTACAGAACACACATCATTTGCTACAAATAAAGATTGTGTGGTAGAATGAAAAAAAGTGGTAGATAAAATTAGAATAAAACAAAAAAAATTAGTTTCATTTTCCCTTAGCGCCAAAGAAAGAAGAAATCAAAACGAGTTTCCGGTCACGTGGGAATTTTATAAACACCCCCACCCCAACCTGTTACTTCCGAAAAAGAGATGGTTGTTTTCTTCTCACTGCCCAAGCATTGAGTTCGGACATGTAGTCGTCCCAGACCTGCCAATACTACTTATACCAAGGCACTTACTACAGCGCTGTCAAGAGTCAGACATAGCATAGGTGTAGATAAAATTCGACCACCTATGCAGAAGTGAGACAAATGTCTGAAGAAAAACTCACAGCTGCTAAGGAAGAATTTTACAATGCTACTCTTTCATAAGACAGTCAAACTCTCACTAGTTGTCACCTCTTCACATTGTTCCAAAATTCACACCCAGACCGTAGTGAGCCTGTGAAGACTACAGGAAGTTAAATGTCTTAACAAAACCTGACAGATACACAACGCCAAAAAAAGAAAAAAAAAAACAACTTCTTCCAAATTAAGTAAAATCTATTTTCCAAAACTGACCTTCTACAAGCCTCCCACCAAATACTAATGAGAGAAGATATAGAGCAAACAGCAATGGTAACTCTTTCTTGGATTCTTTGAGTATATCTATATGCCATTTGGTCTATGAAATGCTACAGCTACATTTCAAAGATTTATGGGCAATATACACTACTGACCATAATTATTAGGCAACCCCAGTTTTTTTTAAATGAAGCATTTCATACTATTTTTAGTATTTATTTCCAAGTGGATAATTCTAAATGCAAATAGAATGGTTCTTTTGTTAATACTGCACAATAACCTGTGCATCAAATGAACAGTTCTGGTGTCCAGTTTTTGTGCTCTCTTCCCCATACGTCTCTTCTTCTTATTGGCTGGCCGAAGGAAAGGCTTCCTGGCTGCCTTGTAAAATTTTGCATGGTAATAATGACAAAAGAACCATTCTATTTTCATTTAGAATTATCCGCTTGGCAAATACTAAAAAATAATATGAAATAGATAATTTCTTTTATAAAACTGAGGTGGCCTAATAATTAGTGTCCGCCCACTGGGGTTTACATAAACATATATGCGAATACGGGGCTCGGCATATATATGTATATGTGTGCCGTTGCGCACATACATACGCATTCGATTGGTGTATTCGAATAGTGTAGCGATGTCAACGTGCGGACAGTTGTCGATTTCTCGTACGTACATATGTACTTATGATAGGGTCTGTGTGAAACTATGATAGGTAAAAATTGCTATTATTTTATTTAAGGCTGTATTGTTATTTTTTTTATTATTAGCTTGTTTTTTTTTTGGGTTTTTTTTTTTTTGTGGTTGTGCATATGTAAGTCCCGGTGGGCGGATGCGTGTGTGTGTGTGTGTGTGCCTTTGCGCAGGTCAATTGGTGTACAAATGTGTATAAAAAGTCTGCGTCTGTCATGACGACAGATTTTCCCCCCCACTTCCACAAAAATACACGAATATACGCAGCCCTACATATAGCCAATTTTTAAAAAAAATTAATCAGTTTGTTTGACGATCGCAAGAGTGTGAAACCCAGGGTTACAAACTCACACCTACCTATATGAATATGTCAGCTCTATCACTGATATTGAACGCTTTCAAATAAGTGCCGCGCATATATAATATATAAATAATATAATATATATAACAAATTGCATATATATACATTGATATTTATAATTATATG
Source organism: Ascarosepion bandense (assembly GCA_037127315.1). NCBI lineage: Eukaryota > Metazoa > Mollusca > Cephalopoda > Sepiida > Sepiidae > Ascarosepion > Ascarosepion bandense. The sequence goes on along the minus strand of JBBBDQ010000945.1, from coordinate 6,839,014 downwards.
CATACACTTTTCACAACTATATATATATATATATATATAGGTATAATTTCTAGGGAAATTTTAAAAAACCTAATCGATAAATTGCTATCTAATTTACAACGAAACCTCTGGAAAAGTTTCAATGATACCCTCAATTGGTTTAATAACATCAAAAAGAAACATAAATCCACCTTTCTTAAATTCAATATTGTTGATTTCTACTCTTCTATATCTAAAGACCTTCTTGAAATTTGCATAAATTTTGCTAGAAATTACGTTGAAATTTCGGATAGGGATTGTAAGATTATCTTAGCAGCCAGAACAGCTATCCTTATCTTTAAAAATTCTATATGGACGAAAGGGCAAAATGATAACTTTGATGTTCCTATGGGAGCTTATGATTCAGCCAAGGTGATGGATCTAGTAGGAATATATATTTTAAACATCTGGAGTAGATTTTTAGACCAAAAACAAATAGGTTTATATCGAGGTGATGGATTAATGTTTATCCCCAATTCCAATGGACCGAATACGAATAGAATTCACAAAAAATCATTAGAGCTCTAAATTATCTTGGTTTTATGGTTGAAGTTACTTCCAATCTTAAAACTGTAAATTATCTCGATATTACCCTTAATTTAAACGATGGGTCCCACCAGCCTTTTCTCAAAGAAAATGGTTTACCCACTTTCATTAATATTTCATCCAATCACCCCAAAAATATTTTAAAACAGATACTCAATATCGTAAATAATAGGATTAACCGTTTATCATCAAACATCAATACTTTCAATGAAAGAAAAGAAATTTACAACAAGTCTCTTCAAAAAAGCGGATTTAAGAACAAATTAACGTATATAAAACCTACAATAGACCACTTTCGGGCGCGTTCATTTAAACACAAATCGAGATTGTCCAGGACCTATCCATGATATCCTCGTTGATAATACATGCATAATAGCATCACCCACATGTAAAAGATTAAAAATAATGAAGGCGTTACTAATAAAAAAGAGAAATCCTACACTTAATAACATCAGTTATGAACATGGTAACAATGTGCTTACTGTGTTCGGAACTTAACATACATGCATAAACTTTCTACATTTTTTTTCATAAGTAAAACAAAATCAATTCTTGATAATGGCTAAAACTATAGCCGAAAGCGCTCGAAAGTATAAAAGCTTTGGACAGTTCTTATATAATTTGAGTTCCGAAAAGAAAAATAATATAAACATTTAATGATAATGCCTTGTCTGTTATTTTCAATGAAACCTGTATAAAAGGTTTCCGGCTTTGTCTTTTCATTCTTCTCCCAGCTAATTTTTTTACTTTTATTTAGCCCCCTGCACATCAGTGGAGTTACCGCCTTTCTCGGGGTGATACGATTAAAAAAAAAATGAAAAAAATGTGAAGTCCAAGGACGTAATCTCTCTGTTTACAAAGAGACGGCTTCATAGACCTAATATACAATGATTTTAATGCATGCAAGGTAAACACATTTGACACGATATATATATATATATATATATTACTCATCCACATACAAGTCCGTTTCGCTGTATCACAGCTCATCAGTGCGGCTAGACCATACCCACTTGCTTCTAGCCGGGATCGAAACTCGATGGCATCAGAGAAGGGAAAATTTTAACGTCTTGTATATAAGCAGTGTATACAGACGCATATATATATATATATATATATATATATATATATATATATATAGTTATAAATTTAAGTATATAAAAAGTATAAGTATATTTTTATAAGTATATAAAAATTTTACAATATAATTGTATAGAACACTTTTAATACAGATGTGTTCTGGTCTAACCCTATTAGGACCAAAAACTAAGTATATATATATATATATATATATATATATATATATATATATATATATATATATATATGTTCCTCTTCAGGTGATATGTTGAAATAAATGGTGAAAAATATAGAAACAGAAAGAGATAGATAGATAAGGAATAGTGAGAGAGTATAAGAAGACAAGAAAATTATGTAAAGACGAAAAAATATTCTACACATTCGCACATAAACACACGTATAGACGTACACACACATACACACGGGCGCGCGCACATACAAACACGCAAAAATTAACTTACCACCAATTTTTTAAACCTAATTGAAAAATAACGAAAATTTTAAAAAAATCTGCAAACAATTGCTGATCTCTCTTCACGAGTGGACTGAACAAATACAAAATGAATTGTCTACGAATCTCTGGAGTTGGTGTGCTGAATATAACAGATAAGCGACAAATTTAAATTCATTCTGCCCCACTCTCTGCCTTTCGATATATTAGCTGATTGTTGAAACTTTCAGAGCCCCGACTCTAAAATTTTGTAGGTGGATTTGCCAAAACTATAAAAAAACTGAAAATATATTGGAGCTTGTTGATCAAATTTTTTTTTTATATCAAAGTTCACTTCTATATTGTTTTTCATTTAAGTCATCTACTAATAAATAAATACATATTAATTGTATTTTTTATCAGTAGACTTCGAATATTTTTAACTTCTATTTTTACCGTATTATCTTTTTTTTTTAATCATTTCCCGAGCAAGGCAGAAATGCCACTGATGAGCTGGGGGCGACATAACTGTAAAAAGTTTAATTAGAAAAGAGTGAGGAGTACAAACTAGTTAGAAAGAAGCAATAGAAAGCTGAGAATGCAGGTGCGATGTCAGATACATAGGTGGAGAGAAAGGGAAGGATATATGGGGTGGGGAGAGAGCTAGAGTCCAGTGGTTAGTAGATGAGTATTGACTTTGTATTTAAATTTCTGGAGGTTGTAGCCCTCGGGAAAGCAAGAATATGGAGCGAGTTCCACAGGCGGGAAGTGCGAGAGAAGAAGCTGCAGGAGTAGAATTGTTGTCTGCATTTGGCTAACCTGACTGTGAATGGGTGGGACCCAGTTGCCAGTCTGGTTGCACGAGTAAACACCTGTTGAGGAGGCACCAGTGACTTAAGTTCGTCCGAGCAGAAGCCATTGAAGTATTTATAGAATAGACAAAGGGAGGCCACATTTCGACGGTGGGGAAGTGGCTGCAGACGAGCCGCCAGATCAGTACCTATCACATTACAGACTCTCCTTTGGAGCCTGTCGAGAACACTGAGGCACGCGAATATTTTTTTTTAAACCGCAATGCTCTCCTTTATTAATTTAAAAAAAATTTTTTTTACAGAAGCTGATACATGCATGCATTTGAAAAAATAAATAGAAATTAGTTCCGTCCTAATGTCTGGTGCAATTGGACATCACACATAAATAAGTTCCATGTTAATGTCACGTTAATACCAATTCACGTACCTTGTAACCCATTTGTACCAAAGGTGTGCACTATATATATTGCAACCGTGGCGTCAGTAGATGTGTTTAAGATCTGATAACTCGCCGGTGCCTATTTCTTTTGCATTCAGGTTTCCTTTTCTTATACTGGCAACCATCCAAGGCAAGTAAGCCCAGTCTGACCTACAATTTTATATATCTTACCTTTTCTAAGGGCATTAGTGCGAAATTAACAATGCAGAATCTAGAATTTGAACTATCCATGCATCCTCATGTATGCAGAATAAATGAAATAAATTTCCCCTATTGCTTATGAATGAGCATGTTTAGATGTTGATATGTCCCGGAAAAGAATATATATATATATATCTTAATCATATCACCCGGGGCAAGGCGGTAGGCCACTGGTGTGCAGGGGGCTACGTAAGAGTGAAAAGATTGGAAAAGAGAAAGCCGGAAACCACATTCTAAACAAGGAAACAAGGGATGAGCCTCTTCACCTGTTCAATAGACGTGGGTGGAGTGTGAACCGAGCGATAGTTCAGTCTATCTACTCCAATTGAAAAAAAAAATAAGAAAAAGTGAAAAGATTGGAAAAGAGAATATATATATATATATATATATATATATATATACGCATCGTTCATTCAGCAATGAATTAGAACACTCTCAGCTATTGGGCGTGTATAATGACAATATACACGCTCAAAAGTCTGTCTCCTTTTACCGAGCGTCGATAGCTCATAGGTAGAATCGCCGACTGACGCCAATTCGTTTGGGTTTCAATCCTGGGTTAAAATCAATCGGATACAGCAAAACAGATCTGTCTGCGGATATATATATATATATTTTATTCGATGTAGCTAAATGGTTTTGGCAAATGTAATCGGGTAAGACAATCTAGCAAGTAGCCGTAATGGACTGGTACTCGTCGTAGTCGTATGCAGTATGCTTAGGCGTCAGCTTATTCAATAGGCGTCCCCGCCTTAGTTTGTATTAATGGCTGACACCAGCCAATCATATTACTATGAGTGGGAACTAAGGTGCATGCATATTCATTATATCAGATATAAAATACTTTTTTCGGTTAAGTTACTCTGAAAGGACTGGTTCTTTTTCAATTCATTCAGTTACGTACCATACGTGATACGAGTCTGGGTGATCATATCACTTTCGTGATAAGACTGACTCGGAAGAGGATTTTCCTGCAGTAGGTTGCCATTATTTTTTGCGGTAGACTGCAAGAAATTCAATCAGTCCTGCTATTTAACCCATAGCTGTAGGGGAACGACAGATTAATACCTTTCCCACGTCAGTGAATGCAACGAATCAACTGGAATTCGAACTCGGCTTTCCAATTTCTCGTTCCGAGCCGATATCCACTTAACCTCAACGCACATCTTGTTCGATTTCCGAAGTTAAACAGCTTCGAGCCTAGTCAATACATAGATGGAGAACGTGTGGAAAAATAGTTAATCTACCGCCCCAAATCAAATATATCGAATGCGGTGGGAAATTATCAAAGATGGTTGTACTTACAATGAGAGATTATTGTTTTGGTGCGGGTACTTCACTAACAACGACAAGGCGACACCGTTTCTAAAAATGAAACCCTGCAATCTTTAATAAGTGTTGTGCCTGTTAATTGCAGCAAGTTCCGTTGAAATTCAAATGAAAAGCTGTGTACATACTTAGCCACTCAACGCAATGATAGAGGAGAAATAAGAGAAAATAGCAAAACCTACCAAGTGTTTAAACTGAAAAAACATCGACTTACGCACAGAACTTTACAAATAAATAAACGTCTTTTCCGCACCTTCACCATCTACAAACCACTCTGAATACCAAGAGAAGCTCGCTGAAAGAGAATCTTTCATAATTCATGTGTTAAATATAGGTTTCTTCATATTTTATTATAACTTTTTTCGTCATTACTTTCGCAAACGTCAGACATTTTGTTTATCGGCTTCCATCTTGAATCTGCGTTGGTCAAAGCACTCGTATCCGATTGGTATGATAGATTCATTTCATTGACAGCTTTAGCGCATGAATGGCAAGATAAATAATTTTGTATCTTCTATGTTGATGGACTTGCTGTGCTTAGTCAATCAACTCAATTTGCCGCATATAGGCAGCATTTACAAAGAATCCGTTGATATAATTCTGGATTAAGCCTGCATTAGCGATTCAAAAAAAAAAGAAGAAGAAATTTATATATACCGTCTTTAATAAAGATGCAATACGCCACACAAACACGTACAGATATACACCTCTAGACACAGAAGTTTGAGTTTGAGTTTTGTTTAACGGTATATCAACACCTCTGTGAGTTATTTAATGCCAAAAAGGCGGGGTTTTAAGGAATTTTTTTAATGTTCGGTTGTAGTGAGAAAGTTGATTTAGTCATATTTTAATGATATTTTTGTTTTTATTCTTTTTCATTTTAGAAAACAGAAAATCTTTTAGTTCTGTATTCAAAAATGTTTTGCTGAGAATAAATTTATTCTAAAAAAATGTATTATGATACGAGTGGCCGGATGTTTATTTACATATATGTATTTACACACACACACACACACACACACACACACACACACATATATATATCCTGACTGATGCCACTTCTGTCGGATTTCAATCCTGGGTTAAAAGCAATTGGATGTCCAACCACACAGATGAGTTGATACAGCGAAACAGATCTGTCTGCGGATGACTATATATATATATATATATATATATATATATATATATATTCAGAAATTATAATATGAATATGTTATAATATCACTACAAAAGTAGCTATTTTGTTTCAACACTTCTTGTGTCTTATCAAGTGATGCGGTTTATTTCAAGTTGAAGGGTTTTAAAAGGTTAAAAACAAGCAAAATCCCTTTAATTAGGGAGGCATTGTTGTATAGAAAGTGTGAACCAATCAGAATAAAGCAACTTCTAATTTGGAAAATATGTGAGCCAACTTAAAAATAATTTTGGCGGGCATTAGTATTAATATTTGATTAAACTGAGATCAGCATTATTAATTAACTATTAGATCTACTTCATTATTGTTGTAAAATTTTAAAAACATTTTTTCTAAGTTTAACAATTTATTAGATTTAGATATATTAAACGAGGAAGAGAAAGAACGCACACATAAATAAACCTACAAACATCCACACATGGAAAAATAGACGAGTATATATACATACACTGGCAAACAGACACTTATACAAATTAATATACCCACGCCGAGAAACATGCACAAATTTCAAAATTTTGTTTTCATCGACTTGTCAATTTGTCTGTTAAATTTTAAAGCTCTATTTGGACACAGACTGAATTGCCACATATTGGATACAGTCAGGGCGAATTCGTAACGTAACTAGCCTTGAATGAATGAGGTTATGGCAGACACAATCATATTTCAATGCATGAACATATAAACATAATTAGATATATACTTACGCAAATACACAAGCTAAAAACAAAAACGTACACGACTAAAAACTCCACAGATCGTAAAATATATATAGCGACATAGATGGAAATGCACAAAACCTCTGGCATCAAACTTAGTAGGTACGCTATACACACATCAAATGCGTATGCATGTACAATACGTCACTCATATACATATATATGCTAAGCCCCATATTGTTCACATGAAGTTATGCCTGTGTGAGCCCCAGTTGTCGAGCTCGCGTGCGCGTGTGTCTCTGCGCACATCAATGTGAGTGCAAGTGTTAATCTATGTCTTCGTTTGTATAAAGGTGTCACGACGTCAAATATTCTTCCCAATTATCATCCCACTTCTACAAAAATTCAACGATATACACATCTCTACAAATATCCAGTATATAAAAAAAAAATTAAATCAGTTTGTCTGATGACCGCAGTATATATATATATATATATATATATATATATATATTGTAAGAAAGTGATAGAACACGTAGATTTTAAACCCACTGTTCAAACATTTACTTTTATAAAGAGTGCTCGATACAAAGTAGAGCTTTATATTGTAATAGTTGTTACATTGGTTTATAAAAGCCTAGTATCACTACACAAAAATTCTTGTGTTTCAGAGCACAAGTGCCTTCGTCTGGTGATTAGTGGAAATGAGAATAAATGGTGGAAACGATTCATTCTTTGGAATGTGATATGTAAGTGATGTGTCGGATGGGAATTTAGTATGTCTAAGACGGTCTGTCGGCAGTTTGTAACCATAGAGATACGGCTTTGGGTTAAGAGAGGCGGGGCGGGGTAGTTTAGTTTTGGACAGGTCACTTTTTAGCTTTGTCTAGGTAATTCTTATATTGGGATGTTAGGTGATGATTAGTGGAAATGAAAATAAATGGTAGCAATATACACGAATTTTTACATGAATCCTTTGTACAATAAAGACAGAAACTGATGATGGTTCGCCTGAAATAGGCCTACACTTCCGTTTCACCATGAAAAAACGTGTCTACCTTAGTTTTTCTTATATTGGCTCTATATGTATTTATATACATATGTATTTAGAGCTCTGTTAGAGAGTTATCCTACCACTCTATGTACAGGATACTTCTTTGTTATACTTCTATATTTACACCGCATGCTTATATATATATATATAAAGAAGAGCAGAGGAAACTATATTTTTCTAGCCCACGCCTTTAGTCCTGTGATGGACTTTATCAAGACAAAGTTATAAAATTTTATTTTATTTTAAATAAATTATCTATAAACAAAAAAATATTGGTTACTGAAAAACAAACGCTCATAAATATTCATGAGATTAACAAAAGTTATTGAACATTCATCTATCTAAACTTATTCATAAATGGAACTTTGTGTGTGTGTGTGTGTGTGTGTGTGTGTGTGTGTGTTCGTTACCTATAGACTCCGAAACGTCTGGACCGATTTTCTTGAAAATTTACACAGTTGTACTATAAGCGTCTGCAAGTGTTCTTAGCTAGGTTTTGTGTCGAGGTACCCCCGATAAATATCGAAAATCGATAATCGATAATCGAAAAAATCTGGTTATAGAAGGAGTGGTCCGATTTTAATCAAATTTCATACACTCATCGACAAAGACATTAGAAACGATATTCAGAAGTTTCAAGGTTGCAATTCTTACAATAGTGCAGAAAATCGATAATATATATATAAAAGGCAAGATGTTTGTGTGTGTGTCTGTTTATCTGCCTGTATGTCTGTATTTTTTCAGCACTTTTATTATAGTTTTTGATTCGGGTTTGGCTCAAAGTAAGTATAATTGTAGTTCTCAGTCTCAGCCATGATACCATTTACTCAGAGAACTTATTTAGCCTTCAAAATTCAGTTTACGACAAAAAAACTTATTTGTATAGATACCAGGAAATCAAAATTTGACTTACATCCATTCATTTTTCTTTCAGTCTACGGTTTCGCCTTAACTGGAAACAACTATTGCTTTTTAGTTTTTCGTGCCAACAAATATATATATATATATATATATATATATATATATATATATATGACCAACATATATATACGTGCCAACGTCCAAAGAGTCTGAGCTCCAGGACCATGGATTAGTTTTAAATCTTTCATTACACCCGAGCAACGCCGGGCTATCCTGCTAGTAGTTCATATTTGAAGAGAATTCTTTTTTATTGGCAGTATAATGTTGTGTTATGAAATATTAAAATTGCAACACTTTGACCATCCCACTTTGTCCCTGTTCTGCCATCCATTTCGACACAATCTTTAAGTAGGTAATCATGGCTCTCCACAACTTCGTCCATTATTTATTACACCAAGTAGCTTTTGACAAGTTACCATCCCTCTCTGTCATTGTTCTAATATTCAGTCACACGATCTCGTTAAGTAGGTTACTCACTGTTTCCTCTCTGTTTTTATTATTTTCCATGTGAGTCTTATCTGTACGCGACAGTAATAGCGTTTTATTTTCAGAATAAAATTGGTCGAATGAATGGTGAATAAAGAGCTTGTTTATAGAAATGACTCAGGATATGCGTAAAAAATAAGGTCAAGCGTGATGAACAATTCGCTATATTTTGGGAATCCTTGTGATTCAGTAAATGGTCCTTACGTATTATCGGGAGGACCTTTGATTTTTACTTTTTCTGGAAAAATCAGGCTTTCATCACCTCAACGTCAACCACAAGTACAACTTTGTGGATTCGAACACCGGGGCTCATACGCAGACAGTGGAACGCCTATGGGGATCGACAAAGTGGCGAAACAAGAAGCACTGTGGCACTGCACGTCACCATTTTGAGTCGTATTTGGCCGAATTCATGTGGCGGAAGCATGTTGCCTGTACTGATGTCTTTGAGTCACTTTTGGAAGCAATTGCGACGTTCTGGCCTCCGGAATTACAAATGTAATGTTATTTTATTGTTTTAACCGTTTCAATAAATAATTTACTTTAATTTTTGAGTCGTTTTTTTAAAGGTCCTCCCGATAATACGTAAGTACCCAATTTTCCGTAGCAGACGTAGGTTCGAATCCCGGCGGTCCTCACATATTTTTCTAACAAGATTACTCGAATATTCAGACCGGTAGATGTAGATAAATAAATATACTGTTTAATAATAAAAAAGCAAAACAGAGCATCTACACAAATACGGTAATCCATTAAAAATAACGCTTAAGCAGATAAGTTAAAAATATGTCAGATTTAATCCATTTCTTAATATATATATATATATATATATATATATATATATATATATATATATATATATACCCGAGTGAATAAAGAACGAAGAAAAGTTTACAACGTCCAAAACATTAATTTAAAAAAGTGCTCGATATATAATACAGAGCTGTGAATATTTATTATAAATGATATTTTAGAACATGTACAATTTTTTTTTTATCCACTACAAAGTGTACATTTTGTTTCAATATTGAAATTACAACGTCTCATCAGGTGGTGTGGAAAGGAATGGAAAGCCTCTTTTCTTATATTTGGCGTGTTGTGTGTGGGATATTGGTCATATATATATATATATATATATATATATATATATATATATATATATATATATAAGTAATCGTTATTAATGGAAATAAATTCCACAGTTTGATATTAACTTTAAAAAATGTTCAATACAAAAGTAAAGTCTAAATATATGGTAATTATTTTTATAAGAACAGCATACTGCAACTCAATAGCTATAAAGTTTCGGTGTTATAGCACCATCATCATGCAGTAAAAACTAGTTAATTCATTTTTTAATATATAGACAAGGAGATTAAAAAAACATACATATATAAAATAATAAATAGGTGAATAAAAACAAGGTTAGCCAATGAAATTAAGTGGGGTTGGAGATTATAATACCCCAAAGAACGTTGTGTGTACGACTCACTAGACAGGAGTTTAGCAAATGTTTTTACCAAGAAAAACCAGTCATGTCAAAAAGTTTGAAGCGGAAGAAGAAAAACATAAACTAGAATATAAAAAAAAAAAAAAGAAAGAAGAGAAGAAAAGGGAAAAACGAATTTAAACGATGGAAAAAACTGTCGTATCCCTAACGTATGTCCTATGCAAAATAAATGTCTTACAGATTCCATTGTATACAAAGCCACTATCACTACTAATGACAATCCTAATGTTACCAAACATTATATTGGTTGTAATAAGAATAATTTTAAATCTCGATTTTACCAGCATAACTTATCTTTCAATAACAAAGCGTATAGTAATTCTATTTTTCTCTCTAAATACTACTGGCAGTTGAAAGATGGTAATAAAACGCCTACAGTTAAATGGAAAATATTAACTAAAACTAGAACATGTAAATCTTTACATGAAATATGTTTCATTTGTTTACAAGAAAAAAATCCATATAATAGAATTCCCCAAAACTGACTTATTGAATCAACGTAATGAAATAACTAATTTCTTCAACTATACAATTTTTCATACTCTTAAATATCGCTGAAATTATCGCAAATTTATTTCAATATTTTCACTATTTGCTCATTTTATTACTTTAAAAATAATCTCATTTAACTTGCAATTTTTTAAAAATTACTATTATTATCTTATTTGTACTTATGAACAAATCCTCTTAAGTTTATATTTTGATATCTCATTTCATTTTTTATCATTATTTGTATTGTTCTGTTGATTTTGATTTTTTTCTTATATTTATTTTATTTTATCTTTTCCAACGTTTCCGTCTTTTCTTCTCATTTCTATTCTCCTTTTTTGCTTTATTTCTTTTATTTATTTTTTCTACTATTTTTGACATGTCTGTTTCCCCGTCGCAAAACATTTGCTACACTACTGTCCTGTCTTAACATCTGCAGCTTTTCAGTCAGGTACACAAGGCAGATGTCATAGAATGATTTACAGATTCTTGTTTTTTTTCCATAAAAAAAAAGAATCTTTAAATTACTCAACCACATTTTAATAGTCCCTAAAAATAAAGTGATGCTGAATCCTAGAGATGAATTGACGGTTTTATGTAAATATCGAAAATCTTCTTTTCTAAGATTTAAATAATTACAGTTGTTCATTTATAACTTATCCTATAACATAACTTAAAAATTACAAATTATTTTACTAAAATAAATGACCAACGCAACACTAATTTGGTTTTCTTAATTGCAATGCAACTTAGTATAACATAATTATTTAATACTAATTCTAACCTAAACAATCTAGCCTTTTTAACTGATGAATACAAAATCAAATTAAAAAAAAATACTTAAAATCCAACCTACTGTAAAAAATAATTATTTACCCTTTTAAATAATGTATGGTCCAAGTATGTATCTTACTGAGTAAAAATTAAAAAAATGTCATGCTTTGACATTAGGCTACTCTCTTCTCTTTCGCTGCCAAAATTTTCAACTTCATAGTGCAACCTAATTCTCATTTTTATTGGACAATAATAACACACCTATTGCTTACCTTCTTCCCACTACCACTCCTTAATTTTCTAAATAACCATGAATTCCTCTTATATTTTATAAATGAATCATTTTAACCATCTATTTTAAAATATCACCTGCAGATGAACAGTATCGTTTTGATACATGAACATTTTTGTGTAGTGATATAATGCTCTTAAAAACTATCGTAATGACAAACTTACAATATATATATATATATATATATATATATATATATATATATATATATATATATATATATATATTCGAGTGAGTATAGAATGAGGAGAGAAAAAAGAAAAACATTTTCCGTCCAAAACATTAATTTAAAACAGTGCTCGATATATGATGTATAAAACAGTGAATATTTATTATAAATTATGTTTTAGAACATGTACATAATTTCTTCTATATATGTCCGGACATAATTTATAATATATATATATATATATATATATATACAAATAATAAAAGGCGTCATTTTTAAGGCCTGTCACCTAGGATGCAACCACTCATTTCACAAAGAGTAATAGTGTCAAGGGAGTGCCCATTTATGATCTGACTCCCAAGCAGCAACGCCTTCATTTCGTTAAGAATAATAGGAATAAGCGGGGTCCATTTTACAGTCAAATAAGCAGATCTTTCCCATTTTAAGAGTCAAGGATCATCGTGTCTTCCTTTTTGGGATCTGTCTCCTCGTTTGTGGTGCATTGGATATCGGCTCGAAATGAGAAATCGGGGAGCCGAGTTCGAATTCCAGCCGAATTCATTGCATTCACTTACGCGCAAATACCATTGGGAAAGGTATTAATCTGTCTATTCCTTCCAGTTATGGGTTAAATAACAGGACAGATTGGGTTTTCTAGCCTTGGTCGGCAACCAGTCTACTGCAGAAAGCAATGTCAGCCTACTGCGCGATAATCTTCCGCCCAGTCAGTCATGTCTCGAAAGAGACATGATCGCCCAAAGTGTGTATCACGTATGGTATTTAACTGACTGAATGTAATAGAAACATGATTAATGATTCTACTGGGCATAAAGTGGGGGATCGGTTTTCTATTGTTATGAAGTAATAAACTGATCCCCCACTTATTACTACTTCATAATATGATACATCTTTCCCACTTTAGCTATGAGTCAAATAACAGGACAGATTGGGTTCTATAGCCTTGGTTGGCAACCAGTCTACCGCAGAAAGTAATGGCAACCTACTTTGGGATAATCTTCTGCCCAGTCAGTCATGTTTCCTTCAAGTTATGATCGCCCATGCGTGTATCACTTATGGCACTTAACTGACTGACTGACCTCCTAGCAGCATCTCCTACATTTCTCTAAGTGTAATAGCATCAAAGTGATGTATCCGTCTTCCAGGATGCAGTTTCCCCATTTCATTAAGAGTAATTGGCCAAATGTATTGTCCTTTTTAGGATCTGCAACCCAAGAAATATGACATCACTCCACTAAGATATACGATCAAGATCTCACCCATTTTAGGATCGAGATCTCACCCACTTTAGGATCAAGATCTCACCCATTTTAGGATCAAGATCTCACCTATTTCAAGATCGAGATCTCACCCATTTTAGGATCGTGATCTCACCAATTTTAGGTTCAAGATCGCGCCCATTTTAGCATCGAGATCTAATCCATTTTAGGATCGAGATCTCACTCATTTTAGTATCAAGATCTCTCCCATTTTAGGATCAACATCTCACCCATTTTAGGATCAAGATCTCATCCATTTTAACATCGAGATCTCACCCATTTTAGGAGCGAGATCTCACCTATTTTAAGATCAAGATCTCACCCATTTTAACATCGAGATATCACCCATGTTAAGATCGAGATCTCACCCATTTTAAGATCAAGATCTTACCCATTTTAGGATCGGGATCTCACCCATATTAGGATCATATCTCACACATTTTAGGATCGCGATCTCATCCATTTTAAGATCGAGATCTCACCTATTTTAAGATCGAGATCTCACCCATTTTAGGATCGAGATATCACCCATTTTAGGTTCGAGATCTCACCCATGTTAAGATCGGGATCTCATCCATTTTAAGATCGAAATCTCACCCATTTTAACCTACTGCGGGATAATCTTCTGCCCAGTCAGTCATGTCCCTTTCGAGACATGATCTCCCAAGCGTGTATCACGTATGGCACTTAACTGACTGACTGATCTCTAGAATCATCTCCCAATTTTTCTAAAATAATGGACTCAAATGTATTCCCGAAAATTTGCAAAACTACTGAAGGAAACAGACGATTTACTTTTTTACCATCATAATGCGAAATTGCTGTCAGCATCTTTATAATAATTTATCTTCAGTAAAAAACAATTTCCCATTTTCCCTCCCAAAATAGACTAACACAGCTTAAGAGATATACAGAGAATTATCTTGTTAAGTACAGCCCACACACTAAGGAGAACTTTGTCTATGTAACGTTAGGGATGTTATGGCAGACAGAAAAAAAAGAAATGTAGCCATAACAACATACCACGACCTGCCTTAGGTCTTTCCGTAGGTAGTGTGACCATAGCAGTAATGAAATGATGATGAAAATTAAATAATAACAATAATTATTATAATTTGTCCTGAGTCCATCTTTTCGCATAGACTAAACCAGTGCTTCCCAAAAACTTTTCTATCATTTCTCCTACACCCTGTTCAACCATCCAGATTTCCTCCTTCATGTGTATGGGAGAAAGATTAGTTAAATCACACTGAGGCTATTTACTAATTTATTTTTTAAATGTACAAATATACTGATAAACTTATAGTTACAAAGTAAAGTGGATAGAGAGTAGTTAGTAACAACTAAGCATAGCTATAGAGAGCGGTTAGTAACAAATAAAAGGACTTTTGTTTGTTCTACTTCAGAATTAAATTAGTGAGAAGGGTGATACTGCTTCTTGTACATCAGTGTATCAATATCAGGGTTAGTTTTGGCAAGCGCGTCACTTATGAGATTTTTTTTATTTAGTAGATAGTGTAATTATTTTCCCCCCTGGTAGCTTCAACTTTCCCCACAAGGGAAATATCCCCCAGTTTGGGAATCGCTGCTCTAGAATAATCTTCCATTTTTTAAAAATGTATTTCCGAATATTTGCAAAAACTACTGAAGGAAACAGAGGATTTTCTTTTTTACCATCATAATGTGAAATCGCTGTCAGCATCTTTATAATAATTTATCTTCAGTAAATAGCAATTTCCCATTTTTCCTTTCAAAATAGGTCAGCACAGACAGGAAACAATGCTGCAGTGGAACTCATAACCAATAATCAAAAATGCATTTCTTGCCGATGCAACAAAACCTCAACTCAAATACTTGCAAAATCTTGACTCTATGACTTCTTTGTTATAGGGAGAAATATAGCAACTGTCTTTATTGTGTTACACGTTAAAAGATGAAAGTAAATGTAAATAATTTTTATTTTTATATCTACCTTGGCCAATCAGGGTTTTTGTCATTGGAAAATTTCTAACTCCTTTAAATAAATCCTAAATACATGGAACATAGAAAAAATCGAACAGTCATAAACATTGTTCTATTCAACTTCAAAGAAAGTTTCTAATAAATCAATAAAAAAAGAAAAAAATACGGGGGTGGGCAATTAGGCCAATTGGATTTGCAAATCTAAGGAAATTTTTTTAAAATTCGTTTGATGTTTCAAAGGTTTTTAACAATTTCCGTATCGTCGAACGATAACGTGTGAAGAAACAATCAGTTTTGAGAAGTACAAAGAACTGCGTTAAATAAAGAATTTTAAAGACAGATAAATTTCAGGACGTGTTTTTTTTTCCTTTGATAAAATAGAGAAAAGCTCCAAAATTATACTCCAGAGATTTGAGAGATTTCTTTTCGTCAAACTTATGTCGCTGGCTTTACAATATTCAAATAATAATAATAATAAGACTAACAACAATTTGCTGTCTTATTGACATGACAGATCACACACTTAATGTAACTTTGAAATCTTAAAAAATCTGTCAAAATACAAGCATCTTGAAGTGGAAACTTAACAATAAAGTGCCACATAAAGACATCAGTATCTCCAGTTGTCTTTGGAGCACTCGGATTGATTTTTCAGATAAATTTTAAGACGTATTTTTTTTTTTTGATAAAATACAGAAAACCTCCTAAAATTCAACTCCAGAGATTTGAGAGATTGTTTCGTCATCGGAGCACTCAGATTGATTGAAAATGGTTCTAATACGTTCATGACAAATCAAGACTTACAAAAAATGTTCTCCAAAGCTTAGCTCATATCCCATGAATTGCTTTATTAATGTGAAATATTTATACGTTTGTAGGTTGTTGTTTATTTTCTTTTCTTTCTCTTTTTAAACAGAAACGTGCAATGAAAAATATAATAATGTTATTTCTGGCCTTAGGTCTTTGGTTGGGACCCTGAAGAAAATGAATATAGAAACAGAAATCAAAAGAAATAATAACAAGAATAATAAAAATTTAAAGACCTGGAAATTGAAATAGTGAAATGTAGGGATTGAAAACAAAAGTAATACCAATGATAGTAAGTGAAATTGGAATGAAAAAAAAAAAAAAAAGGAAAAGAAAAGAAAGGAACAAAACAACACATTGAAAGAATCCATAGAAACCCCAGCTAAAGAGATATACAAAAATTGTCTTGTTAGGTATAGCCCACACGCTAAGGAGAACTTTGTCTATGTAACGTGAGGGATATTAGAGGAGATAGAAAAAAAAACATGAAATGGAGCCATAACAACACACCACGACCTGACTTAGGTCATCTCGCAGACTTGGTAGGTAGTGCGACCATAGCAGAAATCGAATTATGATGAAAATGAAATAATAATAATTATTATTATTAGTCTATCTTTTCGCATAGACAAGACAGTAATAAATATCGCCCCAAGCAAGGCCTTTTACTGTCACTGTTTTTCAGGGGGTTACGTAGGAGGAACCGTATGAGAAAGAGAGACATATTATAGGGGGTGTCAGGAATAGGGTAATCAAAGGATGAGAATATTGATGAGAGTAGAGTTGACGGAGAAAGGAGCATGAGAGAAAGGATGCAGGTTAGTGAGATAGGAGATGACTATTGACTTTACATTTAAATTCTTGGAGATTGTAGCTGTCGGGAAAGCAAGTAAATGGAAGGGAATTCCACAGGCGGGAAGTGCGAGAAAAGAAGCTGATGGAGTAGAATTTGCGTTTACAATTTATTGGTTCCACAGTAAAAGGGTGGGACCCAGTTGCTAATCTTGTGACTCGAGTAAATTTATATATAGGGGGCACAAGTGAGCTAAGTTCATGGGAGCAGAGGCCGTGAAAGATACAAAGAAAAAAGTGCTTAATTGCCTATTCTACATGGATGATATCAAACTCTTTGTCAAGGGCGACAATGAGTTAAAGAGTATAAAATGTTCCAGTGATACCATGTCGGATTAGATAAATGTGAAATAGTAACATTCGGTAAAGGGAGGGCGAAAGAGACACGCTCTAAAGATCTGGATTTTGTCACCAAGATTAGGGAACTGCAACAAAAAGAAGCCAAGGAGTCAGCGATGGAGATAGAATGAAGCAACACGAAATGAAGGAGAATGCAACAAAATAATACTACAAGCGCATACGTCTGCTGTTAAATACCGAGTTGAATTTACAAAACAGAGGGACAGTCATAAACATTTTCACTGTCCTTCTGGAGAATTATAATTTTAACACCCTTAACTGAACTATAGCTGACATTATGCGAATGAATTTCAAAAAGGAGAAAAAAATCTCGCTTGCAACTTCATGCATCATTTTAAGATTGATGCTGATTGGCGGTACGTGTCCAGATCTGAAAGAGGCAGAGGATTAGTTCAACAAGAATTTTCTGACAAAACTACAGCAATCGTTCAAAAATACATGAAAACTACCAAAGACTGGATGATTATATTTGTGAAAGAACATAAAAGAAATAAGAAACAATAATTTCTTATCAAGTTAAAACAAACACCTCGAAGTGAGGGGTCAATGTAGTTGACTGGTGGAAAAAGTTTCCTTAACTCGAAGAAATCTTAACTGCAATTAGGCAGTGTCAATGATGGAGTATGCAGTGGCAACGGATTCGCTTCTGGGAAGCGAAGAATAAACCGACTCCGTTGCCACTGCATACTCCATCATTGACACTGCCTAATTGCAGTTAAGATTTCTTCGAGTTAAGGAAACTTTTTCCACCAGTCAACTACATTGACCCCTCACTTCGAGGTGTTTGTTTTAACTTGATAAGAAATTATTGTATACCAGTGTAAAGAAATGTTTGTTACTGTTTATAACAAACGCTTTTCGTCATTTCTTTGATGGTGTGGCAACTATTCTTCTACTCCGACGCCAAATTCAACACTCCACCGACTGAATTGTATCCAATCCCCTTTCGTGGATATCAAGAAACAAGGGGGGCGTGAAAGGAATCAGAGAACATCCAGTCTTGAACATGTGGTAATCACGAAAGCATCGGCCAACCCGGTATCGTGAAAATATAGTACCACATTGGCACCAAATCCAGACTCGGTGATAAATATCCAGAAACAATTGACTATCTTTTATCAGGTTGCACAAAGTTGGCCGCCACTGAATATATAATATGTCATGGTAGCTTTGGTCAATATCTGCACTGGAATATATACAACTTTTACGGGAAAGAAACTGTAAGAAACTTGTATGAACAGTACCCAGACCTGGCTAGAGAGATAGGACCTGTAACAATTTTATCGGACTTTACAATACGTACAGGCAGAACAATAAAATCTAATCGTATAGACATCGAGATCTAAGAGCCCCAAGAATGTGCTTTCTTATTGAGAGAGCTCTCTCTGTAGATGTAAAGGAAACTCTAAGAAACTGGTTTGAGCATCACCCAGACCCGGTTAAAGAGATAGGCCCTGCAACAATTTTATCGGACTTTACAATACGTACAGGCAGAACAATAAAATCTAATCGTATAGACATCGAGATCTAAGAGCCCCAAGAATGTGCTTTCTTATTGAGAGAGCTCTCTGTAGATGTAAAGGAAACTCTAAGAAACTGGTATGAACATCACTCAGACCCGGTTAAAGAGATAGGACCTGTAACAATTTTATCGGACCTTACAATACACATAGGCAGAACAATAAAATCTAATCGTATAGACATCGAGATCTAAGAGCCCCAAGAATGTGCTTTCTTATTGAGAGAGCTCTCTCTGTAGATGTAAAGGAAACTCTAAGAAACTGGTATGAACATCACTCAGACCCGGTTAAAGAGATAGGACCTGTAACAATTTTATCGGACTTTACAATACGTACAGGCAGAACAATAAAATCTAATCTTATAGACATCGAGATCTAAGAGCCCCAAGAATGTGCTTTCTTATTGAGAGAGCTCTCTCTGTAGATGTAAAGGAAACTCTAAGAAACTGGTATGAACATCACTCAGACCCGGTTAAAGAGATAGGACCTGTAACAATTTTATCGGACTTTACAATACACACAGGCAGAACAATAAAATCTAATCGTATAGACATCGAGATCTAAGAGCCCCAAGAATGTGCTTTCTTATTGAGAGAGCTCTCTCTGTAGATGTAAAGGAAACTCTAAGAAACTGGTATGAACATCACTCAGACCCGGTTAAAGAGATAGGACCTGCAACAATTTTATCGGACCTTACAATACGTACAGGCAGGACAATCAAATCTTAATCGTTTAGACATCGAGATCTAAGAGCCCCAAGAATGTGCTTTCTTATTGAGAGAGCTCTCTCTGTAGATGTAAAGGAAACTCTAAGAAACTGGTATGAACATCACTCAGACCAGGTTAAAGAGATAGGACCTGTAACAATTTTATCGGACCTTACAATAAGTGCAGGCAGGATAATCAAATCTTAATCGTTTAGACATCGAGATCTAAAATCACAAGAACAGAATATGCTTTCTTATTGACATGGCTGTCCCTGATTGTAATCTTTAAATACCTTGAAAAAACTATCAAAATACAAGGATTTTGAAGTGGGAGTCTAAAAAATTGTGGCACATGAGGACATCATTAATTCCAGTTGTGTTCGGAGCACTCGGATTGATTGGAAAAGGGTCCCATAGACTAATTGAAGGGATTCGTGTTAGCGCAAGCCTTAAAGAAGTACAAAAAATGTACACACCATTACAGCTCACACATTACGAATAGATTTACTCATGTAAAATGTGTGCCATATTGTTTCTGCTTTTTTTTTTTTTTTTTTTTTTTTTGTGGGAGGCTGACAAAAATGATCCAGTGAAAATGTCATGAAGCCATTTCTGTCCTTAGATCTCTGGTTGGGACCCGGAAGAGAATGTGTATAAAACAGAAATCGAAGGAAATAATAATAATAATAATAATAATAATAATAATAATATGAAATGGAAAAGACTTAATTAATTTAAATATCGTCAACACTTTTTTTTTTTTAATCGTATCACTCTAAGCAAGGCGGTGACGCCACTGATGCGTATGGGGCTACTTAAGAGTAGAATGACAGGAAAAAAAGAAAGCCGGGAACCACATCCTAAACAGGAAACAAGGGATGAGCCTCTTCACCTGTTCAAAAGAAGCGGGTGGAATGTGAACCGGGCGATAGTTCAGTCTATCTACTCCAATTGAGAACAAAAAAGAGAAAAGAAAAAAAGTGAAAGAAGATTGGGGAAAAAAAAAGAAAAAGCCGGGAACCACACCCTAAACAGGAAACAAGGGATGAGCCTCTTCACCTGTTCAAAATACGTGGGTGGAGTGTGAACCGGGCGATAGATAGATATATCTACTCCAATTGAAAAAAAAAGTGAGAAGATTGGAAAAGAGAAAGCCGGAAACCGCATCCTCAACAGGGAACAAGGGATGATCCTCTTAACCTGTTCAATAGACGTGGGTGGAGTGTGAAAATTTTTCAGTCTTGTAATTATAAGTTTATATAATGTAATAACTTTCTATTCATGGAAATATATTGCAGCTATTTTTTGATGAATAAGAATTTTCTCTGTAATTGTATTGGTGTGTGTTTCAACATATGTTTATGGAACAAATTTATGATAATTTTCATTTCAATGAATGATTATATCTTCAGTTCAAGCTTTGATTTAATGTACAGTACTGTGCAAAAGTATTAGGACAAGAACTATTTTATCTTTTATGAGGCATCAAAATAAAGTTTAAAATCACCCCTGTCCTAACACTTTTGCACACTACAGATACTGTGCAAAAGTATGAGGACAGGGGTGATTTTCCTAAAAACCTCACTGAAATTCAAATACAGGGTGAAAAGCCAAGTAAAATGCTAATAAATATTGATTAATTAAAACTAGGTGTAAAAGAAATCTATTAAAAAGAAGTTATATTTAATTTTTTTCTATTTTCTATTAAACAAGTTATTTTGAAACTACTCATTATTCTATTATCCTTGGATATGACTTTTTCTTATCCCCTCCCCTCTCGAAATGATAAATTACTTACTTACTTCGCAAGATACACTTTTGGAATAAATACAAGCTACTTGGCAGGAGATATCATTAGATACATTGAAGAAGCTTGTGATGTCAATGCCTGACAGAATGAAGGCTGTGATCAAAGCAAAAGGCTATTATACTAAATATTAAATATATTTTGTAACAAGTATTTTTTCTTCTTAAAGCATTTGTTGAGTAAATCAAATAAAATTACTTTAATTAAATTGTTTATTTTCTGTCAATATGCTTCATAAAAGATAAAACAGTTTTTGTCCTAATACTTTTGCACAGTACTGTATATTGTCAGAGATTGCCTGTCGTATTTTCACCAGTATGACAATATTTTACATAATTGTAACACTATAAGCATTTTTGTACTGGGCTGTTTAAACACCCCAGGTGACTATCCACTTTTGAAAATCTGAGGTTACGACATTTTTATTCTCATCATCTTGACTTCCTACCCAGTTCGACTCATTATCACACACCTCATTCATAACAAGATTAAACATGTGTCATGAGGACATCAATAATTCCAGTTGTGTTCGGAGCACTCGGATTGATTGGAAAAAGTTGAATGGATTTATGGTAGCGTATTTCCTAAAATAAATAGAAAATAGTTGCTCCCACCAGCAAAGCTCACACTTTACGAAGGGCTTTATCAATGTAAAATTTGTGTGATCTTAGGTTGATTTATTTATTTAATTTTTTGGTAAAAAGATTTGAGTGGAAAATGTTCAGATGTCATTACTTACCAATGGAACCGGGAAGGAAATGAGTATACAACAGGAATTCATCTTTTCCTGAAACCTGTCATCGAGAGAGATCGAGTTGATGGTTGACAAAAGAGACCTCAATCGTTCTATTTGTTTATGAGATGATGGAACTTTCCCTATGATAGTTAGAGAGAGAATGGACATCACCAACTAAATTTTATTTTCAGCAAACTTTTGCTATGTGTCGACTTAGAGTTTTAAAATCATTCAGTGTTTCAAGAGCATACGTACAAGAGCATAAGTAGTGTTCTAGTAGCAGTAGAAGGCCTCCGTCGATCTTTGTTGCAGAGGCTACATGTATGTTTTGTTTCTGGTCTGTCGGAGCTGTCAGTTCACTTTCTGCAAAACCGCCTGTCCATGACGACTTAAGTCAGTTGCTCCTTCCTTGATTTGAGTTGTTGGGCCAGGTTTCCTCTACATTTGGTCCGGTTGACTGCTACTATCTCCCATGACTCAGTGTTGATGCCCACAGCTATGTTCACACTCCTTAAACAGCGCAGACTCCGCTGGCTAGGCTATGTCCACCGCATGCTAGACGGTCGCATTCCAAAAGACCTCCTGTAAAAGTTCATTGAAGTGATCCTTGTAGTTCATGCCTTAGAGAAATACAAAAAATTGTACTCACAAGTACAGCCTACGCATTATGAAAAGCTTTATCATTGTAAAATCTGTGTGATTTTTTTTACAAAAATGATCAGTGGAAAATGTTTTGAAGTCATTTCTGACCTTAGGTTTATGGTTGTAGTAGTAGTAGGCCTCCGTCAGTCAGGGTTGACCATGGGTAGCATCCTAGTTTTCGGTTTGGCTGGACCATCGGCGTCTGTGACTGTAGAAACCGATGCGGGAGTCACAGTCTAGTATAGTTGGATGCAAGCCTGGGCTAATGTTATATGGAGGACAGGCTGTTGCTCATGTTTCGCATCTCCCATCTCCAAGTCACTGATTAGACGAAAGGAACAAAAAGGTTGTTACAATCTGGGACCAGTGCCGTCGCAGGAGTTACCAGAACTACTTGAATACAACAGGGAACTGCCTTAGGGACTCCGATTCCTGATTTTAGCTCGAGGTTTATTCCTGAAGCATTTTTTATGACTGGATAAGGCAGCGGAGGTTTCAAATGATGGTTTTTCTTTCCCTAGGTGAAATGCCTTCTCAGGATGACGAGCTTAACCGGCCCGAAGCAACTGTTTATGAGGCACTAGTGGCCCGCCTTTCACCTCTTCTCCTGTCTGTAAAACTAGTTCCGCGACGAGCAGGCCAGTTCTACAATATTTTCTAAAAAAATCATTTCACCCCAAACAAGGTGGTACCGCCACTGATGCGCAGGGGGTTAGATAAGAGTAAAAGTTTAGACAAGCGGAGAGTGAAGAGAAAGACGAACTAGTTATTGAGGGTGTCAGAGGGCAAGAGAAGGATGTGAACACAGGTTTGAAGACAGTTACGAAGGCAGAGAGGAAGGAAAGGAACAAGATATACGGGGTGATGTAAAAAGAACTGGAGTCAGGTGGATAAGAAATGGAAATTGACATTGCATTCAAATTTCTGGAGGTTGTAGCCGTCAGGAAAGCAAGCATATGGAAGGGAGTTCCACAGACGGGAAGCATGATATAAGAAGCTGATGGAGTAGAATTGTCGGCTGCATTTGGTTGATCTAACTGTGAATGGGTGGGACTTTGTTGCCAGACACGAGTAAATTCTTGTGGCGGGGGCACCAGTGACTTGAGTTCGTCGGAGCAGAAGACATGAAAATATTTGTGGAAGAGACAGAGGTAAGCCACATCCGGCCGGTGAGAAAGTAGCTGAAGTCGAGCTGACAAGTCAGGGCCTATAACGTTACAAATTCTTCGATGGAGCCTGTCGAGAACACTGAGATGAACAGCAGGGGCGCCTGACTATATATGACAGCAGTATTCTATGCACGGACGGATATAAACCACATTAACAGAAATAAACTCTTTTTGTTAATCCCTTGCATGGTCTTAGCCAATTACTCAATTTCGGTAACGTACTTTGTTACTTTGAATAAGGAATATACAAAGGAAAAAGACAGAGAAAAAAATAAGGGTTATAAAAGAGTCCCTGAATAATTAAAGAAAAGTTCGTGATAGACGGTTTGCTTAAATATTTCCTTGCGCGCCTAAATAGTTCTTCAAGCGAGTTCTTGTACAATTAATAAAAGACTCAGGCTCGTAGAAAGGTTTCCTTGTCTATTAGTTGGTATCCTTATTAGTGAGGCTCTTAGAAGGGGAAACCAGCCGGGAGCCCAAAGAGTTTTGAAACAGCTAAATATCTTTGCGTACTTTTAGAAATTGCTTGGCGTGCCACGTGTGGCATGCGTATCTTAAGTTGCCGACGCCTGATATAAGATATCAGGAAACGCACAACTGTCTGAATGATACCATAGATTTGTTTTTGTATTTCAAATGATTTTGTTATTTAGTTTTATTACTTGTTTATTTAAGAAAAAAAAAATATTCAGAATCCTTTGTTTTTCATTTTCTCTTTTTGAATTGAAAAAGACAAGATTGGAAAAGAAAACTTTTACAATTATAACTGGTTTTTTAACTGATTTATTTTAAAAAAAATTTCAACTGTTGTTCATTCAATCAGTCAGTTAAGTGCCATACGTGATACACATTTTGGGCGATCATGTCTCGAAGGAGACATGACTGACTGGGCAGAAGATTATCCCGCAGTAGGTTGCCATTGCTTTCAGCGGTAGACTGGTTGCCGATCAAGGCTATAGAACCCAATCTGTCTTATTATTTAACCCATAACTGGAGGGAAGAGATGGATTGATACCTTTCCCAAGGGTATTTGTGCGTAAGTGAATGCAATGAATTAAACTAGAATTCGATCTCGGCTCCCTGATTTGTCGTTCCGAGTCGATATTCACTGTACCACAACGCACGACTAAATTCGACTCAAGGTAGATGATTACAGAGCGGGGATGTTGTAAGACAATATGAGGGCAGCAGCGAAGGTTCCATATTGTGAAGAAATATAGAATAGATATTCCACATTGCAAAAGTCCTGTTGAAGGAGAATCTTTAATATGATCGATACCGACTTTGCAGCTCGGCTGCAGTCACTCTCCCACCGGCGCGACGTGGCATCCCTGTTCCTCTTCTATATATACTCTCACGGCTTCTGCTCCGATGAACTTAGATCACTAGTGCCCCCTAGGTATGAATTTGCACGAAATACTAGATTAGCAACTAGGTCCCACCCTTTTACAATGAAACAGATAAAATGTAACCGTTAATTTATACTCTAACAGCTTCTTTTCTCGCACTTCCCGCCTGTGGAATTCCCTTCCATATACTTGCTTCCTCGACAGCTACAATCTCCAGGAATTTAAATGTAAGGTCAATAGACATCTCCTATCACACTAACTCGCATCCATTCTTACAAGCTCTTTTTTCATCTACCCCACCCCCATTCTCGGTATCCTCATCCGTCTATCACTCTCCTCCTGACATTTCCTAATTAACCACTCTTTCTCATCACTTTCCAGTATGTAACTCCCTGCGCAGTAGTGGCAGTGAAATGCCTTGCTTGGGGTAAAATGTTTTTTAAAAAAAGGAAAAAGAACTTACTCTTTACAAATGGAATATGAAGGAAATGATGATAAGTGGAATCAGTGTACATAGCATGTAGGGTTCTAGCTGTAAAGGACCATACTGTTGAGTCCAACAACTGAAGAGTAGCATCAGACAAGTAAATGAGGTTGAATAAAAAAAATAGATTACACTGGGGAAGGTACTTATATATATATATATATATATATATATATATATATATATATATATATATATATAATCGTGTGGCCCCAAGCTAGGCATTTTAATGCCACAGTTGTGCAGGGGGTTACATAGGAGGACTGTTATGAGAAAGAGTGACAGGCTACAGAGGGTGTCAGTAAGAGAGTGGGAGAAGGAAGAGAATACTGATGCACGGAGAAAAAAAGCATGGGAGAGAGGAGGATGTAAGTTAGTGAGACAGGAGGTCACTATTGACTTTACATTTGAATTCTTGAAGATTGTAGCAGTTGGGAAAGCAAGTACGCGGAAGGAAATTCCACAGGCGGGAAGTGCGAGAAAAGAAGCAGGTGGAGTTGAATTTGCGTTTACAATTTATAGGGTTTCACAGTAAAAGGGTGGGACCGAGTTACTAATCTTGTTGCTCGAAGAAATTCATACATAGCGGGAACCAATGAGCTAAGTTTATCGGAGCAGAAGCCGTGGAAGTATTTGTAGAAGAGACACAAGGAAGCCACATTGCGTCGGTGTGAAAGCGACTGTATCCGAGCTGCCGAGTCGAGATCAATCACATTAAATCTGAAAATCCAGAGGACTATCCCTAACATATTTTCTGTCGGCTACTCAAAGGTAAATCTTCACTTTGTTTTAGACTTTGTGTACCAAAGATTAAAAGCATCTTTTTTCACCTCTGTGCAGTGAGAGGCAAAACATTAATGAACAGAACACTCTGTCAGTTATCTACCATACGTGATGCATGCTTCGGAGATCATGTCTCTTTTGAGACATATCTGACTAGGCAGAAGAATCCAGCGTCATAGGCTGTCTCACGTAGACTGGTTGCCAATCAAGACTATATCTAACCCAATCTCTCCTGCTATTCAACCTATAGCTGGAGAGAGAAGAGACGGATTCATAACTTTCCCAAGGATATTTGCGTTTAACTGAATGCACCTAACTCAACTGGAATTCGAACTCAGCCATCCGATTTTTCATTCTGAGCCGATATCCATTGCACCAAAATGCACAACCTGATAAACAGTTACGAATCTTTAATATCAGTTACGTTCTGATAATAGGCGCATAGCTAATCTGATATTAAGCGTCATTGTTGATCTATATTTAGTTCCCTTATTTTTTATGGGTTAGTCAGTCAGTTAAGTGCCATACGTGATACACGCTTTGGGCGATCATGTCTCGAAAGAAACATAACTGACTGGGCAGAAGATTATCCCGCAGTAGGTTGCCATTGCTTTCTGCTGTAGACTGGTTGCCAGCCAAGGCTATAGAATCCAATTTTGTCCTGCTATTTAACTCATACCTGGAAAGAGAAGAGATAGATTTATTACATTATTATATTAAGTATAATTAGTTAGAGATCAGTTTATTACTTTATAACAATATAAAACCGATCCCCTACTTTATGCCCAGTAGAAGTTTTAATTATGTTTCCAACAATTATATTCAGTCAGTCAGTTAAGTGCCATACGTGATACACGCTTTGGGCGATCATGTCTCGAAAGAGACATGACTGACTTGGCAGAAGATTATCCCGCAGTAGGTTACCATTGCTTTCTGCGGTGGACTGGTTGCCGACCAAGACTATATAACCCAATCTGTCCTATTATTTGACTCATAGCTAGAGGGAGACGAGATGTATTTTATTATTAAGTAGTAATTAGTGGGGGATCACTTTATTACTTCATAACAATATAAAACTTATCCCCCACTTTATACCCAGTAGAAGCCTTAATTATGTTTCCAACTATTATATTCAGTCAGTCAGTTAAGTACCATACGTGAGACACGCTTTGGGCGATCATGTCTCGAAAAAGTCATGACTAACTGGGCAGAAGATTATCCCGCAGTAGGTTGCCATTACTTTCTGCGGTAGACTGGTTGCCAGCTAAGGCTATAGAACCCAATCTGTCCTATTATTTAACTCATAAGTGGAGAGAAGAGACGGATTAATACCTTTCCCAAGAGTATTTGTGCATAAGTGAATACAGGGAATTCAACTGGAATTCGAACACGGCTCCCCGATTTGCTGTTTTGCGTCTATATCTACTGCACCACAACCCACATCCTATTATTATGGGTACTATACTGACAAATTAAAAAAATCCTTACTGAGGTAAATCGCAAAATTAATATTTTTAGGTATAAATAATTACGTTTTGTATTCAAAAATTGCATAATCTGACCAGTGAAATAGAGGATCTTGTAATCTATATATATAAAAGGCAACCTATAAGTCTGTGTGTGACTGTTCCCTATGCACGCCGACATTTTTTAAGCTACGCCATTCAAACTTTCTAGGGATACATATATACAGGGAAGCCGGGTCGACACATACTTTTTGAGTTTAAGTTCAGCAATTTTCCCTTTCGAACTTTTTGGCTAATGGAACCGATTGTTGACATTTGCTCCGTAAAACATCTTAGATCTAAGATTGTTGCTGAATTACGTCACAGAAATCAAATCACACGTGTCAAACGCGATTAAAATATTTTTTTATTAAAAAAAAATGAGCCTTTATATTTAATTCTTATTCCGACGTTTAAAAAATTCATTTGGTCAACAAAAAATGTGAATATTTTTCCCCGTAATTTTGAAACAAAAACAAACGTAATGTTGTTTACAATGTCACATTTAATTATTTAAGTCTTTTTTCTTCTTTTAAGATTTTATATTTCATACTTCAGAAAATAAAATTTAAAAAATAAAGCTTTAACGAAATAAATAATTATTATTTTTATGTTAAATTCATTTAGTCAACAAAAATGTTAATATTTTCTCCGTAATTGTGAACTTCTTGCAATGTTATTTACAATACTGCAGCACGAGAAGTAGAAACACTGGAAGAGCGACATTCCCGACGTGTCTGTGATGCAACTGCGACACGTAAAATGTTCTACTAAAATGTTCTGAGTTGCACGGGCAACACCGGGCTATGATGCTTGTATGAAATAAAAACCTTCGAGGGGCTTATCCAACTCGAGAAACGGCATCAGTTTAATATTTGCAAATCTATCATTTAAACTAAAGAATCGTGAGTTTAAAAGAGTTTTTAAATTTTCTGACTTTACTAAATAAACATTACTTCTCAAGAATTCAGTGCTGATTTGTCATAGCATAAAAAGAAAGTTACTACTGTAGTTCTGTAGTTCCTAATCCTTATAAATCGAGCTTTAATATTCTATGGAATGGTTTACAGGTATACTTCAGGCTATGTCCTTTCGTGTTGTCGTTTTGTCAAAAAAGAACAAAAAATTATGGAAAAATATATGGAATAATAAAAATCAAGTTTACGTCGTGTTATTTACGCCTGTCCGCCACGAATATTGAAATCGTAATATCACTAGAATGGCGTTAAATGCACATAAAAATCATGTTAATGAACAATAAATAAAGATAAATAATTATGTGCCTTATCATGAAATCCTTGAAGAAAAGTTCAAGGAACTCTTAACCAGTTTCTTATTAAAAAGCGTATTGAACAACAACAACAGCCAGAATCAGCTGTTGATATTGACGATCCATAGCGATCTATGTCCGAGATGTAATTAAACAAATTGAATGTAAATATTGGTAAATTAAACATAAATTAGTTTAGTTTCTACTATAACAATATAATTTTAATAACCGTATTTTTTATTTAACCTCACAAAATCATTTTATTTCATAATTTCTTAGAGCAAACCACATTCACAAATAAAGAGTCCGCAATGTACTGTAAAGATCACAAAATTTTAAACATCAACATTTAGGTAGAATTATTTGTTAATTTGGATTACTTTTTTGTACTATAATAAAAACCCAAATCTGCTTATAAGCTTAAAATAAATTCTTATTGACCCTATATTATTAAAAATGCATTTATACTTAAAATACAGAACCAAGAATGGTTATTTGTGTTTTAGCCTAGTGACAAATAAATTTGGAGACAAGTAAATTCAACTTAAGTTCGTTTTCGATGTAGGTCGCCTCTCCTGGAACAAATTACCGACGTAAAATAATTTGCATATTTTATTTAGTTCTGAAGCAAAAGAAAAAAAAATCCAAAGCTTTCTTTTCTTTCTTTCTTCTTTTTATTGTGTTTCAAGCCGGTTGCCACTTCATTTCTTGCAATTTGTTGACATCGTCTACGGTCGCATATATCAACCATCTTTGTACGTCGTTGACTTTTAACAACAGCCGAATGTATATGTCAGTCACATCTCTGTCGGGCTATCATCTTTCAAACCTGTTGTCACTTTTGTTGACCTTACTTACGGCTATATATATATATATATATATATATATATGCAAAAAATCTAAACATGAGCCAAAACCTACCGCGGTTTCACACTACGGTTCTTGTATATATATATATATATATATATATATATACAAGAGCCATATGCCCTGAAGAACCGTAGTGTGAAACCGCGGTATGTTTTGGCTCACGTTTAGAATTTTTGCATTTGTAGCTCTACTTTCGTATCGAGCACTTTATTGTTAGGGTTTCGTCTCGGGTTTTTTTTCTTTCTAATGGGTACTCGACGTTTTGTGCTTGTACGCCGTTTGTTTCTTTTTTTATCCCCTACCTTTGACCTAAGAAGACTTTCTCTTCTGGGTGTTCAAGATGATTAAATTATAGGTAAGTTAGCGCCAGTTCTAGTGATTTAGTTTCTTTAATTGGTGTTAGTTTCACTGTGATTGTTATTATTATGATTATATTATATATATATATATATATATATATATATATATATGTGTGTGTGTGTGGTGTGTGTGTGTGTGTGTGTGTGTGTGTGTCAATTAATTCCGCCGGTCAAGGTAATATACATTCAGTCAGTTAAGGGCTACACGTAATACACGCTTAGGGCGATCATGTCTCGAAAGAGACATGACTGACAGGGCAGAATATTATCCTGCAGTAGATTGCCATTGCTTACTGCGGTAGACTGTTTGCCAGCCAAGGCTATAGAACCCAATCAGTTTTGTTATTTAACTTGAGGAAAGAGACGGATTAATACCGTTTCCAAGGGTATTTGTGCGTAAGTGAATGCAAGGAATTCAACTGGGATTCGAACTCGGCTCCCCGATTTGTCGTTCCGAGTCGATATCCACTGCACTACAATGCACATCCAGTGCGAAAATAGATGATAGCGAAAATATGGGAACTTTTGGAGACTCATGATAGTCAACAACCTGAAGTGGGTTGTGAGCTTAATATTTCTATCCCCACCTCATAAACGTCAACTTTTCGCCCGTGGGAGAAATGTCACATATAAGAAGCAATTATCTTACTATGAGTTAAATAGACGGTGCTTTGTTATTTTGGATGGCAAGGGAATGAATACTTTGATTTCCATACCAAAGAGAAATTAATTCAATATCTTTCTCAAGAAAGCACCGTAACGGATAGATGAAGAAAATAAATCTCTAGAGAGTTATGATACGTGTCGAAAATACACGTTATTTCAAAATGAAGAGCAGCGGCGATTAGGGAACTCCAAAAGTTTGGGGGGGGGGAAATTAGTGGCCAAGTTTTTTTTCTGAGAAAGTGGGCAGTTCATGCATCGTAATTTCTGACCAATTCTTTCACTCGGCCATAAATCACTGACTGCCTATGTATCTACATATCAAGTTGCAGACATTATTTCTAATTAACGTCTTCACGTATGAAAATATGACTATTAAGCCTCTTTCTCTCCCTGTTTCTATCTACCTGGTTGTTGTATTTTGTTTGTTTTTCTTTCAAACTGGTCTCTATATGTGTCCTTAAAAAGCTAAATGAAAAAGAAAATGCAGACGGAAAAGTGCTGAAGAACAAATCTTATCAAAATCAGAGACTGATCAGTTTCATAAATTTTTGAAGCTTATAAAAGTGAGGGGGCCAACCGAGGGGCAATCCAAAATTAGGTGGAGGTTACTCCCATCTGGCAACCCCGCAGAATCGCCACATCGTTGAGATGTGTTGGCGAACTCTTAAAACTTACAGATATTAATTTTTGGCGGACCTGAAAGAGATTACCACCACCTTTAAATTTGTTGTTATTCAATTTTTTTACTTTGTTTCAGTGCAATCTTATCGATTACACCCTAAACTTTCCGATTGACAAAAGAAATTTGGAAAAATATCAATATTTAAACAATTTTAGTGGGGGCTCAGTTTTTCATACAACGTTATAGTAAATCGATCCTCCATTTTGGAACCACCCGCCGGTACGACATTACCACCACCTTAAATTTGTTGATTATCAATTTTTTTACTTTTTTCAGTGCAATCTTCTTGATTAAATCCCAAACTTTCCGACTGACAAAGAAAATTTGGAAAAACTTCAATATTTAAACAATTTTAGGGGATGGGACTCAGTTTTTCATACAACCTTATAGTAAATCGATCCTGTGCAATTAACTTTTTTGTTTGCGCATATTCAACAACTGAATCCTTTGCGAAATTTTTGAATATAGCTATTCTTGGAGTTTTCGAGGAAGATGCCATCGTAAGAACGAAAGACAACTTGAAAAAGACAAAAACAAGAGCAACAACTCGTCCCCACACCAAAAAAAACAAAGCGACCCCAACTCGAGTGGTTGAATATTGAAACTTTTCCAAATTTTTTTTGATAATCGGAAACTTTATGTAATAATCGATAAGACTGCGCTGAAAAAAGTAGAAAAAAAAGAAGAAAAACAACAAATTTAAAGGTGGTGGTAGTCTCCTTCAGGTCTGCCGAATTTTTATTTTTAGAGAGGTGTCTCATTTCTTTTGAGTGCCACTGTATGGTAACGGATCACTTATATGTGGTGGTAAATTTTACAGCTAGAAGACTGTTTGCAACGAAATGAGCTCTTTCCTATCTCACCTCGTAACATCCCAGTTATGTGTGGTAATTTCAAGCCTCGCTCAGATTTATGAATAAGATCTTTTTCGTTTTATGGACATGCCTTCATACCATTTACTGTACTTTAGAAGGCAATTCAATTTCAAGTTCGATAACTATGGAAATGAGTCAAGGAGGCCGGACGTTATGCAAAGAACCAAATTCAACGAGTCATGCGATAGAAATAGCAAGAAAACCCGTTGAATTGAAACAAAACTAATTTAAAAAGAAAATTTTCCAGATCTTGTTTGGCGATATTTTCCTGATATATTTTTTAGATATTTTTCTATATATATTTCTAAATAGATTTTTCCAGGTATTTTTGAAGATATTTTTCCAGATATTCCCTAAATAGTTTTCCAGGCATTTTTTCCAGATATTCTTGAAAATATGTAATAGATATTTTACGATATCCTGATTGTAATATATTTTCCAGATATATTTGTAAATATTTTCTATATTTCTAGACATTATTTCCAGATAATTTTCTAGATATATCCCAAATATTTTCAGACTTTTTTCCTAATATTTTAAAAATTTCTATAATATATTTTTCAGATCCTGTTTATAGAAATTATATATATATATATATATATATATATATATATATATATATATATATATATATTACATCATCTCATTCCAAGCAAGGCATTTTACTTGGGACCTGATTAAATCGGAGAGATCGTTCATGTAGATCAGAAAAAGCGTAGGACCTAGAATAGAGCCTTGAGGGACACCCGCGTTCGTATGGCAGTTTTGGGAAGTATGTCTAATACTACCTTTATTGTGCGAGTAGAGAGGAATGACTGGATTAGATCTAACAATTGTCCAGTTATACTGTAGCTCTGCAGCTTGCGTAGAAGGCCAGTATGCCAGGCTCTGACAAACGCTTTGAAAATATCCAGGGCAACAGTTCGAGCTTCGCTATTCTTGTCGAAAATCTGGTGTATGCATTCAGTGATGGTCGTTAGCATATCAGTGGTAGACCTGGTAAAGCGGAAACCATACTGTTTGTCCGAGAAGAGTCTGTGGGCTGTGAGATGCTGAACCACCTCGGCGTTGATAATGGCTTCGAACACTTTGCCAAGGGAGAAGGCTGATAGGGCGATAATCAGCGGGGACCGAGGGTTCTCCATAATTCTTAAATATAGGAACTACAGAGGAAGACTTCCAACAGGCAGGAAAAAAGGAAGCAGATAGGCAGTAGTTTTAGAGCTTAGAACGGACAGAGGAGAGTCCAGGGGCACATTTCTTCAAAACTATGATTGAGATCCCTTCCTCTCCGGTCGCTTTATGAGGGTCAAGCTTAGAGATTAGCTTAGAGACCAGTGAGGGAGTAATGAGGTCATTCAGTTGAGTCTCAGTTCTAGGTGGGAAGTCGGGTATAGATACTCCAGACGAATCTAGTCTCGAATTGGTGGAGAATCTGCGAGCAAAGCATTCAGCCTTGTCTGCTGAAGAGATGAGGAGGTTTTACTATTGAGGTTTTACTATTATTAAGCACACTTTTACAGAGTCGCCATTAGTCGCTGGTACCGAAATTACGGCATGCTATGCGCTGCTTCATTCAGGCAGCAAACATTTCTAGATAGCTTCTTACTGATATTTTTTCAGATATTTTCCTGATATTCCCAAAATATTTTCCAGACATATTTTTCAAACCTCCATCAAATATTTTTCCTGATATTTTTCCCGATATTTCCATACGACTTTCAGTTATATTTAAAACTAAACATTTCAAGCAAGTAACACATTTTAGGCTAGAACTTTTTTTTAATCATATCATCTAAAAGAGAAATGCGTATCTGTTATATTTTCCTGTCTGTTGTCAGTTAATCAGAGCAGAAAAGGTATCGATTAAGACAGAAATATCGATCAATGTTGGACGACTTCTATAAGTAAGTGCTGATATAATTTAAGTAAATATGAACAAAATATATCAGTAAGATGAGCTTGACAGTTACAACACAATCCTACTCAGATTTATATCAGTCATAAGACTCCTAAGAGAAAAAAGATTTACAGTGACTCCGAGGAACATGCTTGTTCGAAACTTGTATCGAGATGTTATGAATGGTAGCCGAAAAACAATTCACCGACGGGCAGTTCGCCGACAGACAATCCACAGAGAAGACAATTGGTCGACGTTTTAAGACTTTCCAAGTTCAATTACTCATCCTAATATTTTTTTCATAAACTGTCCAAGGGTTAGTGGATGTGAGTGTTCGGAAGGCGAAAGGTATTAATCCGTCTCTTCACTCCCACTATGGATTAAATAACTGGACAGGTTGGGCTCTATAACCTTGGCTGGCAGAAAGTAATGGCAATCTACTACGTGATAATCTTTCGAGACATGGTGATTTTCTAAGTGTACCTTAGATGTGGCACAAGGCCGAAAGTAAAGGACAACCAGTGAGGATCGAACTCACTACTCAGTTGTAAAAATTCTAGCGAGACAAGCTTGATAACCATTACACCACCTCGATGTACCCATGTCTCTTTCGAGACATGATCGCCTAAACGTGTATACCGTATGGCATTTAACTGACTGAGTTTTGTCAACAATACAGGCGTATCCCTGAAATAAAAGCTTTCTGCCTCCTCATTCTGTCTTTACAATCTCCATGATGACAACTGAAGTGCTTAGAAAGAATGTTAAAAAAAGTGAAAAACTAATAAATTGTAAACGCAACTTCTACTCCATCAGCTTCTTTTCTCGCAATTCCCGCCTGTTACCTATTTCCTGACACCCTCTATAACCTGTCACTCTCTCTCATACCTTTCCTCTTATGTAACCCCTTCCAAAACAGTGGCAATAAAATGACTTGCTTGGGGTGATATGATTATAAAATTTTTTTATACATTTATATTCCAGAGAATGCAAATATATATAAAAGACATGCATGTGTAGCTAATCAGTATTTCATTGACTGAGTGATTATTTTTCTACGGCTTATCAACAGAAAATAATTTATGTAAATATAAAGTGGGGGATCAATTTTATATTATAATCAATATATGAATTGATCCCTCACTTTATGGTCACATTCATTCTTCTCTTACCCACTTCCTGACACCCCCTATAACCTGTCAATCTTTCTCATAACTTTCCTACTGTCTAATACCCTGCAAAACAGCAGCAGTAAAATGCCTTGCTTAGGGCGATATGATTATAAAAAAAAAAAAAAAAAAAAAAAAAATGAAAAGCTGGATGAAGGTTTGAACTTGAAAAGACTTAAAGTCGACCACTTGTCCTGTCTGTCGGCAAACTGCCTGCTGAGGAATTGCCCAGACACGGTCATGAATGACACTAAACTTGACCAGCAACATCTAAACTGACCACTTTCACAGATCAGTGGCTTCGAGCGAAGAGAGCTTGTAGGTGTTATCCGAAATTTGGGAACTGGATCTATTGAGTCACGGAAATAGCGTAACTCACTTCGCTTGATGACTTCCAACAGCAGCAACAACTAATATGAATAGCACACGTAATGCGGAGGTGTGTTGTGATGCAATGGATATCGACTCGGAATGAGAAACCGAAGAGCCATGTTCGAATTCCAGTTGAATTCGTGGCATTCACTTACGGGCAAATACATTGGGAAATATATTAATCCGCTTCGAGCTATGGGTCAAATAGCAGGACAGATTGTAAGGCCTTTGTTAGCAACTAGTCTACCGCAGAATGTAATGGCAACTTACTGCGGAAAATCTTCTGCCCAGTCAGTCATGTCTCTTTCGAGACATGATCGATAAGGCGTGTATCACTTTTGGCACTTAACTTAAAAGAAAAATCCTCTCTTCCTCTCTCTTATAAAGAATACCGTTATATATATATATATATATATATATCTTCCATGCAAACAGAACAGACGACTACTACTATTGTTCGCCGGCGAACTGTTTAATACACTTAATATAACTGTCATCTTTGATAATGGCTGAAGTAAGTCGAAAGCTCAGAAAGGATATAAAAAACATGTATCAATATTGTGATTTTTTTATTTTCTTTCAACGATAATGCTATTAAAATAATGCGATACCAAAATAATTTACATAAAATAAATAGACAAAACTTGTCTATATTATTTAATGAGCCATGCATCAATATGGCCCACCTGTCATGGAAGAAGAAACAACAGCAACGCAGCATCGATTCCGTTCATTCTCTTTACTACCCGTTACTAAACTTTACTACACGTTATGAAAGCACTTGCTACGTGTTTGCTCTTTGACTGTGCCTTATTATTTATGTCGTCGACTAGTGAAGAATATATAGATGTATCCTCTCTAAGATAGTAAAGACAGTTGAATCTGTAATATCATCGATCCCGACTTGGCAGTTCAGATGCAGTCACTTTCTCACAATGTGGCTTCCCTGTGCCTCTTCTACCAATAATTTCACGGCTTCTGCTCCGATGAACTTAGCTCACTGGTGCCGCCTATGTATGAATTATGAATTTAGATGAGCCACAAAGTTAGCAACTACGAAATGCCCTTTTACTGTGAAACTAATAAAATATAAACGCACGTTCTTCTCCAGTAGCTTCTTTTCTCACACTTTCTGCCTGTAAAATTCACTTCGTTTACTTGTTTCCCCGATAGCAACAATCCCCAAAAATTTAAATGTAAAGTCAATAGTCATCTCCTATGTCACTACCCTGCATCCTTATTCTCATGCTCCTTTATCCGTTCACTCCACTCTCATTAGTATTCTCATCCTTCTCTTACCCACTTCCAGACACCCCCTATAACCTGCCACTCTTTCTCATAACTTCCCTCCTATGTAACCCTCTGCAAAACACTGGCAGTAAAATGCCTTGCTTGGGGTGATATGATTATAAAAAAATTCTAATTGTTTATATTATATATATATTGTTCGGACTGTTGCCCTCATCTATATTGCAATATTCACGGTGTTTCGGTTGTTAAACGCTCCGACCTTCTTCAGGTGATTCGAATTTCAAACCAAACCCTCAAAGTACATGACTCAGTAGATAAAAGCATTGGTTAGTAAGTTGATCCATATAATTGTGAGTTCAATACCTGGCTGCAGCGGTGATGAAAACTGAGTTAAGGAGATACCTAATACATCAGGAAGTGGCATTGCTCGTGGAAATAGAACAACATGCACCACTGATCGAAATATAGAATTTGATCAAAATTCCAATCACTGAGGAAGGTCAGAGCATACAACTTTTGAAACGTCGTGAATATGGCAATACAAATAATCACAATGCAAATAATGTAAATAGAAATATTTTTTTTTTAATTTAAGAAGGCCCTGGCACTGGCTTTTAGTCTATGAATGTTGAATGTTTCTTTATAAGGAATTGTCTAATATTACCATTAACATTAGAAATGAGAAGAACAGATATGACAGTTTATCCTCAGCCCAATGAAATGGGAGTAAAGAAAAACTTATTGGAGTAGATAGACTAAACTATCGCCCGGTTCACACTCCACACCCGTCTATTGAACAGGTGAAGAGGCTCATCCCTTGTTCCCTGTTTAGGATGTGGTTTCCGGCTTTCTCTTTTCCAATATTTTCACTCTTACGTAGCCCCCTGCACATCAGTGGCTTTACCGCCTTGCTGGGAGTGATATGACAAAAAAAAAAGAAAAAAAAAGATTAGCACTGGCTGTTCGATGAACGCATGCTGAATATTTTCTTTAGGATTTGTTTATATTTCTGAAACGAGGTAGTATTTACAGTATTTACATTATTCGGACTATTGTCCTCATCTTTGTTGCCATTTGTATGACGTTTAATAATAGATCATTCGATTTATCTATATTTCTGAGATGAAGTAGTATTTTTTTTTTAATCATATCACCCCGAGCAAGGCGGTAACGCCACTGATGTGCAGGGGGCTACGTAAGAGTGAAAAGATTGGAAAAAAGAAAGCCGGGAATCACATCCTGAACAGGGAACAAGGGATGAGCCTCTACACCTGTACAATAGGCGAGAGTGGATTGTGAACCGGGCGATAGTTTAGTCTAACTACTCAAATTGAGTAAAAAAAAAAAAATGAAAAAAAAAAAGAAAAGTGAAAAGATTAGAAAAAAGAAAGCCGGAAACCACATCCTGAACAGGGAACAAGGGATGAGCCTCTACACCGGAAACCACATTATAAAATTAAAAAAAAATAAAGCTTTTTCTTTCGCTAAATATTTCATGCAGGAAATCAACTGTCAGTAATTCGTGTGGCATTAACGTAACTTTTTTCTCTAAAATTAAATGTCTACATTTTTAAATATTCTTCGAAAATTTCTGAAATTGATTTAGTCAACAAAAAATGTAAATATTTTACCCCGTAATTTTGAAACAAAAACAAACGCAATGTTGTTTACAATGTCACACAAAACATCAACCCACGTTTACGCAAAACAAAAGAAAATAGATTTTTTAATGGAATTTTTGAACAATTTTTAAACAACACTTTTTGATATAGTTTTTTTTTTAATCATATCACCTCGAGCAAGGCGGTAACGC
Source organism: Ascarosepion bandense (assembly GCA_037127315.1). NCBI lineage: Eukaryota > Metazoa > Mollusca > Cephalopoda > Sepiida > Sepiidae > Ascarosepion > Ascarosepion bandense. The sequence continues at coordinate 6,799,426 of JBBBDQ010000945.1, read as the reverse complement.
CACTGATGTGCAGGGGACTACGTAAAAGTGAAAAGATAGGAAAAAAGAAAGCCGGGAACCACATCCTGAACAGGGAACAAGGGATGAGCCTCTACACCTGTACAATAGACGTGGGTGGAGTGTGAACCGGGCCATAGTTTAGTCTATCTACTCCAAGTAAGAAAAACAAAATGAAAAAGAAAAAAAAGAAAAGTGAAAAGATTGGAAAAAGAAAGCCGGAAACCACATTCTGAACAGGGAACAAGGGATGAGTCTCTACACCTGTACAATAGGCGTGGGTGGAGTGTGAACCTTGCGATAGTTTAGTCTAACTACTCAAATTGAGAAAAAAAAATGAAAAAAAAGAAAAGTGAAAAGATTGGAAAAAAGAAAGCCGGAAACCACATCCTGAACAGGGAACAAGGGATGAGCCTCTACACCTGTACAATAGACGTGGGTGGAGTGTGAACCGGGCCATAGTTTAGTCTATCTACTCCAAGTAAGAAAAACAAAATGAAAAAGAAAAAAAAAGAAAAGTGAAAAGATTGGAAAAAGAAAGCCGGAAACCACATCCTGAACAGGGAACAAGTGATGAGCCTCTACACTTGTGCAATAGACGTGGGTGGAGTGTGAACCGGGCCATAGTTTAGTCTATCTACTCCAATTGAGAAAAACAATATGAAAAAGAAAAAAAAAGAAAAGTGAAAAGATTGGAAATAAGAAAGCCGGAAACCACATCCTGAACAGGGAACAAGGGATGAGCCTCTACACCTGTACAATAGACGTGGGTGGAGTGTGAACCGGGCCATAGTTTAGTCTATCTACTCCAAGTAAGAAAAACAAAATGAAAAAGAAAAAAAAAGAAAAGTGAAAAGATTGGAAAAAGAAAGCCGGAAACCACATCCTGAACAGGGAACAAGTGATGAGCCTCTACACTTGTGCAATAGACGTGGGTGGAGTGTGAACCGGGCCATAGTTTAGTCTATCTACTCCAATTGAGAAAAACAATATGAAAAAGAAAAAAAAAGAAAAGTGAAAAGATTGGAAAAAAGAAAGCCGGAAACCACATCCTGAACAGGGAACAAGGGATGAGCCTCTACACCTGTACAATAGACGTGGGTGGAGTGTGAACCGGGCCATAGTTTAGTCTATCTACTCCAAGTAAGAAAAACAAAATGAAAAAGAAAAAAAAGAAAAGTGAAAAGATTGGAAAAAGAAAGCCGGAAACCACATCCTGAACAGGGAACAAGTGATGAGCCTCTACACTTGTGCAATAGACGTGGGTGGAGTGTGAACCGGGCCATAGTTTAGTCTATCTACTCCAATTGAGAAAAACAATATGAAAAAGAAAAAAAAAAGAAAAGTGAAAAGATTGGAAAAAAGAAAGCCGGAAACCACATCCTGAACAGGGAACAAGGGATGAGCCTCTACACCTGTACAATAGACGTGGGTGGAGTGTGAACCGGGCCATAGTTTAGTCTATCTACTCCAAGTAAGAAAAACAAAATGAAAAAGAAAAAAAAAGAAAAGTGAAAAGATTGGAAAAAGAAAGCCGGAAACCACATCCTGAACAGGGAACAAGTGATGAGCCTCTACACTTGTGCAATAGACGTGGGTGGAGTGTGAACCGGGCCATAGTTTAGTCTATCTACTCCAATTGAGAAAAACAATATGAAAAAGAAAAAAAAAAGAAAAGTGAAAAGATTGGAAATGAGAAAGCCGGAAACCACATCCTGAACAGGGAACAAGGGATGATCCTCTACACCTGTACAATAGACGTGGGTGGAGTGTGAACCGGGCAATAGTTTAGTCTATCTACTCCAATTGAGAAAAAAAAATGAAAAAGAAAAAAGAAAAGTGAAAAGATACTTTTTGATTTTAAGTTCATCAGAAAATTTCCCTTTTGCACTTTTTGGCCAATTGAGCCGATTGTTTACATTTGCTCCGTAAAACATCCAAGATCTAAAATGATTGCTAAATTACGTCACAGAAATCGAATCCCACGTGTCAAACGCAAGTAAAAAAAAAAATGAGCCTTTATATTTAATTCTTATTCCGACGTTTTAAACCTTCATTTGGTCGACAAAAAAATGTAAATACTTTTCCCCGTAATTTTGAAACAAAAGAAATATTAAAAAATAAGTATTTTCTTCAAACAAAAACAAAATATGTAAAAAAATAAGTGCCAATGGTTAATTTAATTATTTAAGTCTGTTTTTCCATGATTTAAAATTAAAAAAAAGATAAAGCTATTTTTTCGCTAAATATTTCAGGCAGGAAATCAACTGTCAGTAATTCGTGTGGGATTAATGTAACTTTTTTTTCTCTAAAATTAAATGTCTACATTTTTAAATATTTTTCGAAAATTTCTGAAATTGATTTAGTCAACAAAAAATGTAAATATTTTACCCCGTAACTTTGAAACAAAAACAAACGCAATGTTGTTTACAATGTCACACAAAACATCAACCCATGTTTACGCAAAACAAAAGAAAATAGATTTTTTTAATGGAATTTTTGAACAATTTTTAAACAACACTTTTTTATATAATTATTTTTTATATAACTGAGTTTTAAAGTGAGGCGCCGACCACAAGCGCTCGGAAATCGCAACACGCTGCATTAAATTAAAAATGTAATTAAAAATGTTCTGAGTTGCACGGGCAACGCCGGGCTATGATGTTATAAAACACAATACGACATATTCACAGGCAACCTAAAAAAAACCCATGACAGAAAAAAATGTTTTTATAAAAACGTTCTTACAAAAATATGAGAGGATGAGTTCAAAAACAAAACTAAAATATAACAAAATATTCAAACTAAAAGACAACAGATGTTAGTAGGACCCGACAAAAAATGTTTGGCCACTGTATTCTGTCTTTACACAGAATCAAGAAGCTCACTAACGGGGAGGAAAAAATAAAATAAATATTGGAGTGGGAAACCAAAGAATGACCCAGTGTAGATGAAAAACAAAGGGAACAAAATTAGTTTCAAGACATTATGGAATTTTCCATTCCCCGAATAAATATTCCCAAGGAATAATAAACTTTGTGCAATAGAGTATAGAATAACAATAAAATAAAGCCATAGAATAGATATTTAATACTGGTATGATACAGTATATATAGCACAAAGCCGAAAACGGGGGTGAGCTTAAGTTGGTAATTGGTACTTACTATACTATACCTAGCTAATCAGGATCACGACCCAATCACTCATTCACCACAAAAACCCATTCATCACCCCACCCCAATTCTCCATACATCAAAAAGCCACATATTCACAGAGACCCCCATCTTGCACATTTATAAATCTACCATTCATCCGGGCATTGAATACTGTTGCCATATCTGGTCGATTGCTCCTACTATTTATCTCGAGGTTCTTGTCAGAATCCATCTTGCACATTTATAAATCTACCATTCGTCCCTGCATTGAATAATGTTGGCAGATCTGGTCTGGTGCTCCTGCTATTCCTCTTGAGGAAATCCCAAAAAATGATCTGCAATATAATAGATCCTGACATGGCAGCCCACCATCAGTCACTTTCTCACCGACGTGATATTTCTTCTCTTTGTCTTTTCGACAAGTATTTTCATGACAAGAGCTCTGATGAGATTTTTCCCCTGATACCACATGTATTTACTCGTGTTACTCGATTGGCATTAAGGTCCTTCCCCCTTTACTGTCGAACCAGTTAAATGTAACCTCCTCTTTTACTCTAACAGCTTATTTTCTCGCACATTTCGTTTGTGAAAATTCTATTTGCATGCTTTCCTGATAGCTACAATTCCCAAAAGCTTAAATGCAACGTTAATAGCCATATTTTATCTACTTGATTCCCAGCCTTCTCTTATCCTTTCTTCGACATCCCCTGTACCTTGTTTTTTTCTCTCAATGTAACTCCCTGTGCACCAGTAGTGGTTCTGCCTCCCTGATAGCTATAATGCCAAAAAGCTTAAATGCGCCGTCAATTCCCATCTTTTATCTACAAGATTCCCATCCTTCTCTTCTCCTTTCTTCGGCATCCCCTGTACCTTGTTTTTTCTTTCACTGTAAACCCTTGTGTACCAGTGGTGGTCTTGCTTCCCTGACAGCTACAATCTCCAAAATTTTAAATGCCACGTCAGTTGACATCTTTTATCTAATTGATTCCCATCCATCTCTTACCCTTTCTTTGACATCCTATGTATCGTTTTTATTCTCTCACTGTAGACCCCTGAACACCATTTCTACCTTCCTTGGGGTGAGATGATTATAAAACAGGTAAAACAACATTTCAAGTTTGAAAATTCAGAGCAGTTTTGGAGAAGAAGGACACGAAAAGGACACTGATACTTAACATCAGGAAAGGACAGCTGAAATTTGTGGAACACGTAATGAGGGAGAACGGCTTGGAGAATCTGATGTTTACGGGATGGATTTGAAAATTCAGAGCAGTTTTGAAGAAGAAGGACACGAAAAGGACACTGATACTTAACATCAGGAAAGGACAGCTGAAATTTGTGGAACACGTAATGAGGAAGGACGGCTTGGAGAATCTGATGCTTACGGGACGGATAGCGGGAAAAAGAGACATTGGAAGGCAACGCGTGGCATACTAGATGGACTTGAGCAGATAACAGAGGGTTTGAGCGGTATAACAAGAAAAGAGTTGTGGAGATGTGGAGGGCCATGATCGCCAACATTCTGAAGAGACATGGCATATAGAAGAAGAAAAAGATCAGGGCGATTTGTAGCGCAAATAAAATCAACACCGATTTTAATTGGAGATTCGATTTCCTCGATGTCCTCTCCCCCGTTTGTAAACACCTAGCCGGCCACCAGTCATGTACTTTCTAACCTGTGTCTTTCTCACGTCGGATGAGGCAGAGCGCGTCTCATGGCGAAAGAGCACCGTCGATTGCAAGAGGGTTTTTTTTTAAAGAAGGAAATCGTCCCTCATGTGGTAACATGATCGAGCCGTGTTCCTTTCGCCGACGGTTTCCGAAATGAACACATCATGTGACATTCGACGTGACACTATCGTCCGATTCCCGCGTTCATTAAACAAATCATGCGTTGGTTTTCCACCAATCGAAAGAAAGTGGGTCGATTCTGGAGAGTGAATATTTAATGAGACTTTGGTTCGAGAGGATCATTCGTTTGAAAAACCAGCACAACTGCGACGCTCTTATTGTCTTTTATTTCTCTCTCATTCTTGCAAATTAAATGACTATGACTCATTTCAGTTAGCAATTTTTCCCGCGTGGGTCTATAAAAGAAGGATTTTGTAGAAAAAAAAATTACATTGGGAGATGAGAGGTTATAGCAATAGTGGTTGCTAAATGATGTAGTAATAGAATTTCGTAGACATACTTGATGGGGTTGAGTAGATGGATGGTGGAGTGGTGTTTCAGCGGTATAACAGGAGAAGAGTTGTTAAAAGCTACAAGGAATGAGAAAATATAGAGGGTCATGATTGCCTATGTCCTGAAGGGACATGGCCCTTAGAAGAAGAAGAAGAAGATATTTTTTTATAAAGGAATAATTGAAAAGATCCTAAAATTAATCACAATGAGAAAATAAAAAATAGATTTTTTTGCAGTCATTTAAGTGTCATACGTGAAACACGCTTAGGCGATCATGTCTCGAAAGAGACATGACTAAACTGGGCAGAAGATTATCCCGCAGTAGGTTGCCATTACTTTCTGCGGTAGACTGTATTTTTTTTTTATAATCGTGTCGCCCCAAGCAAGGCTTTTTACTGCCACTGTTGAGTAGGGGGTTACATAGGAGGTAAGTTATGAGAAAGAGTGAAGGTTACAGGGGGTGCCAGGAAGAGGTTAGGAGAAGGATGAGAATATTGATGAGAGTGGAGTGGACGAAGAAAGAAGCATGAGAGAAAAGAAGCAAGTTAGTGAGATAGTCAGTCAGTTAAGTGCCATGCGCAATACACGCTTTGGGCGATCATGTCTGGAAGGAGACATGACTGACTGGGCAGAAGATTATCCCGCAGTAGGTTGCCATTGCTTTCTGTGGTAGACTGGTTGCCGACCAAGGCTATAGAACCCAATCTGTCCTATTATTTAACCCATAACTGGAGGGAAGAGACGGATTAATACCTTTCCCAAAGGTATTTGCGCGGAAGTGAATGCAAGGAATTCAACTGGAATTCGAACTCGGTTCGCCGATTTCTCGTTCCCAGCCGATATCCACTGTGCCACAACGCACATACACTGTGAGATAGTAGAGAACCCAATAATTTAATCCATAATTGGAGGGAAGAGACGGATTAATACATTTCCCAAGGGTATTTGCGCGTAAGTGAATGCAAGGAATTCAACTGGAATTTGAACTCGGCTCACAGATTTCTCGTTCTTAGCCGATATCCACTGCACCACAACACACACCCGCAGTGTTGTTCGTCCTTCAATGACCAATATGGAGAAGATGGTGTTCAATGAAAATTATCTAAACCAACGTTTCTCAAACATTTCACCCTTGTGCTACCCTTGAAATAATTTTAATGTCTCAGGGAAACCTGTATAAAAATGGAGAAGATGGTGTTCAATGAAAATTATCTAAACCAACGTTTCTCAAACATTTCACCCTTGTGCTACCCTTGAAATAATTTTAATGTCTCAGGGAAACCTGTATAAAAAATTGTTCTTCTGTTACACCGTGCAATCCTCGTTCTGTCATCCACCTTATTAAGTCCTTCAAATATGTTATCCGTTGCTTTCAACTGTCTCTTTTCCCCTCTATCTGGCCTGTTAGTATCAGATTCTCCAGGCCCTCCTTCCTCATTGCGTGTTCCAGGAACTACAGCTGTCTCTTCCTGATGCTCAGTATTAATCTCTTTTTTGTTTCCATCCTTTCCAAGACCTCATCATTGATCACATGCTCGATCCATGAGATTTGCAGCATCCTTCTGTAGAACCACATTTTAGTTGCTTGAAGTATTTCCTTCATCTTGGATGATATTGTCCAGCATTCACTGCCATATTGAAGGACGAACAACACGTAGCAATCCAGTACTCTCTTCTTAGTTTCTAGTGAAATTGTCCTGTTTCTTAATATTTTACTCAACTTCTGGGATGCTTCCTTCGCCATGCCAATTCGCCTTCAGATCTCTGTGTCGCACTTTCCGTCTTCTGTTATAACGCTTCCCAGGTATTTAAATTTTTGTACCTGCTTGATTCTGGTAACCCCGACCTTCAAGGGTAACATTACGAATATAATATTTAAAAAAATGCTTTTGCCTATGAATCTCTGTTTCTCAAAGAACATGTAGCGACCTCATGAAGGACTCTAGGGTTCCGGAGAACACCGTTTGAGAAACACTGATTTAAACTAATTGAAAATTGCAACCATCTGAATATTATTACTTTTTGTTTTCAAATTCTGTCAATATTCTAAAGAATGTCATGAGGGCTGTTTTCATGAAGGTCGTTATAAATAGCCAACGGTTGAATCTCAAAAACCAACCTCATTTTATAACCTTCTACCTTGAGGGACAATTGGGGTTTATATTAGGGGTCAGTTTAGTAAAAGAAAAAGAAAACGTAAACAATCCATACAACTTGAGGTATCTCAAATTTTGCTACCAGCATTGAGTTCTGTGGGTCATTTTTTTTCTCTCAATTGGAGTAGATAGACTAAACTATCGCCCGGTTCACACTCCACCCACGTCTATTGATCAGGTGAAGAGGCTCATCCCTTGTTCCCTGTTTAGGATGTGGTTTCCGGCTTTCTCTTTTCCAATCTTTTCATTCCTTTTTTTTTCAGTTGGAGTAGATAGACTAAACTATCGCCCGGTTCACACTCCACCCCTGTCTATTGAACTGGTGAAGAAGCTCATCCCTTGTTCCCTGCTTAGGATGTGGTTTCCGGTTTTTTCTTTTCCAATCTTTTCACTCTTACGTAGCCCCCTGCTCATCAGTGGCGTTATCGTCTTGCTCGGGGTGATATGATTAAAAACAAAATGAGTCAATACGCTCTGAAATTTGTCTCTTTCTAAATCAGGTGTGAGCAAACTACGGCCCACGACCCGCATGAGGTCGTTAAAATTTTTCAAAGAGAAATGTAAGTATTTAAAATGTCCACAGAAGTTTAAAGTTCATGGTTGTGTAGTAGCAGAATTTAAAATCTTATGTTCCTCTCTTTTTTTTGGTAGGTTGTCAACAAATTGAGAAAAAAGGTAAAACAAATAACGAAATTGTACTTAGAGTGTCTTCATGTTGTTATTGTTGTTGTTGTTGTTGCTGTTGTTGCTTTCGTTGGCGGCGTTGAGTGAAAATGAAGAAATAGAATGAATATGTGACGCGCATTTACGTCCGGGTCGGCTTCTTGGAATTTCTTGTGTTACATTGCCACAAGGTCCGTCAGCTAACCGCTCCCATGCTGAACTGATTTTGACCGTTAGTTGGTTTATGTAGTGAGGTTTATCATGTCACCGGCCCCAGCGAGCATTTTCTTCTTTAGGCGTGAAAAAACGTTTGACTGACGTCATTTACAAATTTTTTATTTTCTTTCCAATTAGGATCCAGAATTCTGCTTTTCACACTGACTTGTGAAATTTGCCTTGGTCTGGGTTTTTCCAAAATGTTTTTAGTCGTTTTGATCCGATTTTGCGGGTGTGCAATTTTACTTTGTGTGTTTTAGTTAACTGTTGGATGATATAGGATTTGTATCTGATAATCTTTCTTTAAAAGCCTTTTATTTTGTCTATTTGGAATATTAATTATCTTGGTCACGCGGACCTACAAAATGTGGCCCTTGCACTGAAAAGGTTGCCCACTCCTGCTCTAAATCTATATTCGTACAGAAAAAACGAGAAAACCTTTTCTCCATGTGCCGTCTTGACTCAGGTCGTAGGCAATTATGGCCCTCCACGTCTTCCTTTCACTTGTAGCTCTTAATATTTTTCTTGTTGTTTCTCCCAAACCCTACTCTGCCATTCATTTGCTCAAGCTCATCAAGTACGCCACGCGCTGTTTTTCCCTGTCTCTTTTTCCTCCCTGTGAGTATCAGATTTTCCAAGCCCTCCTTCCTCGTTATGAGAATTACTTGCAAGAAAACAGGATCTTCAATTCTTCACCGTTTGATTCTCTGACTTGACACTAAATAACAGCGTTCCGTCCAAAATGAAACAGTAAATACAAAAAAAAAAAAAAGATAAAAAGCCAAGAAAGTGCTCACTGGTTCTACCATAGTCAGACTTCGAGCTTTTTGATCTAATTTCCGGCTTCTTACTTGCCACTCAACATTAATCTTCAAAAATTACAAATGCAACGTCAAATGTTATCCTTCGTCTTCTAAATTCTTGTTGAACTTATATTTTCTCCCTACTTCTCTCTCTCTCTCTCTCTCTCTCTCTCTCTCTCTCTCACACATTTTGGGAGGTCAGCAAAATAGCCTTACTTTTCTTTTGTTGTTATTTTACTTCTACTTTTCTAAGTTTTTTATTTGATTTTTTTCTCGTGTTTCAGTAGACGCTTTAGAGGAGGGTGTAAGAAAACCGACTGTTTTCTTTTTCGCCATATTTTTTCTTTCTTTCTTTTTGAACGTAAAAAATGAATAGCAAATCATTTTCTTTTTTTCGTCCTGTCTTTCTTTCTTTCGTACTTTCTTTCTTTCTTTTCAAACATAAAGTTCAATAGCAAATCTTTCTTTCTTTTGCCCTTTCTTTCTTTTGCACTTTCTTTTTTTGTCCTTTCTTTCTTTCTTTCTTTCTTTCTTTTCAAACATAAAGGTCAATAACAAATCTTTCTTTTTTTCTTTCTTTTTTCTTTCTTTTGTCCTTTCTTTCTTTCTTTCTTTCTTTCTTTTGTCCTTTCTTTCTTTCTTTCTTTTCAAACATAAAGGTCAATAACAAATCTTTCTTTTTTTTCTTTCTTTTTCTTTCTTTTGTCCTTTCTTTCTTTTTTTCTTTCTTTTGCCCATTCTTTCTTTTCAAATATAAAAGTTAATAGCAAATCTTTCTCTCTTTCTTTCTTTCTTTCTTTCTTTTTCCTTTCTTTCTTTCTTTCTTTCTTTCTTTGTCAACATACAAGCTTAATAAGAAATACGTTTTCTTTCTTTTTTAATATATAAAGTAATTTTCTTTCTTTTTCTTACAGCGTTCTTTTTTCTGTTTTTTTCTTTTCTTTTCTTTTTTGTGGGAGAGTTAGGGGTTCTCATTGATTAGATTAAGCTATACATCACAGAACGCCTCCAGCACCACTTTTCACAATACAACCGGGGAACCGCCGTGTCGTTTCTAATGTATCGTCTTATCATTACTCTTAAAAAAAAAAATCCTCCCTTGTGCCTATCTTCAAACATACTGTGACAATAAAGCTCAACCAAAATGTCATTTCGAATTATGACCCTATGAATTATGACCCTCGCTAATCTAAGCTTTCAGGGTGGTCTTCGTGTCGTTAACAAACAGATTTCGCTCTTGTCGTCAGTGCAAATTTTCAGAATCATGATCGGGGATCAGAAGAGGAAGCGTGGACAGATATTCTTTAACCTGACTGGATTATAACGATAAGTGGGTGCTAATAACATAAAAAGCCGCGATTTCAGATTTTACTTATTTGAGATCGGATTGTTTAAGCTCACTGGACTGGTATAATGATTTCACAACTTTTTTTTCTTTTTAATCGTATCACCCCGAGCAAGGCGGTAATGCCACTGATGTGCATGGGGCTACATAAGAGTAAAAAGATTAGATAGAAGGAGAGTGAAGAAAAAGACGAACCAGTTAGATCACCTGATCAGGCCCTTCAGATATGTTATCCGCAGCTTTCCACTGTCTCTATCTGACCTGTTAGTATCAGGTTCTCCAAGCCCTCTTTCCTCATTACATGTCCCTGGAACTTTAGTTGTCTCTTCCTGAGGCTCAGTATTAATTTCAAATTTTGTTTCCATCTGTTCCAAAACCTCATCATTGCTCACATGCCCGATCCATGATATTCGCAGCATCTTTCTGTAGAACCACATTTCCGCTGCTTCTAATTTCTAATTTTGTCCTCATTTTTGATGATATTGTCCAGCATTCACTGCCATATTGAAGAACTGACATCACTAAGCAATCCAATACTCTATTCTTTGTTTCTAGAGTAAGTGTTCTGTTTCTTAATACTCTACTCAGCTTCTGGAATGCATCCTTGTGCTTTTGGATCTCATGAATATAAATGTATAGAAACTGCTGTGGCTATAAAGTGAGGGGTCAGTTTATATATTGATTGTAATATGGAACTGATCCCCCACTTTATACCCATCATTCTTATGTAGAACCACATTTTAGGTGCTTCAAGTTTTTTCTTCATCTTTAATGATATTGTCCAGCATTCACTGCCATATTGAAGGACGAACATCACAGAGCAATCCAGTACTCTATTCTTTGTTTCTAGAGTAAGTGTTCTGTTTCTTAATACTCTACTCAGCTTCTGGAATGCATCCTTGTGCTTTTGGATATCAGGAATATAAATGTATAGAAACTGCCGTGACCATAAAGTGAGGGGTCAGTTTATATATTGATTGTAATATGTAACTGATCCCCCACTTTATACCCAGCATGCTTATGTAGAACCACATTTTAGGTGCTTCAAGTTTTTTCTTCATCTTTAATGATATTGTCCAGCATTCACTGCCATATTGAAGGACGGACAAAATCCAGTCCTCTCTTCCTAGTTTCTAGCGAAATTGTCCTTAATCTTAGTACTTTACTCAACTTCTGGAATGCCTCCTTCTCCATGCCAATTCGCCTTCGGATCTCTGTGTTGCGCTTTCTGTCTTCTGTGATAACACTTCCCACGTATTTACATTTTCGTACCTACTTGATTATACTATCCTCCAACTTTGACATAAACTAGATATCTATAAAAACATTCCTTTGCTCTGAAAGTACAAAGTATGCATAAAATAAACTATAGGTGAAAATAGAAAATTACATATAAAATGTTTAGATGTTCTGCATTAACCAACTCACCGTGTTTCATATACGACCAAACAAAATCTATCAAGCAATGACGTAGAACGGTTTGGGAGTATTACTCTGTAGTCCAAATGTTCCCAACCTTTTTGCTGCGATTACCCCAAAATACAATTTCACTATTATCCAATACCCCAATGAACAAATACCCAAATACCCGTAATATAGGAAAAGAATTAATTATATTTCATACATCAAAACAGACAAAGTTAATGGAAATTATTCAATACAATAGTACCAATCTATAATAATCAGAAGTATCGTAGCCGTAACCTAGCCATAATTCTTAATGTGAGTGTTGAGCTTGTATTGCCTGTGCCAGTTTATTTATTCTTGGCTTTGTAACTGAAAGGGCTATTCAGGCATCGTTTGCCACATTGAGTCTGCTACGTTTCTTGGTCTTCATTCCAAGGACAGTAGAAAAAGCTTGTTCACATAGATAAGTGGTTGAAAACCCTATGAGAATTTGTACTGCTCTAGAGGCTAGTGTTGGTATATCCTGCAGACGAGAGATCCAAAAGGTGTCTAGACCAGGCTTGGTCTCAAACAAAAGCTTCCATGCATTGTTCATCCTGAATGTAAGAAATTCTTCTTTTGCTGAATAGTCCCCATCACGAATGCTATATTCACTCACAAGATATGGATTTCTTACCCACTCATTGTTGGAATTATTCAAGTTTGGAAAGTACTTACTTCCTTGAAATGCTGTATCGCTAATAATTTGGCACAGTGTGAAATTATAAGCTGATTGCCTCTTCCCAAACCAAATAACCATTACCCCCAAAATATGGGCTCATTACACCATTGGGGTAATTTACCCCGAGGTTGGGAACCATGGCTCTAGTTGCTGGGTAATTTTCTATCGCCTTAGAGAAATATGTGCTGATTTTAATAGTACTAGTAACACTAGTCGTTTCCTTTTAGGGAAACGTTTTGGCATTCATTGACCGAGCGATGAGATTAAAGCCATTGATTTACGTTAAGATGGGTTTGTCCTCTGGGTAATTAAAAATAAAATGGAGCAGTCAAAAATGACTCTGTTCATCGTCATAAATTACGTTACAAATTATACCATGAGAAAGACGGCTGCCGTATACCGCAGACTGGTTGACGACAACTAGATGAATAATTTTAGGCTATTGTTCATCCAATACAATCCCCAAGAGCCACTCAAGATAGCTTCTGAATGAGGTTGTTGCAAGTGAGCAAAAGGAGGAAGTAAGAAACGCATAAGATGATGTGTAAGGTTAACCATAGACTTGAAGAGATCATAGAGATTGGGAAGCATCCAATCCGGAGTCAATCTCACAACGTATCAGTTATCGAGACGAAACTGTTGAAGTTCTTCGCTACAATAGATTACGAAAGAAATACCGATGAATTGACGCCGTGAACGTGTAACATAAAATTAAGAATTAAAATCAACTTTCTTCTTCACTTTTACAAAAATTCACAATGACGTGTGAAATACTGGTTTTCCCCAAATAGAAAAAGGATTGACCTCGTACTTAAAGAAAAACTCGAAACCGGATTTCGCGAGTAGATGTTAAATTAATTTTATGACCAATGGAATCGATTTGCAAGACTAAAGGGACTTAGCGATCAATTGCGAAAATCTGAATGATTATAACGGCTTTGATCAGATCAGCGCCAGTCAATCAGATGGGAGCAGCGAGACGAAACAACTAAAATGTAACTGGAGAAATTTCAACCACGACCCGGACATAGGTCACGTCGCAGATTGTCCTGTTTCTCCTTTTTTTCTCGTGTGCTGATTCCTTTTACTTCTTCTTCTTCATCCAAAGGTATTCCTACTGAACAAACGTTTATACATACGTACGTACACATAAACTCTTTCCAACAAATTACTACTACGGACATTTCGTTAACTCATCATTTGTTTCTCATTGAACATTAATTTCTACGAATTCTTGTTATTCTATTCTTTTGATACATTTCTAATTTACCATGTAAAAATATATATTTTTATTTTTCCACTCTTCCACACTAATCCACACATTCCAAACAACCAATCTTCTGATGAAATTCTGATGATAATATCTTTAAATGCGGGTATAGTTGGCTATATTTGAAAGTGGCCTTGTACCAGGCATGGCTGACTAACCCATAGCTTCAAACGTGTTTCAGCGGGTCCTAGTCGTGAAGTTCGCAACAGATGGATTAAGGGAGGTAAGTCGTCTGAACATTTAGTGTGCAGTAGCAAAAGATTAGTACCGTTTTGTTTGTGGGAAAGGGGTTGTAAGGTGGAAACACAATTCATGACTGACAAGGATATCTTAATAGTTCAAAATCAATTGCGAGAATTCATTCGGTTGATTCCTATTACCCCGTTCCAAAACAGACTAATTTCTCTGTGTGCTAATCTCAAAACTTGAACCCCACAAAGCGAGCAGAGGGGACGGAATCCCAATCATAGTCTCAAAGAAATGTGCCCCCGAACTCTCCTCTGTCCTTTCTAAGCTCTACAACTTCTGCCTCTCTGCTCTTTCCTTCCTGTTGGAAATCTTCCTCTGTAGTTCCTATATTCAAAAACTCTGGAGAACCCTCGGACCTCGCAAATTACCGCCCTATCAGCCTTCTTCCGATCTTTGGCAAAGTGTTCGCGGCCATTATCAACGCCGAGCTCGTTTAGCACCTCACAGAACACAGGCTCCTCTCGGACAAGCAGTATGGTTTCCTCTTCACCAGGTCTACTGCCGATATGCTAACGACCATCACCGAGTATATATACCAGGCACTTGACAGGAATGGCGAAGCCGAACCGTCGCCTTGGATATCTCTAAAGCGTTCGACAGAGTTTGGCATGCTGGCCTTCTATGCAAACTGCGGAGCTATGGTATAGCTGGACAATTGTTTGAACTAATCCAGTCATTCCTATCTAACCGCACATTGAAAGTGGTATTAAACGGACATGCCTCCCAGAGCTACCATACGAACGCGGGTGTTCCTCAAGGCTCTATCCTAGGTCCTACGCTCTTTCTGATCTACATTAATGATCTCCCCGATACCATAATATCCCAAGCAGGTATGTACGCCGATGACACCACAGTTTATTCTCGCCTCGATCAAAAATCTGGTGTGGGCGACAAAGATAACCATGCAGCCGAGCTTGGAAAGGACCTCCAATCCGTAGCGGACTGGGGTAAAAAATGGCTCGTAAATTTTAATGCTTCTAAAACAAAGCTACTATCAATTAACCATCATAGACAACCGCACCTACCTCCCATTAGCATGGAACAGGCTTGCCTCCCAGAGAGTAAAACACTACGCCTCCTTGCTCTCACACTTTCAGCGGACCTCAAGTGGAATGACTATATCGAATCCATTGCTAAATCCGCTGCTATGAATGTCGGTTCTCTGTGCAGGACCCGGAAGTTTTTTCCGTCTGAATCTATCCTGCACATTAATAAATCTATCATTCGCCCGTGCATTGAATACTGTTGCCATATCTGGTCGGGTGCCCTTGCTATTCTCCTTGGGCTTCTCGACAAAGTACAGCGGAGGGTCTGTAATGTGATCGATACTGACTTGGCAGACCGCCTGCAGTCTTTCTCTCACCGGCGCGACGTGGCTTCCCTGTGTCTCTTCTATAAATACTTCCATGGCTTCTGCTCCGATGAACTTAGATCGCTGGTGCCCCCTAGGTTCGAATTTGAACGAGATACTAGATTAGCAACTAGATCCCACCCCTTTACAGTGAAACCGATAAAATGCAACCGCAACTTCTACTCCAACAGTTTATTTTCTCGTACTTCCCGACTGTGGAATTCCCCTCCACATGACTGCTTCTCCGACGGCTACAATCTCCAGGAGTTTAAATGGAAGGTCAATAGACATCTCCTAACACAATAACTCGTTTCCATTCTTTCAAACACTCTTCCCATCCTCCCAACTACCTATCAGCCCCTTCTGACATTTCCTATATCTAACCATTCTTTCTATTTACCTTCCCCTATGTAGCCCCAAGCGCAATAGTGGCAGTGGAATGCCTTGCTTGGGGTGAAACGATTAAAAAAAAATCCGTTCAGAAAGCTGTCGATTGTGGCTCCCCTCCACTTCTTCATGTTATTGTTTTTTTCTTTTTATAATCAATTCTCCCCAAGAAAAGCGATGATGCCACCAAGATTCAAGGAACTACTGGGAGTGAAAAAAAAATAAGAAGACTTAAAAGGAACCGGAAACCTAAACACCAAACAAAGAATAAACATCTACTCTTGTTCAAAAGATTGAGCCATAGGCGAACCTATCTACTCCTATTAACGATTGCGTTTCGATCACTCCCAGGTCTTGTTCTGTTGCTAAATCTATTCGAATATGTCGGAAGTAATGAGGACTTACCAGGGTGAGGTAACCGTGTCTAGGGCACGAGTGCCCCATTATCTCCGCATTTATAGCCACCTTTCAGAAGTGGCAGGATGAGGGGAAGGTGGAAGTTACATGATAAAAGACCTTCCCCTTGTTAGTAGTAGGTCGTCATACACGAAGGCGAGTGGGAGAGAGTGCTCGGTTATAGGTATGACCCTGACTCTGAAAAATTGCTCATTGACCTCGTTAGATGTGATCCTGGGTCGTCCACCAAGAAGAAGATATTCTCTGAATAAGCCAAGTTGTTCGATCGCTTGTCTTTTTGCCTTCTGGTGACCATCCGAAGTCGAGTATTGGTAAGGGATTTGTGGAGAGAGTGTCTCAGGTGGGATGACCGGGCCCCTCTGCAGTCACAGTTATCTTGGAGGAATCTCACTGAGGACCTTGCCGGATTGATTAAGATCAGATTCGACAGACAGGCCTGCACTGGGAGTCAAATAGAAGAATTGTCTCTGTTTTGCGATGCGTCAAAAAAGACATATGGCTTTGCAGCCTATTATGTGCAGGATTATCAATCCTCCTTGGTTTTTGCTAAGGCCAAAGTTGCTCCTGTCAGGGACAAAACCTTGTCCACATTGGAATTGATGACAGTTTCTCTCGCTTTCAAAAGTTTGTCTACCACATTGGACAACTACAAAAAAACAAAACAAAACAAAAACCCTTCCACGTTGTGTGTGGCTACCGATGACCAAGTGGAGTTATCCTGGATCCTGTCTCAGTCGATGGCTAATAAGAGCATTTTTGACAGAAACAGGCTCAAGGACATTCTACAGATGAGTATTCGTCTTCTTCTTCTATATGCCTTGTCCCTTCAGGACGTAGACGATCATGGCCTTCCACTTTTCCCTATCCCTGGTCGCTCTCAGCACGCCTTCTCCTGTTACACCATGCAATCCTCGTTCTGTCATCCACCTGATTAGGTCCTTCAAATATGTTATACGTTGCTTTCCCCTGTCTCTTTTTCCCTCTATCTGGCCTGTTAGTATCAGATTCTCCAAGCCCTCCTTCCTCATTGCGTGTCCCAGTAACTTCAGCTGTCTATTCCTGATGCTCAGTATTAATTTCCTTTTTGTTTCCATCATTTCCAATATCTTATCATTGCTCACATGCTCGATCCATGATATTCGCAGCATTCTTCTGTAGAACCACA
This sequence comes from Ascarosepion bandense, assembly GCA_037127315.1. Taxonomy (NCBI): domain Eukaryota; kingdom Metazoa; phylum Mollusca; class Cephalopoda; order Sepiida; family Sepiidae; genus Ascarosepion; species Ascarosepion bandense. The sequence continues at coordinate 6,781,940 of JBBBDQ010000945.1, read as the reverse complement.
TTTCAGTTGCTTCAAGTTTTTCCTCCATCTTCGATGATATTGTCCAGCATTCACTGCTATACTGAAGGACAGACAGCAAGTAGCAAGCCAGTACTCTCTTCCTAGTTTCTAGAGAAATTGTCCTGTTTCTTAATATTTTGCTCACCTTGGGGAAAATATGGGATTGAGCTTGCCTTTAGGTATGTCACCACAGTGCAAAATCCAGCTTATCTTATCCCCAGAGAACTAACTATAAGGAAGTTCTTGTCAACCCTAGATTTTTGATACCATGGCTCATCATGAGTGCGCAGAGGTGCCTATCCTTGGCCGACACAGGAATTCCCCTGCCTTGACAGTCGGTGTCAGCTGATTGCATGATCCTCGGCAAACTGCGTTGTGGTCTTGGAGGAGGAATATCTTTCTATGATTTAGTTGTCTCGATTCTCCTCATTTTCTCGGATGCTGAAAGTCACTACCTTGGTGTTGGCCTGCTGGGAGGACGGGAGGAGGAGTTTAGCAGAAGGGATACTCTGTACCTACTGAGGACCTCACAACAGCAGAAATTTTCCGAGGACCTGAACTTCCTCAGAAACCCGCTTGGGGAATCTCTGCCCTATAGAGTTCTCACCTTGGATCTCTTTTTGGATCAGGATGGGTTAATACGATCCGCTGGATCAACCCATTTTGAATTCGAAGTGAAAAATCCCCTGTTGCTGGGCAAAAAACCTCATCTTACCCGGCTTATCATCCTGTAATGCCACAGCAGATGTTCTCATCTAGGAGTGAGTTCTACTCTGGCAGAGGTCAGGTGGTGTGGTTACTGGTTCCCGCAAGGGAAGACAGGCAGTCAGGAGTACCTTAACATCTTGTTTCCAGTGCAAAAGATACAATTCCAGATCAATTTTCGCGTGGAATTTATATTCCCATTTAGGAACACTGGATTCGACTACACCGGACACTTTAGATTGAAAGAATGATCCACTGAAAGAAAGATGTATTTGTTGTTGTCCACCTGCAATTGCGTGAGGGCTGTGCATATCGAGGTGGTCCCCATGCATTAGCATTCTGTACTTTTTTCAAATCCTTGTCAGGTTTACGAACTTGTATCACGTCCCCGAGACGCTTTATAGTGATAATGCGAAAACTTTTTTGGGTAGCGGAAGATTGTTCAGTCACCTTTCTCTCATGCAAGAATATCAAGCTAAGTTTGGGAACTGCAACATTAAGCTGAAAATTATTCCTTTGTTTTCTGCTTGGTATGGAGGTACCTGGGAGCGTAACATTCAAACATTGAAATCGTGCTTTGACACTTGTCACAGACGTCCAGAGAGCTGTGAACGACCGACCTCTAACATACCAAGAATCCTCCGAAAGACAATTCGTTGCCCTCACCCCGAATATGTTCTTGAGAATCGAGAAGAGGCCTGGATTGTTGCTGAAAGTAAAGAGAGATGAGCTCCCTACTGAGGCTCCTCCAAATGGGTAAGGTGTGATTGAACGCATGGAGCTCCGGAAGAAATGCTTGGATCGATTCCGGGAACTTTGGTACAAGGAGTATCTTCTTGACCTTAGTGGGAAGAACCCAGGACGATCGAGGGTACTATTCCAGAACCGCCTCCGAAAGAAGGATGTAGTCAAAATCTCTCTTAAATCACGCCCCTTTTGGATGTTGGGCACGACTGTCGACCTCCTTCCGGGAAAGGATGTAGTAGTAAAATCTGCTTGTGTCATGCAGGGGGATGGACATGTAAAGGTCCATGGAGCTTTCCCGTAGTTTCAATGATCCGGGGGAAATTGAGACTAATTGTCCTGCTTTCCGCCCCGCAGTAGCCTCTGGTAGCAGCAACAATAACAGTGAACTAAGTTGTGCTGGCTCACCTGTCTGTGGAGACGAGACCATTTGGCTGTTCCCTGCTTGTGGTGCGCCTCAAGAAGAGGAGGATATGATTGGATGTGACTCATGTGATGTGTGTCGGTGTTGAAGAACCTCCGCCAGTGAGACAGAAATGGTATTTCCCGGACTGCGGTCCACTGAAAAGACAAAGAGGTCGTCCTAGTCTACTTCCTGTTAAAACAAAAGATTGGTTCTGGGTATGACCAAAATCTACATCAGACAGCGGTCTAGGCTAAGGGACAGAATGAAGGTGCCCTGAATCACTGTTACCTTCAGGTGGCTGGTGACTGTAGCCTGGCGCCTGTTAGTCTCCTATCGGGATTACGGTTCTTCCTTATTGTTTCCTTTTCTCTCTCTCTCTCTCTCTGTTGTTACCAGTGTGTCGGAAGTAATGAGGACTTACCAGGGTGAGGAAACCGTATGGGGGTTCTAGGGCGCGAGTGCCTCATTATTTCATTGTTATTCAAGAGTGGCAGGATGAGGGGAAGGTGGAGGTTACATGATAAAAGACCTTCCCCTCGTTAGTAGTAGGCTGTCTAATTTTTGACAGGAATCCATTTGTTAGCTGACCTAAGCGGAGCGGGTCGCAAAGGAAGGACATTACCTTTTGCAAACCGGCTCACTTCGATATGTCGAATTAATTTTCGACAAATATCTTATTAAATATTTTTAACTGTCTTTCTTGTATTCAGTAGTCCTTTTGAGTGTTAAATTCACCAAAATTTTTCTACATTATGTATTCGGAAGATTTCATCTGCCTCTTTAAAATTGTGGGCAGCAGTTTCTTGCAGGTCTCATTTTCCTTAAAATTGGAAAACTTTCTCAGATAATTGGCCCATGCTATTCTCAGAATTTGCCGATGATTTCGTAAATTTGTTGCTTTAAGTTATTTTTTTCATCTTTTAGAAAATTGTCCAACATTCGCTGCCATGTATGAAATTCCATATTAAACATCAATCAAACACTCTTTTGTCTTCTGATGACATTTTATCTTTTTGTTATAGTTGAACATCCTGCCATCCCCGAGAACAGAATGCTCTACTTTATAAAAGACGGTAACGAGCAGTACGATGGAGAAAAAAGCTCTTAGGCATTCGCCTGACTGCTCTATGACACTGTCGGCTCTTTTCCTTCGGGTAGAGAGCGCTTTCTGCTTCCGAGCAGAGAGCACAAACCCAGTCGTGGTTCCGCCGAAGGGTAGAACCACGACTGGGGAAAAATAGACAGACATTTTTTGGCCCGGCTATATGGCCGGGAATACCCACTATAAAATGACCATGTGTCACATCTAGCCTTGCGTGGGATGGCTAGTAAATACAGAAAGGTCTTAGGCGAAGGCATTCACTATTCGATAGTCGATTCCACTCCAACCCGTGGCTTGCCTATATGTGTATTATTGTTAATTGTACCTTAGTACAATAAATCTGTATTTCATATTCCTGGTGTGGAGTTCCATTCTTCAACTGATCATTTTATACTTTATTCCTTTTCGGGATATAACACCTTTAATACATTGCTTAGTTTTTGAAAGGTATGTTTTACTGTTCGTTTTCGGATTTCGGTGTCAGATCTATTAGTTCTGAAATTTCTTGATTTTGTCTTTCACGTTATATAAAGCGCATCAATGTGAAATATTTAAGAAAAAAAATGAAAAGACGACCGGGAAAGAAAGCGATAAAATCAAGTTGAATAGAAGTGACAGGTGTCAATTGAGTAGTATGGAAGAAAGTTGCCATTTTGCGATGACGGATTGTCTTGCTTAGCCGAGAGGATATAAACAAATATGAATATTTAAATATATTGTTGTGATATGATTGGTTATAGGACCTAAGCAAGAGAATAGAAAAAAAAAGGAAGCGGATGTACCCGTGCGGCCATTTTGTATTTGATTTTTTTGTGCCTTTGAGTAACTTGTCAGCCTTTATGTATTGTCGGAGATTTCTTTTCAAGAATTTTTATTCACAAGATTGTGAAAGATCTTATTGAACGCAGACAAAGGGTTTCATCCGGATTGACACAGACTAACATCTTTTGCTTCGAAAATCCTACCCTAAATGTGGGATGTTTATTTATTTCTTCTTGTCATTGAAAAAAAAAAGACAACATGGAAGTCAGTAAAGCGGTTAAGGCCTTGTTTAGAAACCAATTTAAAAAAGGGTTGTAAAAAGCGGGAGGCAGAAAAAATACAATTAAAAAGCGAATGGAAGAGTAAAATAACGGAAAAAAATGGAAACAATTGAGAGAGAAAGAAAAATGGAGTGAGAGAGAAAGAAAGAAATAAAGAAAGAAAGATCGAGGGAGAGAGAAAGAAAGAAAGAAAGATGGAGTGAGAAAGAAAGAAAGAAAGAAAGAAAGAAAGAAAGATGGAGTGAGAGAGAAAGAATGAAAAAAAGAAAGATGGACTGAGAGAAAAAGAAAGAAAGAAAGAAAGAAAACAGGAAAAAAGAAAGGAAGATGGAATGAGAGTGAAAGAATGAAGCAAAGATGAAGTGAGAGAGAAAGAATGAAAGAAAGATGGAGTGAGAAAGAAAGAAAGAAAGAAAGAAAGAAAGAAAGGAAAGAAAGAAAGAAAGATGGAGAGAGAAAAAGAAAGAAAGAAAGAAAGAAAGAAAGATGGAATGAGAGTGAAAGAATGAAACAAAGATGAAGTGAGAGAGAAAGAAAGAAGGAAAAAAGAAAGAAAGATGGAATGAAAAAGAATGAAAGAAAGATGGAGTGAGAGAGAAAGAATGAAAGAAAGATGGAGTGAGAAAGAAAGAAAGAAATAAAGAAAGAAAGAAAGAAAGATGGAGTGAGAGAGAAAGCAAGAAAGAAAGGAAAAAGAAAGATGGAGAAAGAAAGATAGAAAGAAAGATAGAAAGAAAGAAAAAAGAAAGACAGAAAGGAAATAGAAAACGAGATGGAGTGAAAGAGAAAGAAAGAAAGATGGAGTGAGTGAGAAAGAAATAAAGTAAAGAAAGAAAGAAAGAAAGAAAGAAAGAAAGAAAGAAGAAAGATGGAGTGAGAGAGAAAAAAAGAAAAAGAAAGTGATAGAGTGAGAGACAGAGAAATAACGAGAGAGATGCAGTGCGAAAGAGAAAAAGGAAGATAGAGAGATGGAGTGAGAAGTAGAAAAAGTGAGAGATGGAATGAGAGAAAAAACGAAAGAGAGATGGAATGAGAGAGAAAAAGAATAACATGGAGTGATAAAGAGAGAAATAAAGAGAGACATGGAATGAAAATAAGATATATATATATATATATATATATATATATATATATATATATATATATATATTAATTCAGATACTTTAATCCAAGCAAAAAAAGCAGGAAGGTAAATTCCAAAAACCCGATCCTAATTAATATTAAAAATTTTATTTTAATATTAAAAAATGATACAGGAAGAGAGCTCCATGTAATAAAATATTACAGAGCAAATATAAATTAAAAAAGGATTAATTCAATGATGTTGAATGACCATTTCGATATGAAAATCTCCACGGGGGATAACACATCACCTCAGCAACAGAAAAAAAAATCTTTTAATATTAATTAGGATCGGGTTTTTGGAATTTACCTTCCTGCTTTTTTCGCTTGGAATCATATCGAAATGATCATTCAACATCATTGAATTAATCCTTTTTTAATTTATATATATATCGAGTGAAAGAGAGAAAGAAAGAGATTGAATAAAAGAAAAAGAGAGAGAGATGGAGTGAAAAAGAGAGTGCGAGAAAGAAACAAAAAAAACAGATGAAATGAGAGACAGAAAGATAGAATGATATGCAGTGAGAGAGAGAAAGAGAGAGAGAAAGAGGAATATAGAGGGAGAGATGGAGTGAGAGGTAAAGAAAGAGATAGAGATAGAATGAGAGAGAGAGAAAGAAAAAGTAGGAATGAAATAAAAATGAGAGTGAAATCAAATGAGAGAAAGAAAGAAAGAAAGAAAGAGATCGATATAAAGTGAAAGAGAGAGAGATATTGAGTAAGAGAGAGTGCGAGAAAGAAAGAAAGACAGAGAGAGATGGAGTGAGAGACAGAGAAAGACAGAGACAGAGATGTAGAGATATAGAGAGAAATACTCGGATTCTGTGTCATTCTCGAACTTCGCCCACCCCCCCGGAAACCCGCTACCCTGAGTAGCTCTTGTGCTTTATATTGTGTGAACAACAGTACATAACTGATATATGCAGTGTAATCAAGAAATGGAACAAAATGTCAAGCATTTTTGTTTAGTGCAATCGTACACTACCCCTGAGAAATATTTCAAAACTGTTAACGAGGATTCGTCAACTAGAACATATCGTGATACCCGAATGTTACGCACGAGATACGAATCAGGGTATGTCCGTCGGAAATCTTTTGACACGTTTCAGACATTTAGCTTTTACTTGTGAGTTTTAGTGGATAAATTTCTTTTTGGCTTATCGAACTGTTGAATGAAACCATCTCGCTATATAAAGAGGTCTAAGTGTCTCGGACTATAGTGTTAGCCGTTACTATCATTGCAAAAAATAAAGTGTGAATATATGAAATACTATTTCAAATAAAAGATTCAGCCTGGGATATCGTGTTATGGTTGTGGCAATAAATGGCATATAACATGAGAACGATGTCCAGCAAAAAGGGCGTTATATTTCGAATGCCATAGGAGGAATCATTTTTCAAAAAAGCATAAAAAGACCCAGCGGAAAAAAAAACAAAAAAACAATAATGCTAATTGTAAGTATAAGATGTATGAAACAGTAAAATAACCGTTCTGTCATTAACTAGAGTTTGGAGTTTTGGTTAACTGCATATCAACACCTCTGTGGGTTATTTAATGCCAAAAAGGTAGGGTTTTAAGGTATTTTTTTTAGATGTTCAGTTGAAAGGTTGATTTAGTTAGTGCTGTGGGTTTCTCCGCTGTGCATGTAATAATGGACCCGACTTAATGCACATATACTCCTGCCATGGAAAGAACAGTAGTCGAAGTCGGCATTTGCCTCTGCTACTATGACACTGTCAGCTCTCTGCCTTTGGGTGGAGAGCGCTCTCTACCTTCGAGCAGAGAGCACTAACCCAGTCGTGGTTCCACCGAAGGGTAGAATCACGACTGGGGAAAGATAGATATTTTTGGTCTGTCTATATGGCCGGGAAGACCCACATTAAAAAGACCTTGTGTCACATCTCGCCTTAAGTGGGAAGGTGAGTAAATACTGTTGCAGTTGGCAGTAGAGAGTATTCATAGAGATTCTTTACAGTTATCGGAGAGTGCCGGAACTGTTACGTAAGTTACCGAAGATACCCAGAGACGAGACTAGCTCTGAGCTCCACTCAGCTAGAATAATCTACACGGATATACTATTTCCAACGAATTCACTTTAAGACTTGTATATATTTATTTCTTACTAATAGTATTCCTGGATTTACTAACCTGTGTTCAAGTTTGTATATTACGTTTAATATAACCTACTTTTCTATCTCTATTTCTGTTTTTGTTGTTCATTATTTTGTGCGGTTCCTCATCGAACGACTTCACTTCAAGACTTATATATATATTTCTATTAATAGTATTCCTGGATTTACTAACCTGTGTTCAAGTTTGTATATTACGTTTAATATAACCTACTTTTCTATCTCCATATCTGTTTTTGTTGTTCATTATTTTGTGCGGTTCCTCATCCGGAATCTGCAATAGTTAGATTTTGATGAAAAATTGTATCTACTTTTTTTTTTTAACTTTTTATTTTTATTTTAGAAAACTGAAAATATCTTCTGGCTTTGTATTTAAAAGTGTATTACTGGTAATAATATTTTTTCTTTCAAAAATGTAAAAGTCTATTTTTATACTTTCTTAGTGTTTTGACCCCAGTTTGGGGGGTGCTAAGTATCTACCCATAGCTGGGACCCTAACAGGTGCTACCACTCCAGATCATGGTGAACCTGGGAACAACAGCAATTAAGAGGTGGTTCATTGCTCCTCACAACCTCGTAACCAGAGTCCTTGCTACCGTCATACCCAGGACCAAATTAACTGGAATAGATCTCGGAAAACTTATACATATAAACTAAAGATAAACGAGATTTGTTTCGGGATTGCTAGGGAGATGATGACAGGCGACAGATAATATGTAAACAGAAAGCTGAAGTAGTATTGTAATAGCGAATGATGCCTTCCAGAAGTTAAAATATGTATAAAGAAAGAGGAAATTATGCTAGAAACAAAGCAAAAAAACAAAAAAAACAAAACATGAATAGATTACAGATCTATGTAATATCAGTTCTTAGATTACAGTGAATGTTGAACAATCTAAACTTATTTATGAATGGAACTTTGTGTGTGTGTGTGTGTGTGTGTGTGTGTGTGTGTGTCTGTGTCTGTGTCTGTTATCTATAGACTCCAAAATGGCTGAATCGATTTTCTTGAAAATTTACACAGTTGTACTATAAGCGTCTGCGAGTGTTCTTAGCTAGGTTTTGTGTCGAGGTACCCCCGATAAATATCGAAAATCGATAATTGAAAAAATCGGGTTATAGAAGGAGTGGTCCGATTTGAATCAAATTTGATGCACTCATAGACAAAGACATAAGAAACAATATTCAGAAGTTTCAAGATTGCAGTTCTTACAATAGTGCAGAATATATATATATATATATATATATATATATATATATATATATAAAAGGCAAGATGTTTGTGCGTGTGTCTGTTTATCTGCCTGTATGTCTGTATTTTTTTCAGCCCTTTCATTTTAGTTTTTGCTTCGAGTTTGGCTCAAAGTAGGTATAATTGTAGTTCTTAGTCTCAGCCATGATACCATTTACTCAGAGGACTTATTTAGCCTTCAAAATTCAGTTTATGATGAAAAAAACTTATTTGATATCGATAGGAAGAAATCAAAATTTGACTTACATCCATTCATTTTCTTTTCAGTCTACGTTTTCGCTTTAACTGGAAACAACTACTGCTTTTTAGTCTTTCGTGCCGACGTTCAAAGTGTCTGCGCTCCAGGACCATGGATTAGTTTTAAAGCTTTCATTACACCCGAGCAACACCGGGCTATACTTCTAGTTTCCTCATAAATGAAAGAGAGGTAACAAAGATGTAGTTTTATAGTTTGATATCGATACCAGAAAATCAAAATTTGACTTACATCCATTCATTTTTCTTTCAGTCTAAGGTTTTGCTTTAACTGGAGGATGACGAGAATGCCGGAGATCGAAACTTGTGAGCAAAGAGAAAATTTTAAGAGGAATAGAAATTAAAAAGAAAACCTGTACTTGAAGTCGGATAGATGCGGCTGAAATTTCTAGAACACAAAAAGAGGAAAGATCATTTAGAGAATTTAACACTCACAGGACACGTAGGATTCAAAAGGACAGAGAAAAACAAGAAAGATAAGTTGTGGCACTTAGTTGTGGCACAAGGCCAAAATATGAAATACCCAGTGAGGATCGAACTCACTACTTAGTTGTAATAGGCTCTAGCGAGACAAGCTTGCTAACCATTACACCACGCTGAGGTGCACCCCCCTCGAAAAGATAAGAGATACATGAGTATCGAGTAGAAAAAAGATGATAATTGACGTTGCATTTTTAAAAAAAATGGAGATTGTAGCTATCAGGGAACCAAGCGAATGGAAGTGAGATCCACCAACGGGAAGCGCGAGAAAAGAAACTTTTAGAATAAAAGAGGAGGTTACATTTAAGTATTTCTACGGTAAAAGGGTGGAACCTTGCGAATAAATACACGTGGTCGGGGTATCAGAGAAAATCATTGTAGAAAAGACAGAGGGAAGCCGCATCACATCGGTGAGAAAGTGACTGAAGCCGGGCTGCCAATTCAGGATCGATTATATTGCAGATCCTCCTTTCGATTTTGTTAAAAACGTCAAGATGAATAGCAGTAGCACTCGGCCATATATGGCAACGATATTCAACGCATGGACAAATGATAGATGTATAAATGTGCACAATGGATTCTGACGAGAAAAACTTCCTAGCTCGAAACAGTTAACCAACCTTCCTTGTAGTAGATGCAGCTATGGATTCAATGTAGTCAATCCATTTGAGGTCATTTGAAAGAGTGAGAAACTGTTAGAGTAGAAGAAGAGGTTACATTTAACTATTTCTACGGGAAAAGGGTGAGTCCTTGATGTCAATCTAGTAACAGGAGTAAATACATGTGGTCGAAGTGTCAAGATAAAAATCTCGTCAGTTGCCATTAAAATACCTGTAGAAAAGACAGGGAGAAGCCACATCACGTCGGTGAGAAAGTGACTGAAGCCGAGATGCCAAGTCATTTTCGATTATATTGCAGATCCTCCTTTGGATTCTGTCGAGAAGCTCAAGTTCAATAGCAGGAGCACGGTCGAGTAATAGATTCATAAATGTGCAAAATGGATTCTGATAAGAACAACTTCCCGGCTCGACACAATGAACCAACATTCCTATCATTAGATGCAGCTATGGATTCAATGTAGTCATTCCATTTGAGGTCATTTGAAAGAGTGAGGCCCAGGAAGCGCAGTGCGTTGTTCTCCAGAAGACTGGCGTCATCCATTCTGATTGTAAGCAGGAATGATTCTTTAGGGTAGTTAATGAAAAGCAGCTTTGTGTTGGACGTATTAACATTTATTAGCCATTTCCTACCCCATTCAATAACAGATTGGAGGTTCTTTTGAAGTGCAGGAGCCATTTTTATTTTTATCAGCTTTGGCAGACTTCTTACAAAGATGGCCGTAAATGGTGGTGTTTTCTACATAAATGCCAACCTGGGTATTGATTATATCAGGAAGATCATTAATGAAAATAAGAAAAAGTGTAGGACTTAGGATGGAGCCTTTATGGACGCCCGCGTTTGGATGAAAGGATCTGGCCATTCAAAACAACCTCCATTTGACGATTTGATAGGAACGATTGGATTAAATTAAACAATCATCTACAAATACCATAGCTCTGGAGCATGTACATGAGGCCGGCATGCAAAACCCCGTCAAATAATTTCGTGATATCAAAAGCAACAGCTCGAGCTCCACTGTTTTTATCAAGAGCCTGTATATATATTCGGTGATGGTCGTTAGCACATTAGCGGTAGACCTGATGAAACGGAAACCATATTATTTGTTAGAGAGAAAGTTGTGATATATGAGATGCCTAACTATTTTAGCATTGATAATTGCCTCGAATAACTTGCCAAAAAGTGGTTAGAGGCTAATAGCGCGATAATTAAAAGGGTCAGAGGGCTCCACAGTGTTCTTAAAAACAGGAACTACAGAAGAGGACTTCGAACAAGCTGGAAAGCAGGAAGAAGTGAATCAATAGTTATAGAGTTTGTAGAAGACTGGAGCCAGCTCAGGGAGCCAGCTCAGGAGCCAGCTCAGGGAGCCATTTCTTTAGAATGATGGCTGTAATTTCATCACCTCTGCTTGCCTTATGAAAGTCAAGCTTAGAAATTATGTTGTAGATCAGAGATGTGGTTATATATATATATATATATAACTCAACTGAGCTTCAGTTCTATGTGGAAAATTGGGTTGGAGTACTCCAGACAAGTCAAGAAATCGGGAAGCCAAGTTTGAATTCTAGTTGAATTAGATGCATTCAATTACGCCCAAATACACTCGGGAAGGTATCAAATCATCTTTTCTTCTTCCAGCTATGAGGTAAATAGCAGGGTATATTGGGTTCCCTAGCCTTGATTGGCAACAAGTCTTGCGCAGAAAAAAATGGCAAATACAGCAGAAAAAATCATGAATCGAAATAGACATGATCGCCCAAGTGTGTATCACGTAAGACACTATACTGACTGACTGATTGGAATGATCCAGAACCCATATGGGCAGCAACCCCCCTTCATGGACAGAAAATGTGAGCAACGACGAGGTTTTGGAGGGGATGGATAAAGGAGGGCTTGGAGAATCTGATGCTCATGGAATGGATATAGAGAAGGAGAGTCAAAGAAAAGCGTGACATACTTGAAAGACTTTGTCGACAAATGGCTGAGCAGAGCTTGAGAGAGATAACAAGAGTTAAGAGTTACAAGGAATAGGAAGATGTGAAGGACCATGAGAGCCTACGTCCCGAAGGGACACAGCACACTTAAGAACTAGATCCCTTGGAAAGTGTGGATTATCTAACATTTATCAGAAATTGGATCCAGCGAGCCGAGTTCAAATTAAATACAACGAATTCAACTAGAATTGAAACTTGGCTCCCCGATTTCTCATACCGAGCCGATATACATTGCATCCCCACGCACATCCGCTTCCTAAATACGTCACAGTTAGTTAGACTCAGTCGGTTAAGTGGTACACGCTTTGGGCGATCATGGCTCGAAAGAGACATGACTGACTGGGCAGAAGATTATCCCGCAGTAGGTTGCCATTGCTTTCTGCGGTAGACTGGTTGCCGACCAAGGCTATAGAACCCAATCTGTCCTGTTATTTGACTCATAGCTAGAGCGGAAAGAAATGTATTATATTATTATGTAGTAATTAGTGATTAGTAATTAGAAGAGACGGATTAATACCTTTCCCAAGGGTATTTATGCGTAAGTTAATGCCATGAATTTAACTGGAATTCGAACTCGGCTCCCCGATTTATCGTTCCGAGTCGATATCCACTGCACCACAACGCACATCCTCATACTACACTTCAGAAAAAGACACGTCAGACCGAATTTTTCTTTTGCTTTTCATTGTCTCTTCTTCTCCCTATTCGTCCCGTGAGCATCAGATTCTCCAAGCCCTCCTTCCTCACGACCTGTTTCAGCAACTTCAGCTGCCTTTTCTTGATGGAATATATATTTGGCATGTATTGTTTGTATCATTGCTCTATTACACTTGGTTCTGGATTTCTACGAACAACTCACAATGACAATCGTCTTGACAGACAAGGACGAACAAGAACAAGTATATATAAAATTATAATCTTACATTTTTATTCTTCGTCGGTACGGTTATGTGGAGTAGTAGGGTAGCCGAGGAGAGATCACAAAGGAATTACCGGGTAGTCGTTAGCCAGGTGAGCGTACTCTGTTCTCTCTCTTTCTCACTGTGTTCACTTCTCTTCTGCTGTTCTTCCTTATGTTCTTCTCCCAGAGACCCCAGACCTATAACCCAAAATTCTTACTCAGTTTTGCTTTTTCAGGTTGTCGCTTTATTGATGTCATCCACAGCCAGGTACATCTGTCAATCATTTTTGCCACCTATCGCCTTTCAAGTCGGTTGTCGCCTATGTTTTCTGCCTTTGACACCCAGCGCCACTATTCACGGCCGGAATATACTTTTGTTAATCATATTTTTGTCGGTCAAGTTAATAATATTACTTGGAAAAAATCGACTTGAAATGTTGCCAGTCTTACAATTGTGCCTAACCAAGGGATGGAACTTGTTAAGTTTCTGAAACATTTTGACTAACAACAAACTGGAAAGCTACGCATTCACCAAACCCAAGGCCCAACAGCCATTGAAGGTCGAGATTGGTGTAACAGCGTCCTAGGTGGAAGTGAGAAATGCATTTCATGGTGATATGAAGGGTAGTTAAGATTTAAAGACAAAGTGTTCAGAGAAGTATCCTCTCGGGAGTCTGCTTCATAGAGTAACAAATCTAAGAAAAAAACTGAGTGAGTGTTATGGTGCCCTCCTACGAGGAATGGACTATTCATGTTATTATGTATAATTACCTGCGTGACTTCCGGTAGGCAGTTACCGGCAGTTAAGTGTGCAGTTAAAGCCAGCTACGATTCAGGCAATATGCAGCGTAACTATTACCGTTCGAACTTATTTCTAGTTACTTGTTACTAACACTATCTTTGTATATATTGTTCTTGTTATACTAAGACACTGTTTTGAAGCTAACTTCTGTGTTCCATATGTTACTTCCGACCAAACTACAACTTTGCGGCAAAGTTTCGCCACAACAATTTCACAACAAATGCTAATAATTTGTCGACGAAGAAATTAGAACTTCTTTCTTATCAAATGAAATTCGAAGACAATGATTCGATCCCGTGTAGGCGCGTATTACCCGAGAAGTAGCGTAGGAAATTGGTTTTATGGTAAAAAGAAAAAGAAACCCAGTTCATCACCGACAAAACATCTTTAATAGCTTAATAAAAATTACGAGAATTTATTTGATTGATTCCTATTACCACGTCCCAAAACGAACTAATATGGTACATCCTTTCACAAAACTGTTGATTATGGGTCTCCTCCACGTTTTTTTTTTTTAATCGTATTGCCTAAAGCAGGGCATTTTACTGCCACTGTTGGACAGGGGGTTGCATAGGAAGAAAGTTATCAGAAAGAGTGACAGGTTATAGTGGGTGTCAGGAAGTGGGTAAAAGAAGGATGAGAATACTGATGAGAATGGAGTGGACGGATAAGGGAGCATGTGAGAAGGGAGGCAGGTTAGTTAGATAGGTGATGACTATTGACTTTACCTTTACATTTTTGGAGTTTGTAGCTGTCGGGGAAGCAAGTAAATGGAAGGGAATTCCACAGGCGGGAAGTGCGAGAAAAGAAGCTGGTGGAGTAGAATTTGCGTTTACAATTTATTGGTTTCATAGTAAAAGGGTGGGACCTAGTTGCTAATCTTGTGGCTCGAGGAAATTCATATATAGGGGGCACCAGTGAGCTAAGTTCATCGGAGCAGAAGCCGTGAAAGTATTTGTAGAAGAAATAACATAATTCCTGTATGTTATTGTTCTTTTTTTATAATCAACTAGCAGTATAGCCCGGCGTTGCTCGGGTGTAATGAATATATATATATTATCGATTTTCTGCACTATTGTAAGAACTGCAACCTTGAAACTTCTGAATATCTTTTCTTATGTCTTTGTCTATGGGTATATCAAATTTGATTCACATCGGACCACTCCTTCTATAACCCGATTTTTCGATTATCGATTTTCGATATTTATCCGGGGTACCTCGACACAAAACCTAGATAAGAACACTCGCATACGCTTATAGTACAACTGTGTAAATTTTCAAGAAAATCGGTTCAGCCGTTTTGGAGTCTATACGTAACGGACACACACACAGAGAGAGAGAGAGAGAGAGAGAGAGAGAGAGAGAGAGAGAGAGAAAGTTCTATTTATAATTAAGTTTAGATTTAAACCGAGAAAAGCGATGATGCCATTAAGATTCAAGGAGCTACTGGGAGTGAAAGAGAATAAGAAAACTTAAAAGGAACATCTACTCCTGTTCAGAAGACTGTGGAGGAGCATGAACTGGACGATAGGCGCATCTATCTACTCCCAGTCTTTGTTCTGTTACTAAAACTCTTCGAATATTGTATTCTATATTTTAACCTTTTTTTTATATATAATCATATCGCTCCAAGTAAGGCATTTTACTGCTACTGTTGAGCAGGGGCCTACATAGGAGGTATTTTCTGAGAAGGAGTGACAGGTTACAGGGGTGTCAGGAAGAGGGCAAAAAAAGGATGAGAATACTGAGTGGACGAAGAAAGAAACGCATATTTTAGGTAAATAAAATTTTCGTTTCGCCGTTGCTGAAGAAGCGAGGTTTTCTTCGTAGAAATGCTTATCCAACGGATTTGAATATCAAAACTTTTGTTTTATTTTTGTCTCTGTAAATAGAATGTAATATTTGCACCCTCCACCTTGATCAATTTTAATATTAATGAAGCTGAGTGAAGCCCTAATCCAATTTGAGAAAGAGAGCTATTTATATTGCACTGGAGCATCCTATTGTTCTTCTGTGGACAAGTCCATTGCATGGACTGTGATTGGCTGCTGGTTAATAAGTAGATTATATGTGTATATATACCGTCTTTATTCATTGCATTGTTGTGGGGACTGTATTGAGTTACAGTTTGCTTTATTGTTGTCAGCCAGCTGGACGCTAGCTGGGACCCTTACGCCGGTATGTGCTATTATTCTACACCACATATTGTCTGGTGTTCTTGCTATATATTTAGAAGTCCTTCATAAAGATAAATCCATAAAAGAATCGGCAATATTATTGGTTCTGACATGGTAATTTTTCCACTACCATAAACTTGTCTCCCTTTACGTTTTCTACAAATACTTTCACCCCAATTCGTCGGATAAGCTCCACACTATGAAACCTAGACTTTATGAATTTAATAGCAGTATTAGATCAGTGACGAGGTCTGATCAATTTTCAGTCGAGTTGGCTACATATAACCGTAAGTTCTACGCTAACAGCTTCTTTTTCCGCATTTCTCGCTTGTGGGACTCTCTTCCGACTCCTTGCTTTGTTCTTAAAAAAAATTTAAATGCAATATCAATTACTATCTACTCTTTTTTGTTCTCGTTCCTTCATAATGTTTTTGTTTTCTAATTCTCTCCACCCAGTAACCCGTTGTAGCTTAGCAGCTTTACTGCCTTGAATTTGATTGAATATTTCTACAAGTTCCATGATTTATTAAACGTAATTCGACCTCTTCCACGTACACAGATTATCCTCTAGCGAACGGATTAGCTGAATGCTTCTCAACTTTGGATTCAAGAATGGATTAAAGTAAATCCCCTGGGATTGTGAAACCCTTTTACTTTGTGTCTTAAATCCGTGTTGACTGACTCTTCAGTCATCGACGGACCAGGAATGTTGTTGATGCTTCTACAGTAAAGATCCAAATTCTTCAGAAGTTAAAATTGCTTTAAGAAAGAAAGTTTTATGTTGGGAATACAAGGAATCATGATGAAAGAATTTAAAATCTATTTTATCCTCCTTTTTGATGAAGGTATTGTTATAATCTTCCTAAAACCAAATTTTTTGATTCATGTAATACTGAGTGCCCATAAAGTTCCAGCATCTTTAAAAGCAGTCTTTGAGATTTGAAAAAGAAATCACTCAACCAGCGGCAAGAGCGAGGGAAAATTTACTCGCCCAAAATCATTTTACACGACCGACTCAATTTTCTTAACAGTCGCCCTACGTAAACATAACGTGAATCGCTGACGGAAAACAAAAAAATGAAATTTTAATTAAAATATCGAACGTGTTAGAAAGGATTTTAAAAATTAAAAAAAAAAGTAATAATAACAAAATTTGATCGGGGAGAAAAATAGGATAATATTTTTCCAAATGAGTTTCTAAAAATCTGTGGCGACAGAGACATTTTGGCTCCACTCTGTAAGCTTTAATTAAACGAATGTTTACACTGACCGGGAGGATAAAATCCAAGAGTTCAATAATGTCATTGTAGGTCATTCTAAGTAACTTGTGAATCTTCAATGGCATACTTTTAGGTTGTAAAAGGAATCCGATTTCCTTTTATTTTCAATCGACCGCGGGCGAGTAAAGCAATAAACTTTAATCGCCCAGTTAAGTTTTTAATCGACTGAGTCGATCGGGCGAGTGAAATCACAAAGACTGAGTACAAGTATTCATTTACTGCGCATAGACTCCGTAAATAGCTTCCGTTTCACTTACATACTCAAATAAACATACAATCCATAATTTTCACCAATAAACAAAGAAAAACTGAAGTCGACCTGAGCCTAAGAAAAATATATAAAACTCATCAAAAAGACTTCTCAGGCAGTTGGCTGGTACACTAACTACGATTCTCAACGTTCGTCGACAGAGACATTCCATCTTTAATGACACCAGCTAATGGCTTTCAGCAAAGTAAGGGCAGCCGAAAATGCCAAATACAGGTCGGGGATACTAGAATTAAGCAGGTACAAAAATTTAAATACATGGGAAGCGTTATAACAGAAGACGGAAAGTGCGACACTGAGATCCGAAGGCGGATTGGCATGGCGAAAGAAGCATTCCAGAAGCTGAGTAAAGTATTAAGAAACAGGACAATTTCGCTAGAAACAAGGAAGAGAGTACTGGATTGCTACTTGCTGTTCGTCCTTCAATATGGCAGTGAATGATGGACAATACCATCAAAGATGAAGGAAAAACTTGAAGCAACTGAAATGTGCTTCTACAGAAGGATGCTGCGAATATCATGGACCGAGCATGTGAGCAATGATGAGGTCTTGGAAATGATGGAAACAAAAAGGAAATTAATACTGAGCATCAGAAAGAGACAGCTGAAGTTCCTGGGACACGCAATGAGGAAGGAGGGCTTGGAGAATCTGATACTAACAGGCCAGATAATGGGAAAAAGACACAGGGGAAAGCAGCGGATAACATATTTGAAGGATCTAATCAGGTGAATGACGGAACGAGGATTGCATGGTGTAACAGGAGAAGGCGTGCTCAGAGCCACCAGGGATAGGGAAACGTGGAAAGACATGATCGCCTACGCCCTGAAAGGACAGGGCACATAGAAGAAGAAGAATAATTCACAAATCACCCTCCCTTCCCTACCATACGACTCTGCGAACGACTTTACTTATCTCTTTCTTTCAATGAGAGGCATTCACCCAGATTGATCATTCATTGTATTTTTTTGTTGTTAATGCACTTATTTATTTCCAAATCCTTCGTCTTATTTGTTCGGCAACCAGACGCTTAACAGTTTTTGATGATCTAAGAGGCCCTTGAAACAGCCGTGACAGCCCGGCTGGTGCGAATAGTCAGTTGCTGCTTAGACCATAACAAACATAAATGTGATAGTAGCAGTTTCGCTGAACACGACCACAACTTTCATAGGTCCTAAATAAAAAAAACAAGCCAATAATAAACGTGTTCCTCTTAGGGATGTTACTAGTAAAACCTTTTTTTATATTCCAGCATATTTAGAAGAGGGTGTGCTTTGTTGTGCAGTGAATATCGACTCGGAACGACAAATCGAGGGAGCCGAGTTCAAATTCCAGTCGAATTCCTTGCATTCACTTACGCACAAATACTCTTGGGAAAGGTATTAATTCGTCTCTTCCGTCCAGTTATGAGTTAAATAATAGTACAGATTGGATTCTATACCCTTGGATGTCAACCAGTCTACCGCAGAAAGCAATGACAACCTACTGCGAGATAATCTTCTGCCCAGTCAGTCATGTCTTTTTCCAGACATGATCGCTCAAGAGTGTATCACGTATGGCACTTAACTGACTGCATATATTAGTTGGAAACAAATAAAACTTCTCCTGGTTAAAAAGTGGGGATTGGATTTCTATTTTTATGAAGTAATAAACTGATCCCCCACTAATTACTACTTAATAATATAATACATCTCTTCCCCCTACAGCTATCAGTCGAATATCAGGACAGATTGGGTTCTATAGCCTTGGTCGGAAACCAGTCTACCGCAAAAAGCAATGGTAACCTACTGCGGGATAATCGTCTGCCCAGTCAGTTATGTCTCTTTTGAGACATGATCGCCCAAAGCGTTTATCACGTATGGCACTTAACTGACTAATTGAATAGTTTAAAACATGATTAAAGCTTCTACTGGGCATAAAGTGGGGGATCGGTTTTATATTATTATGAAGTAATAAACTGATCCCCGACTAATTCCTACTTAATAATATAATACATCTCTTCCCCCTACAGCTATCAGTCAAATATCAGTACAGATTGTGTTCTATAGCCTTGGTCGGAAACCAGTCTACCGCAGAAAGCAATGGCAACCTACTGCGGGATAATCGTCTGCCCAGTCAGTTATGTTTCTTTTGAGACATGATCGCCCAAAGCGTTTATCACGTATGGCACTTAACTGAATATTTTGAAGAAGAGAATATCCCGTTGATATTTCGCGTTCGAGTAGATGATGTTTGTTTGTTGGAATGTACTCGTTGATCATAACGGTTATGACATTTCCCAAGAACGTGCTGTGAAAAGAAGTTCCTATATAATAATGGTCATTATGGAAAAGATTTGTTAGAGGTTCAATCCTTGTTGGGGGCGGGTTCTTGGCCAGCTGAAATTGGTTAAAAGATCTGACTTAACAAGTACTGAGTGATTGTCACTTGGACCGAAGCCGGCAAACACGTGCCGTAAATTGACCGACGAAGTTAAAAGGCTTTTGTGCTCTAAGTATGTGTGTGTGGGGAGGGGAGTGGTTTGAATGATTGTCGGACATAAACATATAAATAAGATGGAAGCGGAAGTATTCCCGTGGCCATTTTGTATTTGACTGGAAGGATATGTGTGTGTGTGAGAGAGAGTGAGTGAGAGAGAGAGAGAGAGACAGACAGACAGACAGGCAGAGAGTTAAACTTATTTTTTTCGTATTTAAGTGAGTCATAATATAGAAAACCGTTTTGTTATTGTCTTCTTTTGACAGAATATGAAAAAAGCAAAGAATATAGATGAGATGGGGGTGGGTACTTTTAGAAAGGAAATCGAGTTGGGGTGGGTAAATCATAATGAAGCTATCAGGTGCAAACTACAGCAGAATTTATTGAGCGGCAATAGGTGTGGGTGGAGAATGAGTAAATGCGAGAACAATTGGATTAAAGATAGTTGCAATAAAAATAACTGAAATAGCGTATTAATAGAGAGAGGGAGAGAGAGGGAGGGAGTGAGTAAGAGGGAAAGACAGAGAAATAAATTAAAGACAGACATACAGACAGACAAACAGACGGCCAAAATAAAAGTCGCGGGAAAGAATGCCGGGCACTGACAGAATTTGTGTGCGCATGCGTGCACACATTTTCAAATTAGAATCAAAATAGATGACAAGATGCAGAAATAAATGTAAGGGTGGGAAGTACAAAAGAAAGAAAGAAAGAAAGAAAGAAAGAAAGAAAGAAAGAATAAAAAGAAAGAAAGACAGAATAAAAAGAAAGAAAGACAGAATAAAAAGAAAGAAAGAAAAAAAGAAAGAATAAAAAAGAAAGTAAGAAAGAGAGACAGAAAGAAAGAGCGAACCTAGTGAAACAAAGGGCGAAATGTTTGGAGGGAACAGAAGAGGAGGAGACAGCCAGAAAAACGAGTGGGAATTGACCTTCCCAACTATTTACGCAAACCCCCACCCCACACACACACACTACCCAAATCAGCGGTTGCGGTGGTCTGATGGCAGCAGTGGCGAAATACCAGCGCAATTGGCAACAATTTGTTTCAAATTAGTCTCCTGGAAAAACGAGACACGACTGACATCACGTGACAACTGGACCCCTAACCATAACCCACCGCCTGAGATACTCACGGCACCGTTTCAGACCTTCATTTATTTATTTATTTACCGATGCTATCTGGGATCCTCTGCCTAATTTTTTTGTGATTTGTGACCGTCGAAAATTTCAGTGTACATTAGAAATTCCCAACCTAGATCACGGAAACACGCGCACACGCACGCATAATTTTCTAAGTCAGTTTCAGACTAATCAGTTAAGTGCCATACGTGATACACGCTTGGGCGATCATGTCTCAAAAGAGACATCACTGATTGGGAAGAAGATTATCCTGCAGTAGGTTGCCATTGCTTCCTGCGGTAGACTGGTTGCCATCCAAGGCTTTTGAACCCAATCTGTCCTGTTATTTAACCTATAACTAGAGGGAAGAGACTGATTAATACCTTTCCCAAGGGTATTTGTGCGTAAGTGAATGCAAGGAATTCAACTGGAATTCGAACTCGGCTACCCGATTTCTCGTTCCAAGTCGATATCCACTGCACCACAACGCACATTCAAGCTAATAGCTAAATTAAACCAAATTTAGAATATTGTCTTATATAATAGGCTAAATGTATTGAGACGAAAGAAATTTAAATGTTTGGCACAGGGCCAAATTAGTGTGCAACAAACATAAGTACAATAATTCAGATTGGCTCTTCTTCTTCTTCTTCTTCTTCTTCTTCTTCTTCTTCTTCTATGTGCCCTGTCCTTTCAGGAAGTAGGCGATCATGTTTTCCACGTCTTCCTATCTTTGGTGGCTCTTAGCATGCTTTCTCCTGTTACACCTCGCAACACCCGTTCCGTCATCCATCAGGCCCTGCAAATATGTTATCCGCTGCCTTCCTCTGTCTCTTTTCCCTTTTAGATCTGGCCTGCCAGTATCAGGTTCTCCAAGCCCTTCTTCCTCATTGCATGTCCCAGGAACTTCAGTTGTCTATTCCTGATGCTCACTATTAATTTTCTTTTCGTTGCTATTCTTTCCAACACCTCATCCTTACACACATGCTCGGTCCATGATATCCGCAGCATCTTTGTGTAAAACCACATTTCAGCTGCTTCAAGTTTTTCCTTCATCTTCGATGATATTGTCCAACATTCACTTCACTGAGCAATATTCATTTCTGCGTGCATGTAAATTTTGAAAACTTTTTTTATTCTCTTCACCATTACAGGGATTTATTAATTGAAATCTAGATAAGGAACAAGGCGGAAATTATTAAGCACCTAGTGAGAATCAAACTCACTACTTGATAGTAATTGTCATATCAAGTCCAGCTTACTAAACCCAAGTGGACACTGAAGTTTGGGATCAACTATGAAACAACTTACGCATTACTCTTTTAATGAACAACTTATGCATTACTCTTCAGCAATGAATTGAGTTCTTTTGGTGACTGGCGTGTGTATACCTCTCTTATATGCAACTAAAAATTAAAATTTCCCTTCTTTGATTCTATACGCCTATGATTTAGGGGTTAGCGACTCCAACTGACACCAAATCGGTCGAGTTTCGATCCCAGCCAGAAGCAAGGTGATGTCTATCCACACTAATGAGCTGTGATACAGCGAAACAGGCTTGTATGTTGCTAACGAATATATATATATATGTATATATATATATATATATAGAGAGAGAGATAGATAGATAGAGAGAGAGAGAGAGAGAGAGAGAGAGAGCGGATATTATTTGGCTTACATTTTTCAGATTTTAGAATTTTCAGTGGCAGACCTTTTGTTTACACAAGAAATGAAGAGGCTCGCAGTTATCGTAGCTATAAACGCTGAACATAGCAATTTAGAAATAGCGAGATGTGTAAAAGTCTTTAGATTCTTCGTCTCCAAAGTTCTCCAGGAATTATAGGCCAAAGATGAAACTCTATATTCCGGATGCACTGGCACCATTAGAAAATCTGAATTTATTCGGCAAGTACAGCAAACGATTGATAGCAATCCCAGAAGATCCATGCGATTGATTGCAAAATAACACCATGTGTCAGAAGGAACAATCCGAAATGTTGTCCACGAAGACCTCAGATACAATTCTTATGGTCTTGGGTATGACGGTAAACTGCTTTCGGCAGCAAGGCCTCAGATTGGAAGGTTGTGAGAAAAATGGAACCACTTCTTAATTGCTGTTGTTCTCAGGTCCACCCTGACCGGGAGTGGTAACACCTGTTAGAGTCCCAGCTGTGGGTAAATAGTTAACCCCCAAACTGTGGTCAAAATACCATGAAAGTATAAAAATACACTTTTATAGAAATATATACATAAAAATAGACGTTTATAGAAGAATATACATTTTTGAAGGAAAATATTACCAACAATACATTTTGTAAGAAAAAAATTATTACCATAACACATTTTTGAAGGAAAAAAATTAATCTTAGCAAAACATTTTGATGTAATAAATATGTAATGAATATGCATACACCTTGGTAATGTGATTGGCTGGTGTCAGCCATAAATACAGACGAAGACGAGGACAGGAGATACGTCTACGTCTATTGACTACGCCTACGTCTCAGCATACTGCATACGACGAGTACCGTCCATTACGTCTACGTACTAGATTGTTCTACCCGGTTACATTTGCCGAAATCGCGTGCTACTTCGAATGATATATATATATATGTATATATCCCTTTTCGGAACATATCACATTTTTAAATACAAAACTAGAAGACATTTTCAGTTTTCTAAAATAAAAAAGGAAAAATATAAAATGTTCATCAAAATCTGAATAAATCAGCCTTCACACTATAACCGAACATTAAAAAAATACCTTAAACCCCACCTTTTGGCATTTAATAACACACAGTTGTTGAGATACCGTTAAACAAAACTCAAACTCAAACAAGTCTTATGTGATGAGAAAAAATCATTTTATGTCAAAAATGTTAAAGGAAAATCACCTTATCATATGTAAGAGGCTCTTAAACAAACTTCAAAAGAATTGAGATTTGGTTCTTCTCAGAGGAGAAAAGCTTTAACCATTTTCAGAAATAAACAGAAGAAATGCACAGACCCTTCACTAATTGGAGTAGATAGAGTAAACTATCGCCCGGTTCACACTCCATCCACGTCTATTGAACAGGTGAAGAGGCTCATCCCTTTTTCCCTGTTTAGAATGTGGTTTCCGGTTTTCTCTTTTCCAATCTTCTCACTTTTTTTTCTGAATTGGAGTAGATAGACTAAACTATCGGCCGGTTCACACTCCACAAACGTCTATTGAACAGGTTAAGAGGCTCATCCCTTTTTCCCTGTTTAGAATGTGGTTTCCGGTTTTCTCTTTTCCAATCTTCTCACTTTTTTTTCTGAATTGGAGTAGATAGACTAAACTATCGGCCGGTTCACACTCCACAAACGTCTATTGAACAGGTTAAGAGGCTCATCCCTTGTTCCCTGTTTAGCATGTGGTTACCGGCTTTCTCTTTTCCAATCTTTTCACTCTTTTCTTTTTTTTTCAATTGGAGTAGATAGACTAAACTATCGGCCGGTTCACACTCCACCCACGTCTATTGAACAGGTGAAGAGGCTCATCCGTTGTTCCCTGTTTAGCATGTGGTTACCGGTTTTCTCTTTTCCAATCTTTTCACTCTTTTCTTTTTTTTTTCAATTGGAGTAGATAGACTAAACTATCGCCCGGTTCACACTCTACCCACGTCTATTGAACAGGTGAAGAGTCCCATCCCTTGTTCCCTGCTTAGGATATGGTCTCCGATTTTCTTTTTTCCAATCTTTTCACTCTTACGTAGCCCCCTGCACATCAGTGGCGCTATCGCCTCGCTCGGGGTAATATGATTAAAAAAAAGAAAAAAGAAAAAAGGATTAATGTATACAAGATTTTGAGCAGTGTCATGGTTTTGGGGGTTGTCAGCAATGAAGGACATGTAATGATTTCTCACAGTCTAAATAAATCGCCTGACGAAACCGAGAAGGTCGGGTCGAAACCATGTAAGCGTAAAGCGGCCGATCTCTATATAATTGCCACTACATGGATGTTGTACAATGTATTTTATGTAGAAAAAAAAAGTCTCAGACCTTTTCTTTTCCATATTAGCGATCCCTGCCCGCAACCATTTGTTCCTTCCTACGAAAAGAAGAGACGGTATATACAAAATAAACAAACTATCCCAGGTTTTGCATATGTTAATCCTAAAGTGCCTTTGCATGACTGCTGACTGGTTTATCACAGCCTCTGCCAGGACATCATTTGCATTCTTTATTAACCAGACTTCAAAAATGACATCAAGGGAAACTTAAATGTCACACCATGTCCACATAACATAATTTCACTACCGATATCTCAGTGTTCGTTTAGATCAACCGAGTTTCAGCTGAGAGTTATTTCATCATCATCAACGTCGTCATCATCACCATTAGTTACATGTATTCGTAGGGTCGTTACGCAGATAAGCACGTGACGAGTTCCATACACATATCTAGCTGAAAGTCACAGATGTAATGCTTAATGATTCTTGGTCAAGTCGGTTTGGCGGAGGTCAAATCCAAATTGATGGCTCAACTTGCTCGTTGATTACTCTACGGGTACACGACTGCGCCATCCTCTTCGACCAAAAATCTGTACAAAATTGATAGTCTGTGATCAATGCAAGCGCCTCTCATGACTCTTTTCTCGATCATATCCTATTTCTGCTTTCTATCAGCGAAAGATTGTTAATATCGATAAAGACAATATCACCGCTTAAAGGCGCACATCCAAAAATCTAGATGACTAAAGCCTGTCAGATGATCTACGCTCTGATCTAACTCAAATGGCTGGTGACATTCAATATTTCCAGAACCAAGTTAGTAACGTTTAATCATCGTAGATCAAACTTGATTATCTCCAATCAGAAAATGCAGTTGTGTTCCCAATAAAGCTTATTACCTCCAACCTCTATCGGGAATCAAGCTCACCCAAGTGAAAATCATATCGGTGGACTATCCATTATTAAAGACGGTCGATATATAGCCGTTACCTTGAACTTCTCCCCAAATTACCTGATGGATCCTGATATACTTTATATATCAGTCAATTAATTTTCATACGTGATAAACATTCGGGCGATCATGTCTCGAAACAGACATAACTAACTGGGCAGAAGATTTTTCCACGGTAGGTTATCATTACTTTCTGCGGTAGACTGGTTACAAACCAAGGCTATAGAATCCAATCTGTCCTGTTATTTAACCCATAGCTTCAGGGAGAAGAGACGGATTATATTATAATATTAATAAGTAGTAATTAATGGGAATCAGTTTATTATTTCATAACAATAGAAAACCGATACTCAAATTTATGTCCAGTAGAAGATTTAATTAGGCTTCCAACTACCGTATTCAGTCAGTCAGTTCAGTGTTATAGAAGATTTTCTCGCAGTAGGTTGCCATTACATTCGGTAGTAAACTGGTTACCAACAAAAGCTATAAAACCTAATCTGCCCTGCTATTTAATCCATAGCTGGAGAGAGAAGCGATTAATACATACCTTTCTCAAAAGTATTTGCACGGAAGAGAATGCAACGAATTCAACTGGAACTCGAAATTTGTCGTTCCGAGTCGACATCCACTGTGCCACAACCCACAACTCTTTATATTTACAAGAGCCTGATCAAAGCCAAAATAGAGTATTCCTGCCATTTATAGGCAGCAGGAGACCAATCTTCACTCTCCAGCCTTGACAGAGTTCGAAATTGTTTACGCGACCTTGTGAGGAATTAACTATATTTCAGCTCTTTCAACCGCTTTCACAGAGGCGAAATGTTACTCGTTACTTTCTCGTGGCGTATATTCAAGTGAACTACACACCATACTGCCACCAGTTTAGACCGTCATGTCTAGGACCCGCTATGTCACTTGAAATCACCTCATTCAATTTGTATTCCATAGAAGAGAGTACTGGATTGCTATGTGTTGTCGGTTCTTCAATATGGCAGTGAATACTGGACAACATCTTCAAAGATGAAGGAAAAACTTGAAGCAACTGAAATGTGGTTCTACAGAAGCATGGTGGGTATAAAGTGGGGGATCAGTTCCATATTACAATCAATATATAAACTGACCCATCACTTTATGGTCACAGTAGTTCTTTTACATTTATATTCCTGAGATCCAAAAGCACCAAGGATGCATCCCAGAAGCTGAGTAGAGTATTAAGAAACAGAATACTTACTCTAGAAACAAAGAATAGAGTATTGGATTGCTATGTGTTGTCAGTTCTTCAATATGGCAGTGAATACTGGACAATATCATCAAAGATGAAGGAAAAACTTGAAGCACCTGAACTGTTGTTCTACAGAAGGATGCTGCGATTATCATGGGTCGATCATGTGAGCAATGATGAAATTTTGAAAATGATGAAAACGAAAAGAAAATTAATGCTGAGCATCAGGAAGTGACAGCTGAAGTTCCTGGGACATGCAATGAGGAAAGAAGGCTTGGAGAACCTGATACTAACAGGCCAGATAGAGGGGAAAGGAGACAGGAGAAAGCAACGGATAACATATTTGAAGGACCTAATCAGGTGGATGACAGAACGAGGATTGCACGGTGTAACAGGAGAAGGCGTGCTCAGAGCCACGAGTGATAGGGAAACGTGGAAAGTCGTGATCGCCTACGTCCTGAAGGAACAGGGCACATAGAAGAAGAAGAAGAATATTCCTCTTACACGTACGGCATATTGTTAGACAATTCTTGGTTATTTTAATAAAGGCTTCAACTGCTTATATTGTTTAAAATTATTATAATCATACGGAATGTGTCTAGCGATGTCTGTTTGGCTGGGGTAAGCAGCGGATAATATATTTGAAAGGCCTAATCAGGTGGTTGATGGAACAAGGGTTGCATGGTGCAATAGGGGAAGGCGTGCTAACAGCCACCAGGGATAGGGAGACATGGAAAGCCATGACCGCCTACGTCCTGAAGGGACAGGGCACATATAAGAAGTTGGGTGGAAGTTTGTGGATGCATCTCCTATCATACGATCGTAACCGCTTCAAAATGATCATTTTAAGCTTTTTTTCGAAGGAAAGCATACGAGCAAGCTCAGTTGAAATATGTTTGGCTTACATCCACAATAGCTTGAGTAATTACCCTGATAGCGTTAACTTTATGGTTCCCAGAAAGACAGAGAAAATATGAGGGTCTTCTCCACTTTCCAAAGTCTATTATAATCATTAGAAGATTTCTGATAAACTGAGGCCTTGACAAGGCAGAAAAAAAAAAAAAAAAAAAAACGACTAGAATAAATTAATTCCAAAAATGAGTTATACATGCAAACATGTTATATAGTACACTGAAGTCCACATATATAAGCCACTAATATAACGAATATAAAATATGTTTTTCCTCACCAGTTGCACGACTTTTAGTTTCATGCAAAACGTAATCTTCAGGTGCTGAACGTAATCTTCAGGAGCTGAACTTAATCTTCAGGTGCTGAGATAAAAAAAATTGACAGTTACATAAAATATATGTGGTAATATCAATGATGAGACAGTCTGAATATATATATATATATATATATATATATATATATATATATATATATAAGTGGATCGTCAGGTGAGACCTTGGTAGGTTTGTTGGCTCACTAGGTATAATTTACTTATTCTGCTCTGCTTAAGTATTGAGCGCTTTTTTGTTAGTTGATTACTCGTCTCAGATTTTTTCTTTGGGCTCCGTACTGGCTCGGTCCGAATCCCTTTGGCTGATGTTCATGTGCTTAGCTCTTTCCTTTTTTACAACCATTTTTTCCTTCCACGTATATACGCAGAGGGTTTTTCGAAACGAGTATAGTTATAAGTTTGTGCTTATATATATATATATATATATACATATATTGATCACAAGTACTGGACACGCAGTGAAGATTAAACTCACTGCTGGTTAACTATGACTCTTTATCGTGTCACCATTTCATTGTGTAAAATTAATCGTTAGTGAAGATATGTCTCTTTTCTATAATTGTTCCATTATGTTCAAGGCGAAAGGCTATATTTTTCAAAAAAGGTTGCAAATTTCCTGATTCTAAGAACTGAAAGTACTCACCAAGGAAGTATTCTGTCCTGAAGTAGGTCATAAGCGAAACAGGAGTGTGTGCACATGGAAGAACGTTGGCTAATTATATTGGGAGAATGTCTAGTCACACTGCGCCCTTTTCGGCTTAAGAGAGTAAGACGGGATAAGATGGAATAAAAATCGGATGAAGTTACTTTATTATTTGACGTAATAACAATCATGGATTACTTTTCGCAACGTCAGGAGAAATGGGCAGTGATTTTCCGTTGTAAACTAAGAAAGCAGTTTTTTTTTCTTTCCGTAAATTCAAAATTGATTCACCTCAAAATACAACATCAGCAGGAAGTAAGAAGAAATCAAAATCGGATCTGTCGATTTTCGTTCTGATTTTTCCCATGCTTTTAAGTTGTGGAATTAGTCTACTAGTAAGCAAAGGAATGTATGTGTATGGATTAAATAAAATACGAAATAAAATAAAAAAAAAACACTAAACAAAATAAAAATACAAAATAAAATAAAAGTACGAAATAAAATAAACATAAAAATCTCCCAGGTGTCCTCTGACAGGAAAAACAATTGACGCATGCGCAAAAAGAGAGGCCTCTTGGTGTCAAAAATAAACTCTATCTCTTTCTCTGTTGGACCTTGGATGGTAAAGACGTGCCAAACTGTTCGGGAAGGAATTTCCCCAACAAGAGGTCGTTGGAACCAAAAATAAAATCAGTGTCTAAACTGTCCCTGTAGTGTCTCTGTATCTTTCCTTTTCTCTTTGCCTATTTATTTCAGCGGCGAAAGCTATTTAACAAGTTTTGGATGTTTAGGCGAAAGAATCAACCGGGCAGTAATAGCCATACATTCACATATATGCCAACGACCGCTAGATAGTGTTACTAGAAAACAGTATAGAAGAAAAGGGAGTTCATTTTCTCTTTTAGGTATAGAGTTCTGAGTTTTCGCCAATAAAAGACCCAATTGTAGATTGAACACAATGGGGAAAGTACACAACATATCGGCCAACCAGTTAAGCAGGAGATTTTTCCACAGCAGATTGCCATTACTTTCTGCAGTAGACTAGTTGTCAAACAACCAACTCAATCTGTTCTGCTGTTTAACTCATAACTGGAAGGAGAAACGACGATATCTACTAAACCACAACGCGCATCATACAATTTAAACTGCTAACTTTTTTTTGCACATGTCAAGCCACTTATAGACTATTGCTTCCATTTCTGGACCATAGTTACTAAAATTTTACTTTCCAGCATGGATAGTGGTCAAAATTTTTACGCTACCTGGCGGAGCATAATCTTCACGTAACTTAACAGATACAGCATTGCAAACCTATTGCTTCAGATAGGCTTCTTTATTTAGTTTCACTAGTTCAGACCTTTGCAGCTCGGTCACGCCGTCCTATTTTCACGGAGTCGCACTTCCTTCTGTATTTCAAATGTACAGAAAACATGGACATAGAACAGTACTGATTGGATACTTTCTTGAATACTACAATATTAACCTATTTATGTCTAAACTTATTTATAAATGGAACTTTATCTCTGTGTGTGTGTGTGTGTGTGTTTGTTTATTACCTATAGACTCCGAAACGGCTGGGCCGATTTTCTTGAAAATGTTCACAGTTGTGCTATAAGCGTCTGCGAGTGTTCTTAGCTTGTTTTTGTGTCGAGGTACCTCCGATAAATATCGATAATCGAAAAAATCGGGTTATAGAAGGAGTGGTCTGTTTTTATTCAAATTTGATACACTCATAGACAAAGACATGAGAAACGATATTCAGAAGTTTCAAGGTTGAAGTTCTTACAATAGTGCAGAAAATCGATAATCTATCTATCTATCTATCTATCTATCTATCTATATATATATATATATATATATAAAAGGCAAGATGTTGTCCTTTATACAAATGCACAATTTTTATCCGATTCTCACCAAACTTCATACAAATATTCTTTAGGCTGAGCATTAGCTCCAGGGCCATAGATTAGTTTTAAAGCTTTCATTACACCCGAGCAACGCCGGGCTATACTGCTAGTATTATGTATTTACATTCTCTGAAGGAAAGCAATGTGTTACTTGATTCGGTTTCTTTCCCTAGAAAAAAAATGTTTAATTTTCGGGAAATAAACGTTGAAAATACAAAGGAAAAACAAAACAAAACATGAAATTAACAATCGATTGGTCGTGTTATGGTTAACAAATATTTTCCTGTTATTAACAATCGTAAATATGAGGGAGTGCTTAATCTCGGAGGTTCATGTATCTATCATGATATGCCAGAAAGACAATTATGGCGATGAAACAAAGCCCAGAGTGAATTAGATTAATGACCTTTATAAAGGTCATTTCGGCTAAGGGAATATAGGTAGCCTCAATTCTCCGTTCAAGTTTCCCATACCCATAACCATGAGGCCATACCACATTCCAACTGATTAAAGATAATCAGCTTTTGTTTTTCTCTAAAGGCAATTCGTTTTACAGAATAAAACGATATTTCTTTCCTTAGAATTGAGATAACAATCTATATTTTAGATGCTAATATATTATATATTTTATAAGTATTGATGAAATTGTAAGACAAGAACGTTTATTTGTGACGCATTTCATCCGTTAAAACTTCATCGGAATGAGTTTAGGTCCTGGGTATGACGGTAGACTGCATCCGGCAGCAAGGCCTCTGATTGTGAGCTTGTGAGGAACATGGAACTACCTCTTAATTGCTGTTGTTCCCAAGTCCACCCTGACCCGGAGTGGTAACACCTGTTAGGGGCATATAGTTAACCCCCAAAATGGGGTCAAAACACTATGAAACTATAAAAATAGACTTTTATAGAAATACATACATTTTTGAATGAAAAATATTACTAAAAATACAGTTTTGAAGAAAAAATATTACCATAACATATTTTTGGAGAAAAAAAAAATATATTAGCTGCAATACATTTTTTAATACAAAAGTAGAAGACTTTTTCAGTTTCTAAAAGAAAACAATTCATCAAAATCTGACTAAATCAACCTTCTTACTATAACCTAACATTAAAAAGAATACCTTAAAACCCTACCTTTTTGGAATTAAATAACCCACATAGGTGTTGACATGCCGTTAAACAAAACTGAAACTAAAGAATGCGTTTATTGACGTTATTGTGACTGCACATGCGCATAAACGAGATACGCTAAAGTTTCAAGTCTCCCGTTTAAAAAATGTTTAAATCTCTTTAAAAAGAATCTAATATGATAAAATATAAGCCTTTCTCTACCAACAGATAAAATTATAATCACGACTCAGTGCTATTTTACATTTAATAACAATTTTTACAAATAAAAATTTGAATTATTAATGGGATTGCCTCTCAGGAGAGTGGTACATATTTTCTTGGAATTTCTCAAATTTGGTTCTTTCCAAACAATCTTGGTTCTTATAAACTTACAATCAACTTACTTCAGTTAAGTCCCATACATGAGACACACTTAGGCGATTATGTCTTTTAGGCAGAAGTTTTTCCTGCGGTAGGTTGCTCTTACTTTCTGTGGTAGAATGGTTGCTAACCAAGGCTATAGGACCCAATCTGTCCTATTATTTAATCCATAGTTGGAAGAGAAAGAGATTTTAATTAGAGAAAGACCTTTTAATTAGAGTAGAAATTTTTATGTCAAAATTGTGGCCACATTCGTTACGGTAAACAAGTACACCGGTTCTCGCTCGATCACCGAAGTTAAGCAACGTTGAGCCTGGTCAGTACTTAGATGGGTGACCGCTTGGGAATACCAGGTGCTGTAAGCGTATGTGTGTTGTGGTGCAGTGGATATCGGCTCGGAAAGAGAAATCGGTGAGCCGAGTTCGAATTCCAGTTGAATACCCTGCATTCACCCTGCATTCACTTAAGCGCTGGTACCCTTGGGAAAGGTATTAAACCGTCCATTCCTTCCAGTTATGGGTTAAATAACAAGGGTAGGACTTGGGGATCATGCTCTTAAAAAACAAATCCCAATGAATCGTGAAAAGAAAAATGTTGTAAAAATAAAATAACCTTTACCCAAAAATCATTGGTTATGACCTTAAAATGATCCCATAAGGATTGATAGGTCGTTAATCCTCAAAAACAAACAAACATACGGTGAACAAACACGTCTCTTGCCTTTTCAAATTAGTATTAATGCTTGTGGTATCAAGTCTTTGTTCCTATATATATATATATCTTCTTCTATGTAGCTTGTTCTTTCAGGACGTAAGCAATCATGGCTTTCGACGTCTCCCTATCCCTGGTGGCTCTTTGCACGATTTCTTGTTACACCACGCAACCCTCGTTCCGTCATCCACCTGCTCAGGCCATTCAAATATGTTATCCGCTGCTTTCCTCTGTCTCTTTTTTTCCTCTATCTGGCCTGTTAGTGTCAGGTTCACTCCTTCCTCATTGCATGTCCCAGGAACTTTATCTATCTATTCCTGATGCTCTGTATTAATTTCTTTTTCGTTTCCATCCTTTCCAAAACCTCATCATTGCTCACATGCTCGATCCATGATATTCGCAGCATTCTTCTGTAGAACCACATTTCAGCTGCTTCACGTTTTTCCTTAATCTTTGATGATATTGTCCAACATTCACTACCATATTGAAGAACTGACATCACATAGCAACCCAGTACTCTTTTCTTTTTTTCTAGCGAAATTTTTCTATCTCTTAATACTCTACTCAGCTTCTGGAACGCGTCCTTTCGCCATGCCAATTCGCCTTCGGATCTCTGTGTCGCACTTTCCGTCTTCTGTTATGTATTTAAATTTTTGTACCTGCTTCATTCTAGTATCCTCCACCTATATATATATATATATATATATATAGTACGCATCGCTCATTCATTAATGAATTAGTGCATTCTGGCTATTGCGCGTGTATAGTGATAATATACATGCTAAAATGTCTGCCTTTCTTCTACTGTGTGCCTATGGCCCAGAAGTAGAATCACAGAGCGGATAAGAGAAGGATGGCTTTGGCCATAAAGTGAGGGATCAATTTATATATTGATTGTAATATAAAATTGATCCCTCACTTTATATTTACATAATAATTTCTTGTCTGTTGATAAGCTGTAGAAAACGAATCAGTCATGAGAATACTGATGAGAGTCGAGTGGACGGAGAAAGGAGCATGAGAGAGAGGATGCAGGGTCAGTGAAATAGGAGATGACTATTGACGTTACATTTAAATTCTTGGAGATTGTAGCTGTCGGGGAAGTAAGTAAACGGAAGGGAATTCCACAGGCGGGAAGTGGAAGTGCGAGGAAAAATTATATCTATATACTCAGAAAGTATAAGTACGGGTAGTTTAAAACCCACTGTTCAAGCATTTACTTTTATGAAGAGTGCTCGATACAAAGTAGAGCTTAATATATATAGAGTTAGAGAGAGAGAGAAAGAGCTTAATATATATATATATATATATATATATATATATATATATATATATATATAAAGAGAGAGAGAGAGAAAGAGAGAGCTCAATATATATATCTTAATATATAGAGAGCTTAACATATATATTGAGCACTCTGGAAGAATGGTAGACTTTGAAAAACAGTAGCTACTCTAGCTTCTACGCATCGCTCATTCAGTAATGAATTAGAGCACGCTAACTACTGGCGTATGATACATCATATGCTAAAAGTCTGCCTCAATCTACCGAGCTCCCATAGGTCAGAGGTAGAATCCGCGACTGACGTCAATTCGGTCGCGTTTCAATCCTGGGTAAAAGCAATCGAATGTATAACCGTACTAATGAGCTATGATACAGTGAAACAGATGTCTGCGGATGACTATATATATAAAATTGCACAAATGTTTATATATATATATTGTCCAAATGTTTTGTTTATCCGAGCGCTTTCGGTTATACTTTTAGCCATTTTCGAGGATGACTGGTGTTATGCATAATGTGGAGTAGTGGTATGTATTATTCACTGAACAAGGTAAGCATGTTGTTAGCACGTTCGTAGTTGATGTTATTGAAGGTTGGGTTTTTTAGTTTTAATCAACAAGGCCCCCATTATTCTTGGCTCTTTTCTTTTCATGTGAATGATGCTATGATATTTGTGTTGTCAACAAGGATAGAGTTTGGTAGGTCACCGTGTGCGTTTAAATGAGATCGAATGGAACTCTGCTGAGAGAGATGTAACATAATTTTCCAGTTAGCTTTGTAATGATTTGGTTGATATAATTATTTACGAAATTAGGATCAGTATGATCATTTAAGATAATGATAATGATCTATGAAATTAGGATCATTATATATATATATATATACATTCACACACATGCATGAAAATACAAAAATAAATCCACACAAATACATATACACATTCACAAACACACGCATGCATATATATATATAACTTCCATTCTTTCAAACACGCTAACTTCCATTCTTGCAAACACACTAACTTCCATTCTTTCAAACACTCTTCCCACCCACCCAACTATCTATCACCCCCCTCCTGACATTTCCTATATCTAACCACTCTTCCTATTTACCTCCCCCTATGTAGCCCCAAGCACAATAGTGGCAGTGGAATGCCTTGCTTGGGGTGAAATGATTATATATATATATATATATATATATATATATATATATATATATATATATATAATCATTTCACCCCAAGCAAGGCATTGGGGTGAAATGATTGCTTCCTATTTGTTATTTCATTGCTACATTGCTTCCTATTTGTTATTTCCCTTTGGTTAGTTCTGTATCGAGCACTTTTTCTTTCTTTGTGGTTGGTTCCGTTTGGGGTTTTTTCTTTACTGCGGGGTATTGTATGTATTGTCTGTATTCCGCAGTTTTCTTTTTTTCCCCCCTCTTATCCAACGCCTTACAGCGACAGATAGTAACGGAATTAGATTCTGTCTGTTATTTGTTGTCCTTAAAGTTTATTTTCGTATAGTTTTAGGATTTAGATACTTACAGAGTCGGTCTTGTTATTATTATTATTATTATTATTATTATTATTATTATTATTATTATATATATATATATATATATATATATATATATATATATATCAACATACAGTGCTTGTAAATTAATATACCAATATGCCAACTAGTACATAAATTCACGTGCACACCTAGATAATTGCATTTCTTCTAAATACACTCAAGTATATATATTCAAATATAAATAAACAGAAAAAACTAAAAAAATTAAACACATATATACAAACAGATAAAGCCAGGTCTAAATAAGAAATTCAAAAATCATGTGAAATTGATGCCTAAAGATTCATAATTCTTGAATATTTATCTGACAATCTCTTCAGTAATAAAAACGGATTAAATATTAACAAAATGCTTCATGCGAGTTTAAAATCTATCAAATATTTACATGATAATCTATGTTAGATTAAATATCTCATAACTATCCAACTTAGCAGTCTATGTTAGATTAAATACTTAGCAAATATTAATATGATAATATACGCCAAATTAAATACATAGCAAATATTAATTTGAAAAACCATGTTAAATGAAATACCAAACAAACAAGGGTAAATAACAATTAACATCAGTGAAAACAATATACATATATTAATGATATTACAACCCATATTATAAAATAAAAAATGAACTACGTTTACAGTTAACAGTAAATTCATTTTTCTGGTTTAACAGGTTAACCTTGTCCTTAAATCTGATGATTTCTAACTTCTCATTAAGACAAAGATAGCCAGGTGCCCAGAAAGAATTACAAGTTTAAGCCCTTGTAATTAATTTTCATTTAACAGTAGCGTTTTTGTTTTTACTTTTAAACACCAAAAGTACTTGGATAACGAAGGACTTTATTTATAATAACTATTATTGAAAGATAGTACGTGCTGGTACCAGCTGGTTTTGAACGGGTTTTTAGTAGACCCGATATAAAACTTTAAAATATTTTTAGGATTTTCAAGTGTAGAGATAGTGCAAAGATATAATCGGAAACTAGCTAAGCAATTATTATGTAGTAGACAATCCTTAGAAGTCTTAAAACTGCATCCGCTTTTTATTAGTTTAATTATATTTGGTCTTATCTATCTCAACATTGCAATGCATCGAGTTGTTTGTATTTTTATACATGTTGAGGACATTGTTATTGAGTTTTTTTACATATCGTTTCGAGGTTATCCGTGCAAAAAATAGCTTAAGAGTTTTATTATTGAATATTTTACTAAGATGATTAATTTTGTAAAAGTGTTTATTGATAAAACTGTATAATTTTATTCTCAATTTAGTTTTAACCATCAGATTGCAAGGGGGAGTAAATCAGATGATCTTTCTAGATCTTTTCTTCTTATGGTCATTATTAATTGGACTTCTGAATTTGATAGTAGTATCTTTATAACTGCTATTTCTAAGGACAGAATGATAGAATTCACTATGTTTATTGAAAATTAGTTTGCTAGATGATTTACTGCTGATTCCTAATTTAGTTGAAGAGGGTATATGCTTAATGACTGACAAGTGATCGTTAGAAATAGGATGTACATATCTTGGGTTAGAAGTAACCTTCATAAAAGGTTGGAAACAATTATTAAGGTCCATAATAGCATCTGAAATGTATACTTGTTTAATGTTGGTAGTTATTTTGATTTCAAGACTTAGAATGTTTATTTTTCTGATTTTTTTTCTCATACAGCCTACTCTAATTCGTATAGAATCTTTAACTATCAATAAAGAATAATCTCTATATAAATCGACACTCTCCGTATCAACACATTCAGAGGCTTTTAAATTATAAAGAATAAATAATCCCACTAGATGCAAGGCTGTTAGCAAAATCCAAAGAACCCATTGAAATATCAAAGTATTAAGATCTAAAAGATCTCAAGTGAATACGTTGATATTTCAATGGGTTCTTTGGATTCTGCTTAAGCGGCGGAATTAAACGAACCAACTGAAATATCAAAGTATCAATTTGAGGTCATTTTAGTCCATATTCCAGTGAACAAAAAGACCTCAAAGGAATACAAATTCAGGAGTTCTTTTCTTATCAGAACGATCAGATTGAGTTTTCTAAGCTGATGTAACTTTGTAATCACCCAGACATTCAGAAATGTTTGTACTTGAGTTTCTGGTGCAAATGCAAAGGAGTACATGGACAAGTTCACCTTACAATACTGTGCAGTCGACAAAATCAAAAACAATGAACGCACATGCACGAAATTAAAGATATGAAAACTGATAATTTACCCGTAGTAACTTATATATATATATATATATATATATATATATATATATATATATATATATAATAAAACAAAATAAAAAGTGTCATTAAATCAATTTAAATTTAAATTATTTGTTATCCCACTCTATCACACTTTCATGTGTGCTGATTATTCTGTAGTCATTTTTGCGTATTGAGAAAATTGTAGTTGAATTCTCCTATATATTTGACATTATGCCTATATGTGGGTATAACCATTTTGTCTTCAGTATGTAACTGAATCTAAGTTCTTTTTGTGCGTATATGTGAAGTTTCTTTGTATACTTGCGTATATATGCGTCTGTATTAATTTTGTATATATGTGTGCATATACGGTTTTCATAGATAGCTTCTGTGAATACGAGAGTGTATATATGTCCATAAGATATATATATATATATATATATATATATATATATATATATATATATAAATAAGGAGCTCAATGGATCTTATCCGGAGCAATATATATATATATATATATATATATATATTTCTCCGGATAATATCCATTCAGCTTTCCATACAGATCTACCTCGTAATATTTTATATTAAATAGTTATATTTGGGTTATCCACCCTGTTTACGGACTTTTTGTTTTTTAACATTTCACCCCGAGCAAGGCGGAAATGCCACTGATGTGCAGGGGGCTTCATAACTGTAAAAAGATTAATTAGAAAAGAGTGAGGAGTACAAACTAGTTAGAAAGGAGCAATAGAAAGCTGAGAAAGCTGGTGCAGGTGGAGAGAAAGGGAAGGTTATACGGGGGTGGGGAGAGAGCTAGAGTCCAGTGGTTAGTAGATGAGTATTGACATTGCATTTAAATTTCTGGAGGTTGTAGCCGTCAGGAAAGCAAGAATATGGGAGTGAGTTCCACAGGCGGGAAGTGCGAGAGAAGAAGCTGCAGGAGTAGAATTGTCGTCTGCATCTGGCTAACCTGACTGTGAATGGGTAGGACCCAGTTGCCAGTCTGGTTGCACGAGTAAACGCCTGTTGAGGAGGCACCAGTGACTTAAGTTCGTTGGAGCAGAAGCCATGAAAGTATTTATAGAAAAGACAAAAGGAGGCCACATTTTGACGGTGGGGAAGTGGCTGCAGTCGAGCCGCCAGATCAGTACCTATCACATTACAGACTCTCCTTTGTCAAAATCACTGAGGAGAACGGCAGGGGCGCCTGACCATAAATGGCAGCAGTACTCCATGCACGGACGGATGGTTGAGTTGTATATATGCAGGATGGATTCAGGCGGAAAAAACATCCTGGATCGACATCGTGACCCAACCTTTTTAGCAGTAGATTTTGCTATGGATTCAATATAGTGGTTCCATTTGAGGTCTGAAGACAGGGTATGTATGTATGTATGTATGTATGTATGTATGTATGTATGTATATTTATATTTTGAAAAATTGAAGCTGTTCGGCGTGGGATAAAGGTCAGTAATCTAATTCTACTGAGTCGTGAATTCCGCCTTCACCGAAATTTTTACTTACGAGGAAAATATTCTAAAACCGGAAATAAAAATGCTTCTAAAACGAAACTACTATCTGTCAGCCATCACAAGCAAGCTCTCCTGCACTCCCCATAAGCATGGACCCAGCGAGTCTCCCTGAAAGCGATATACTGTGCCTTCTCGACCTTACCCTATCTTCCGAGCTGAAGTGGAATCATTACATTGAGTCAATAGCTAAATCAACTGCTAGGAAGGTCGGTCACTATGTCGGGCCAGAAATGTTCTTCCAACTGAATCCATCTTGCACATATTCAAATCAACCATCCGACCGTGCATGGAATACTATTGTCATATCTAATCAGGTGTCCCTGCTGTTCATCTCAATGTTCTCGACAGGCTCCAAAGGAGAATCTGTAATGTCATAAATTTGATTGATTTTTCATGGGATTTTAGGGATTGCAGCGATTCAGTTCGAATTTTTTTTTTGTAATCATCTCACCCCAAGCAAGACATTCCACTATTGCGCATGCGGCTACATAGGGGAAGGTAAAGAGAAGGAGTAGTTATACATAGGGAATGTCAGGAGGAAGGTAACAGATGAGTAAGGATAGCGAGGATGAGGGTTAGGCAGATGGGAAGAGTTTTTGATAGAATGGGAGCAGGTTAGTGTGTTAGGTGGTGTCTATTGACCTTACATTTAAACTCCTGGAGATTGTAGCCGTCGGGGAAGCAATCGTTTAGAAGAGAATTCCACAGTCGGGAAGTGCGAGGAAAGAAACTGTTGGAGTAGAAGTTGCGGTTGCATTTTATCGGTTTCACTGTAAAAGGGTGGGATCTAGTTGCTAATCTAGTATCTCGTTCAAATTCGTATTTAGGGGGCACTAGTGATCTAAGTTCATCGGAGCAGAAGCCGTGAAAGTATTTATAGAAGAGACACAGGGAAGCCACGTCGCGCCGGTGGGAGAGAGACTGCAGGAGGTCTGCCAAGTCGGTATCTATCACATTACCGACCCTCCTCTGAACCTTATCGAGAAGCCCGAGGAGAATAGCAGGGGCACCCGACCAGATATGGCAGCAGTATTCAATGCACGGGCGGATGGTAGATTTATAAATGTGCAGGATAGATTTAGACAGAAAAAACTTCCGGGCCCTTACACAGAGAACCGACTTTCATAGCAGCGGATTTAGCAATGGATTCGATATAGTCATTCCATTTGAGGTCCGCTGAAATGTGGCTAAGAAAACTTAAAACAGCTGATGAAACTAGAGTCAAAAGCATCTTACTTCAAAACAGAGAACAGAATTTAAATCTGAAACATCTTGATCAATAAATATTTTCTATTAAATTATCGAAATGGTTTAAAACTCTTTTTGATACTATAAAGTGATTTGTTTCTATTCGTAGATTGAAGAGAAATAAGCTGAATACATTCCTAAAGATTACATGCCTTTAAAAGGTCGGTCTCTGGAAATTTAGGATGCCATTATGGTATACTAGCAGTATAGCTCGGCGTTGCTCGGGTGTAATGAAAGCTTTAAAACTAATCCATGGTCCTGGAGCTCAGACTCTTTGAACGTTTGCACGAAAGTCTAAAAAGCAATAGTTGTTTCCAGTTAAAGCGAAACTGTAGACTGAAAGAAAATTAAATGGATGTATGTCAAATTTTAATTTCCTGGTATCGATATCAAATAGGTTTTTTCGTCGTAAACTGAAATTTGAAGGCTGAGTAGATGATATCATGGCTGAGACTAAGAACTGAAATTATACCTATTAGTGCCAAAACCGAAGCAAAAACCAAAATAAAAGGATGTGCTTGTACGTCATACTGCTGATGATGTAGTTATACGTAGTGCACTGGTTCTGTAGGTATCCGTAATAATGGCATCTTCGGTTATTCCAATGCTCCCTCGGATTTCTGTGTCACATTTTCCGTCGTCAGTTAAAGTATCGCCCTGATAATTGCATGTGAATAATGTAGCATTTGTTGTTTTCGTCTTTCGCGAAATATAATTGCATTTTGAAATGAGGCACTCGATTGCTTGTAACATTCAAAGTTCTTCACCCTCCGTTTTCTTCTTCTTCTTTTTATGTGTGTCTATGTTGCTGTGCAGGTGCGAGTGTTTGTCGATGTTTATAACACTTCGGCCTATCTTTAGCCTTTATACTTTTACATATAAGAGAATAAAATCGTGATAAATTAATTTGGCATTTGCGGGAGACATTTTGTTATATGGAGACACGGTCAGTCAAACCAAAAGGCCGTTATGTCGGTGGGAGATGCGTGCAACTGATGGGAGTTGACGTTTGGGCTCCTGTGTGGGTGTGGAACGCATGCGGTTGAGCTACTAACAAACAAGTCTAGCATACCAGTGCTCATGTACTAATTCCGTTCCTAGACGGGGAATTGTACTCACGGCATTTTGCCAGACTAGTATAAAGCTGATAAACGATGGAGAGAGGCTTTCCCTATTCGGCGGATTTCTTCTTCTAGGTGCCCTGTCCTTTCAGGACGTAGGTGATCATGGCTTTCCACGTCTTCCTATACCTGGTGGCTCTTAGCACCACCCAAACCTCGCTCTGCCATCCACTAGCTCAAGCTCATAAATTTAGAATATAAATGTATAAAAACTAGCATAGCCACAAAATGAGGGATCAATTTATATATTTATTATAATAAAAATTTGATCCCTCACTTTATACCCACATTATAATTTCTTATAAAAAGTTGGCATATATCTTCTTCTATGTGCCCTGTCCTTTCAGGACGTAGGTGATCATAGTTTTCCACGTCTTCCTATCCCAGGTGGCATTTAGCACGCTTTCTCCTGTTACACCACCCAAACCTCGTTCTGCCATCCACTAGCTCAATCTCATAAATCTAGAATATAAATGTATAGAAACTAGCAGAGCCACAAAATGAGGGATCAATTTATATATTTATTATAATAAAAATTTGATCCCCCACTTTATATCCACATAATAATTTCTTATATAATAGTTGGCATATATCTTCTTTTATGTGCCCTGTCCTTTCAGGCCGTAGGTGATCATGGCTTTCCACGTCTTCCTATCCCTGGTGGCTCTTAGCACACCGTCTCCTGTTACAATGCAACCCCCGTTCTGTCATCCACTAGCTCAAGCCCATAAATCTAGAATATAAATGTATAGAAACTAGCATGTCCACAAAATGAGGGATCAGTTTATATATTGGTTATGATATAGATTTGATCCCCCACTTTATATCCACATTATAGTTTCTTATAAGCAGTTGGCATATATTTTCTTCTTCTATGTGCCCTGTCCTTTCAGGCCGTAGGCGATCATGGCCTTTCACGTCTTTTTATCCCTGGTGTCTCTTAGCACGCCTTCTTCTGTTGCACCATGCAACCCCCATAAATCTAGAATATAAATGTATAGAAACTAGCATGGCCACAAAATGAGGGATCAGTTCATACATTGATTATAATATAGATTTGATCCCCCACTTTATATCCACATTTTATAAACAGTTGGTATATATCTTCTTCTCCTATGTGCCCTGTCCCTTCAGGACGTAGGCGATCATGGCTTTCTACGTCTCCCTACCCCTGGTGGCTCTTAGCACGCTTTCTCTTTCAAACCTCTCTCTGCCATCCACTAGCTCAAGCCCATAAATCTAGAATATAAATGTATAGTATCTAGCATGGCCACAAAATGAGGAATCAATTTATATAATGATTATTATATAGATTTGATCCCTTACTTTATATCCACATTATAATTTATAAAAAGTTGGCATATATCTTCTATGTGCTCTGTCTTTTCAGGATGTAGACGATCATGGCTTTCCACGTCTTCCTATCTCTGATGGCTCTTAGCATGTTTTCTCCTGTTACACCACGCAACCCCCGTTCCGTCATCCACCTTCTCATGCACTTCAAATAATGTTATCCGCTGCTTTCCTCTGTCACTTTTTCCTTCTATCTGGCCCTGTCAGTATCAGGTTCTCCAAGCTCTCCTTCCTCATTGCATGTCCCAGGAACTTCACTTGTTTCTTCTTGATGCTCACTATTCATTTTCTTTTTGTTGCCATTTTGTTTCCAACGCTTTATGCTTCATAATTTTTCAGTTTCCCGTTAGTTTCCATTATTTCATACTGACTGTAATTTACCCAAGATTTGTATTAATGTCTCTTGGAAAAGATTTGTATTAATGTCTATTAGAAAAGATTTGTATTAATGTCTCTTGGAAAAAATTTGTATTAATGTCTCTTGGAAAAGATTTGTATTAATGTCTCTTGGAAAAGATTTGTATTAATGTCTCTTGGAAAAGATTTGTATTAATGTCTCTTAGAAAAGATTTGTATTAATGTCTATTAGAAAAGATTTGTATTAATGTCTCTTGGAAAAAATTTGTATTAATGTCTCTTGGAAAAAATTTGTA
Source organism: Ascarosepion bandense (assembly GCA_037127315.1). NCBI lineage: Eukaryota > Metazoa > Mollusca > Cephalopoda > Sepiida > Sepiidae > Ascarosepion > Ascarosepion bandense. Next base: position 6,737,937 of record JBBBDQ010000945.1, on the reverse strand, counting down.
TTAATGTCTCTTGGAAAAGATTTGTATTAATGTCTCTTGGAAAAGATTTGTATTAATGTCTCTTGGAAAAGATTTGTAATAATGTCTCTTAGAAAAGATTTGTATTAATGTCTCTTAGAAAAGATTTGTATTAATGTCTCTTGGAAAAGATTTGTATTAATGTCTCTTAGAAAAGATTTGTATTAATGTCTCTTGGAAAAGATTTGTATTAATGTCTCTTAGAAAAGATTTGTATTAATGTCTCTTGGAAAAGATTTGTATGAATGTCTCTTGGAAAAGATTTGTAATAATGTCTCTTAGAAAAGATTTGTATTAATGTCTCTTGGAAAAGATTTGTATTAATGTCTCTTAGAAAAGATTTGTATTAATGTCTCTTGGAAAAGATTTGTATTAATGTCTCTTGGAAAAGATTTGTATTAATGTCTCTTAGAAAAGATTTGTATTAATGTCTCTTGGAAAAGATTTGTAATAATGTCTCTTAGAAAAGATTTGTATTAATGTCTCTTAGAAAAGATTTGTAATAATGTCTCTTAGAAAAGATTTGTATTAATGTCTCTTAGAAAAGATTTGTATTAATGTCTCTTGGAAAAGATTTGTATTAATGTCTCTTAGAAAAGATTTGTATTAATGTCTCTTGGAAATGATTTGTATTAATGTCTCTTGGAAAAGATTTGTATTAATGTCTCTTGGAAAAGATTTGTATTAATGTCTCTTAGAAAAGATTTGTATTAATGTCTCTTGGAAAAGATTTGTAATAATGTCTCTTAGAAAAGATTTGTATTAATGTCTCTTAGAAAAGATTTGTAATAATGTCTCTTAGAAAAGATTTGTATTAATGTCTCTTGGAAAAGATTTGTATTAATGTCTCTTAGAAAAAAGAGCCTTTTTGGACGCAGGTGATAATGGCTATAATGCTTTTTCTTCGTTCATAGGCCGCGGCGGTCATCATGAAGAACGTGACCCGATCGCGCACCTGTTATTCTCTAATGGTTACCAATCAAGCGATTGAGCAGATTCGGCGTTGCTTAACTTTGGTGATCGTATGCGATGCCTGAGTTTAATTTTGAGTTTTGTTTAATGGCATATCAACCTCTGTTGGTTATTTAATGCCAAACGGGTGGTGTTTTAAGGTATTTTTTTAATGTTCAGTTATAGTGAGAAGGTTGATTTAGTCAGATTTAATGAATATTTTCTTTGTTTTTATTCTTTTTTATTTTAGAAAACTGAAAATGTCTTCTAGTTTTTTATTCTAAATGTTTTTCTAAGAATAATTTTTTTCATTCACAAATGTGATATGGCAATAATGTTTCTTCAAAAATGTACTTTTGGTAATATTTTTCTTTCAAAAACGTATATATTTCTATAAAAGTGCATTTTTATACTTTCCAAGTGTTTTGACCCCAGTTTGGGGGTTAACTATTTGCCCATAGTTGGGACCTAACAGGTGCTACCACTCCGGGTCAGGGTGGACCTGAGAACAACAGCAATTAAGAATTGCTTCCATGCTCTTCACAACCTCTTAATTTAGAGGCCTTGCTGCCGGATGAAGTTTACCGTCATATCCAGGAACACGCGATGCCTCACTATGTCTTGCAAGTAGCAAAACATTGAAGGTGGTGCTCAGCATCTAAATGTAGTTATTAATTTTTAACTTAGTCCGATCACAATCATTTCACCTCAATCAAGGCAATGTAGCCTCTAAGGCGCAATAGGTTACTGAGTAATTAGAGACTATGCGAAAAACATTAGCATAGGAAAAAGAATGAGAAAACTAGGTAAAAGCTGACACTTGCATTTAAATTTTTAGAAGATTGTTGTGGCGGAATCTTCGTCGCCAAATTGTTACGACCTGTTAGGGCCATGAAGAAAGACACGGAAACAAGAAGGTAGGCGTAACAGTTGCATTAGAATAAAAAGATATATATAAAATACGAGTGTTAGCAATCAGCAGATAGAAGTGGACGTCCGAACTGTTTAGTTACGCTGCGTCCCGACTGTCTCACGACTGTCATAGGACGGCCTACCGACTGCCTGCCGGGAAGTGACGCAGGTAAGTATTTATTGAAGAAGGAAGAGTCCGTTTACTGTAAATAGGTTACCACAACAAAGATCAAAGTTAACTCGAAAGCAAGAACCCGAAAGAGAGTTCCACAAGTGTGATAAAATAAACCGTTAGTACAGAAATTACGGATACATCTCAGCATTTCAACTGTAAAATTCGCAAAACCATGCCGCAAATCTAGTCAGTCAGTTAAGTGATACATGATACACGCTTGGGCGATCATGTCTCGAAAGAGACATGACTGACTGGGCAGAAGATTATCCCGCAGTAGGTTGCCATTGCTTTCTGCGGTAGACTGGTTGCCGACCAAGGCTATAGAACCCAATCTGTCCTGTTATTTAACTCATAGCTAGAGCGGAAAGAAATGTATTATATTATTATGTAGTAATTAGTGGGGGATCGATTTCCTATTGTTATGAAGTAATAAACTGATTCCCCCACTTTATAACCAGTAGAAGCCTTAATCATTATTCCAACTATTATATTCGGTCAGTCAGCTAATTGCCATACGTGATACACGCTTGGGCGATCATGTATCGAAAGAGACATGACTGACTGGGCAGAAGATTATCCCGCAGTAGTTTGCCATTGCTTTCTGCGGTAAACTGGTTGCCGACCAAGTCTATAGAACCCAATCTGTCCTGTTATTTAACCCATAACTGGAAGGAATAGACGGATTAATACCTTTCCCAAGAATATTTGCGCGTAAGTGAATGCAATGAATTCAGCTGGAATTCGAACTCGGCTCCCCGATATCCAATGCACCTCAACGCACATCCATCTAGTACTGCGCTTAAATTCATAAAATTTACGAACCACAGAGGAACGCACATTGGAGCAATTACCCTAAATGTAAAGATAGAAAAGCACAGAAAATACATGTGAAAATGAATGAAAGCGAGATGACAGTTCAGTTCTAATAATATTGCAGATTTTTTTTTGGATTTTATCAAGAACTTCTAAACATATAGTTAGATCACCAGAATAAATGTGGCAGCAGTATTCAAAGCCAGTACGAACGGTAGACATATTAATATGTAAGGTAGAGTCTGACGAAAAAATGTTTAGCACGCTACAGTTAATCAACATTCTTAACTGCAGACAAAATAATTGATTCAATATAATCACTCTAATTTATGTCAGTAGAAAACGTTAGTCCGAAAAGGTACAATGAGTCACACACCTTTTTTTTTTAAATTAAATTTTTTTTTTAAAATCAAGCAAGGTGGGACCGCCACTAGTGCGCAGGGGGTCACAGTAAGAGAAAAAACTGGGTACAGGGATAATCCACCTAGGGGTCCTTGAAAAGATCCAACAAAGAATCTGTAATGTGATCAATCTCGACATGGTAGCTAAGATACAGTCACTTTCTCACCGGCGTAATGTGGCTTCACTGTGTCGCTTCTACAAATACTTTCACGGCTTCTGCTCCGATGAATTTAGTTCACTGGTGCCCTCTATATATGAATTTACTCGAGCCACAAGATTAGGAGCCAGGTCCAACTCTTTTATTGTGAAACTAATTTAATGTAAACGTAAATTCTACTCAGCAGCTTCTTTTCTCGCACTTCCCGCCTGTGGAATTTCCTTCCGTTTACTTGCTTCCCGACAGCTACAATTTCCAAGAATTTAAATGTAAAGTTAATAGTCATCTCCTATCTCACTGACTTGCATCCCCTCTTTCATGCCTCTTCGTTCACTCCACTCTCTTCAGTATTCTTATCCTTCTCTTACCCACTTCCTAACACCCACTATAACCTGTCACTCCTTCTCATAACTCTTCTCCTATGTAAACACCTGTACAGCAGTGGCAGTATAATTAAATGATTATACTGTTAAGGGTAGTGAAATTCCCTTTCTTTTACTTGCTTCCCCGACAGCTACAATCTCCAAGAATTTAAATGTAAAGTCAATAGTCATCTCCTATCTCACTAACTTGCATCCTCTCTCTCAAGCTCCTTTCTCCGTCTATTCCACTCTCATCAGTATTCTCATCCTTCTCTTATCCACTTCCTGACGCCCCTTATAACCTGTCACTCTTTCTCATAACTTTCCTCCTATGTAAACCCCTGCACAACAGTGGCAGTAAAATGCCTTGCTTGGGGGGATATGATTATATGAAAAAAAAACTGCAAATTTAACGTTATTCGACCGCTCAGACTTACTATTGAAACGGGAATAAATGGTTGTCATCAGCATTAATATCGATTTGAGAAATGATGGCATCAAGAAGGCGTTGATGAAAATTAGTTACAGTGTGAGCCCAAGAGATCCTGCATTACGTTCAAGTAGACGGATCTAGCAGAGTGAACATTCAAATTAGTTTTTACTTCGGAATTCGATAAAACTGAATCAGTTCCAAAAGTCGTCCACAAATATCATATCCTTTCCAATTGTGAAGACCAGTTTGCTGGATCTTGTCAAACGTCAACATCTAAGATCTGTTTAATTTTTATTGCATTTAGTAATACTCTTCGTAAAGGCATGAATCCTTCTTCCCTAGTTATGGCATAAATAGTAGTACATTTATCTGGTCAGATCATCGTTATTTAAAAAAATGTTAATGCAATATTCACTTTAAAAAAAAAGTAGTAATTATTCTTACAATCAAAATTATATTTTGTCTTTGAATGACCTGTGAAGGGTTGACAAACCATAAAAATAAAATTCAATATTAATTTTAATGATTTAGTTTTGGTATTTTACAGAAACGCGACACATGTAATTGAAATGTATTTCCAAAGATTCAGAGGATAACATGGTCGGAACATGTGAGCAAAGACGAGGTCCTGGAGAGGATGAAAATGAAAAGGATCATTGTACTTCACATCAGGAAGCCGGAATTCTTTTTTTTTTTTGTTGTTGTTTTTTTTGCATTTGCAAGTCAGTGTAAACAAATTTTTATGGCAAACGAAATGTGAATGATTATAAAAACAGAAGAGATTTAACGAGTGTGATAAAAAAAACACGCACATATATGAACTTTCTGACCGGCTCACCGACCGCTTATCTATATATACACGGTATTTTCGGCCGCCAGAAAGACAAACGGATCTCGATATGTAAAGTTACAAGTTTATTCGCCTGAAAAGAGTCAATTTTGGACTCAAATACGACACAACTACTGTTATGGACACTTAATATATTTTACAAAAAGCAAGTAATATTATTAATAATAATAACAATAAATCTATATTTTAAACAAAACTTTCACGGTTTCTTTTACTTTTTTCTCATATATATATATATATATATATATATATATATATGTGTGTGTGTGTGTGTGTGTGTGTGTGTGTGTGTGTGTATAGGGAGTGGAAACACCTAGTATCATAATAGCATAATTTGGAAAACTTGATTAAACCGTCAAAAGCTTATCTATTTTTATGTTTGTTGATTTTAATATTAGTAGTACTTCTTTTTTTTCTTTTTTTTTTTTTTGCTAAAGTTGTTGTCTTTTGATCATTACTGATATTCTTTAAATAAGTTTATTAGAATCAACAGACATGATTATTCAAGAATTGTAAGGGATCCACTATGGTTTAGGAATTGTTTTCAGAGGGAAATACCATTTTTCAGGACAATAATGCGCCTATTCATACTGCTAAATTAGTAGCTGAATAGCACGAGAAAGATTCTAATGAAGTAGAGCATCTTATCTTGCCACCGCAGTTCCCAGGCCATCACTGAATATTTATGGTTCATTTTAGAAAAAAACAAGTCAGGAGCCGATATCTTCTACCATCTTTGAAAAGAATTGGAGAGTGTTTCAGTTGTATTATAGATAATTATTCCTTTGGAAATAAACTTTGTACGAATCGATCCCTCTCAGAATTCAAACTACTGCGAAAAGCGACCGAACTCATATAGAAATAAATTGGCTTGAAATTTCAAGGTGTTTCCATTATTTTGTCCATCTCCTATATATATATATATGTGTGTGTGTGTGTGTGTGTGTGTGTGTGTGTGTGTGACTCTTCAGAAATGAATTGAGTTCTCTCGGTGACTGGCGTGTGTATACACTGCTTAGATACAACACGTTAAAATTTCCCTTCTCTGATACCATGCGTTGATGGCTTAGGGAGTAGCGACTCTGACTGACACCAAATCGCTCGAGTTTCGATCCTGGCCAGAGGCAAGTGGATGCGTCTAGCCACATTGATGAGCTCTGATACACCGAAACAGGCTTGTATGTGGATGACTAATATATATATATATATATATATATATGCATATACAGTGAGAGTGAGAGTGAGAGGGAGAGTGTGTATCGAGGTAGCAGATAAATTTCTGAACATATACTGTTAAATATAAGCGACAACCCACACTTAATAAAATCACGTTTAAATCTGGTCATAACACATTACATTGCATTTGAATATATGGTTCTGTTGTCATTTCGCGCTATCACGCGGTGTGACGTCATAGAGCCACATTACAAAATTTACGAACTGCGTCAACACAAGATAAAATCGTCGCTGATGGTGGATGTTTTTATGTTAACTTCCTTGTAACCTCTCTGAAAATGGTTCATGTGAGCCGAAAACTTAGGACCAACTTTAAAAATTATCCAAATGTTGGAGAATTTTTGTCTTTATTTTCACCTGAAATTAAAGCCAAATTACGATGTTTAAAACGGCTCATGATTAAACATAGTAGGAATTCATTGGCTCTTATATTTAATAGTATATGTTTAAAATATATATATATATATATATATATCGAGAAAGAGAGAGAGGGAGGGAGAGAGAGAGATGTTATCACATCAAGTGCATATATATATATATAGACCTACATATAAATATGTATACGCCTATAAGTGTGTACGCGCGCTGTACGTCATTAGTGTTTAGTCATGAATCAAAAGTACCTTAAAAATTGGCAAGTGTCCCTCATGAGAAAAAAGAAAATTAAAGAAAGCTATATATATATATATATATATATATGTGTGTGTGTGTGTGTGTGTGTGTGTGTGTCTGTGTGGAGGGAGGGAGAGAGATGTAAGACCTGTTGTACATGTATAGGAGTATTTATGTGTGTATGAGTGTATGCACGCGATGTACGTTAATAGCCTTTTGGCCAATATACTCTTAAAATTCGCAAGACCGTCGTCCCATGAGAAAATTTGTGCAGTTACACAGTTTCTTAATTAGATAATTCTTGGGCTACAAAATGCTGCTCGAAGCTCACGCCTACTGTAGTAAGTATCATTCCTCTATAAAATTAAATAAAGGAGAAATTGTAACGTTTAATGTTGAAGGCAATTTGGCCTTAAATATGTACTATCATACCGTTTACTCATGCGTTCTTACTGAAAATCGGACAAACATCCAACTGTAATTACACTTTAATAAATTGGCCGCTAACATGTGCAAAAAGCTCCACCCAGATTTGTTGTAACCACATGTGTCCGGCATCAAGATTGGGAGGTTGTGAGGAACATGGAACCACCTCTTAACTGCTGTTCTTCTCAGGTCCACCCTGACCTAGAGCGGCAGAACCTGTTAGGGGGCCAAGCTATGGGAAAATAGTTAACCCTCAAACTGGGGTTAAGATACTATGCAAGTATAAAAATACACTTTTATAGAAATGTATCGTTGTGGTACAGTGGATATCGGCTCGGAACGAGAAGCCGGGGAGCCGAGTTCGAATTCCAGTTGAATCCATTGTATTCACTTACGCGCAAATACCCTTGGGAAAGGTATTAATCCGTCTCTTCCTTCCAGTTATGGGTTAAATAGCAGGACAGACTGGGTTCTATAGCCTTGGTTGGCAACCAGTCTACCACAGAAAGTACTATAATATATTCTGTCCAGTCAGTCATGTCTTTTAGAGACATGATTGCCCAAGCGTGCATTACGTATGGCACTTAACTGATCCTGAAAGAACATGTAGCGCGTGTCTAGAGTTTAACATAGCATGGAAAAAAAATTAATCGGTTGAAAAATGATACGAGAACATAAAAAAAAAACAAAGACGCGAGAACATTTAGAAAACTAAAAATGATTAATTAAATTGAAATATTCTCATATTTTTTTTTTAATCATTTCACCCCGAGCAAGGCGGAAACGCCACTGATGTGCAGGGGGCTACATAAATGTAAAAAGATTAATTAGAAAAGAGTGAGGAGTACAAACTAGTTAGAAAGGAACAATAGAAAGCAGGTGCGATGACAGATACATAGGTGGAGAGAAAGGGAAGGTTATACAGGGGTGGGGAGAGAGCTAGAGTCCAGTGGTTAGTAGATGAGTATTGACTTTGCATTTAAATATTTCTGGAGGTTGTAGCCGTCAGGAAAGCAAGAATACGGGAGCTAGTTCCACAGGCGGGAAGTGCGAGAGAAGAAGCTGCAGGAGTAGAATTGTCGTCTGCATTTGGCTAACCTGACTGTGAATGGGTGGGAACCCAGTTGCAAGTCTGGTTGCACGAGTAAACACCTGTTGAGGAGGCATCAGTGACTTAAGTTCGTTTGAGCAGAAGCCATGAAAGTATTTATAGAACAGTTTGACATTCTTAATTTTTTTAAGAGGTAAACAGGAGAGAAAAAGTATATACGGGTAATGAAATATACGGGTATATACGGGTAATGAAATATACGGGCAAAGTATATACGGGTAATGAAAAATAAAATGCAAAGTACCAATGCGCTTTAACTCCCTACCGAAGTTAAACTAAACAAAAAAAAAAAAAAATCACCATTTAACTTGATCTGACGTGACTTTTCTTGAAGTGTAGTCTAGTTAACCGTGACGTATTTGGGAGAAGTGCGTTGTGGCGCAATGAATATCAGCTCGGAATGATAAATCGGGGAGCCGAGTTCGAATTCCAGTTGAATTCGTTGCATTCACTTATGCACAAATACACTTGGGAAAGGTATTAATCCATCTCTCCTCTCTTCCATCTATGACTTGAATAGCAGGACCGATTGGGTACTATAGCCTTGGTTGGCAACTGGTCTACCGCAGAAAGAAATGGCAACTTAGTGCGGGAAACATCTTCTGTTACGTCAATTATGAATCTGTTATAGTGAAATACATCTCAGATAATGAATTCTCCCTCCTATATTAATAAGAGTTAACTCAGGAAGTTAACGGGGGAAGTTCATAAGAGTTCTTAGAAGTTCTAGAGAGTTCTTTAGAGTTCTATTGGAGTTCAGTAGAACTACTAGGCAGTTTATATTAGTCGGCAGTTAACCGAATACTAAGGAGTCAGCTTTCAGTGGAAGGTTACCAAGTTCCTAATATTTAGGGTGCGTTAAGTCGATTAGCAACCGACATTGCACGATTATAACTTTCAGTGCGAAAATTACTCCACAATAGAATCAAAAGAGACATGATCGCTCAAGCATGTGTTACGTATGACACTTAACTGACTGAATGGTTAGAATGATCCAGAACCCACACGGGCAGCAAACCACCTGTAAACGCATTATAATTGAGATACCGTAAGCAGAACATGGGAGCAACGACGAGGTTTTGGGGAGGATGGACACGATAAGGAAACTGAAACTTAACATCAGGAAAAGGCAACTGGATTTTCTGGGAAATTTAACGAGGAAGGAGGGCTTGGAGAATCTGATGCTCACGGGACGGAAAGAGAGACAAGAGATAGCAACGCGTGACGTACTTAAGTGACTTGAGAATTTGGATTGTGCAACGGGGTTTGAGTAGGATAACAAGAGAAGGCCTGTTAAGAGCTACAAGTTATACGGAGTTGTAGAGGGCCATGATCGCCTATGTCAGAAGGGACCCAGCACATTGAAGAAGTAGATAAATATACTAAAAAAAACTGGGTGTGTCTTCTCATTGGACTAATTCGACCTATACAGTGAAGGATGTAGGATATGCGCTGTGGTGCAGTGGATATCGACACGGAACGAGAAATCAGGGAGCCGTGTTCGAACTCCAGTTGAATTCATGGCATTCACTTACGCGCAAATAACCTTGAGAAAGACATTAATCCGTATCTTCCCTCCAGTTATGGGTTAAATAACAGGACAGATTGGCAACCAATCTATCGCAGAGAGCAATGACAACTTACTGCGAGATAATCTTCTGCCCAGTCAATCATGTTTCTTTCGAGACATGATCGCCCAATGCGTGTATTACGTATGGCACTTTACGTTTTACTTTACGTTTGGCCTTATGTACTTCTATGAAATGTTATATTTTAGATATTTTCAAAATACTCTCAAGATATGAATTTAATGTATACTCTTATTTTTTTCTCTTTATTATTATTATTTCATTTTTCATCATATTTCGATTTCTGCATTGGTCTCACTACCAACCAAGTCTGCGGGGAGACCTAAGGCAGGTAGTGGCGTGTTGTTATGACTCCATTTCATGTTTTTCTATCTTCCCTATCATCCCCAGCATTACATAGATAACGTTTTCCTTAGTGTGTGGGCTGTACTTAATAAGACAATTTTTTGTATATCTCTTAAGCTGGGGTTTCCAGGGATTCTTTCAATGTGTTGTTTTGTTCCATTTTTTATCATTCCAAGTGCACCTACTATCACTGGTACAACTCTTGTTTTCAATTTCCACATTTTTTCTATTTCAATTTCCAGGTCTTTATATTTTGACAGTTTTTCAAATTCCTTGGTTGCTATGTTACAATCCGCTGGACAAGCCATATCAATTAATAGACAAGTTTTCTCCTTCTGGTTTTTAACAATAATGTCTGGCCTGTTTGCTTCAATTTTTCTGTCTGTGTAGATGGTGTAATCCCATAGAATGGTTACATCTTCTATTTCTGTAACCGGTGCTGGGTGATGTTTATACCAGTGTTTGTTTACAGCTTTTCCATAATGTTTGCACATTGCCCGATGTAAATATTGCCCAACTCTATCGTGGCGATTTTTATATTCGTTTGGGGCAAGCACAGAACAGCCTGAGATTAGGTGGTCTATTGTTTCTTGGTGTTTATCACAAAACCTGCATTATTATTATTATTATGTCATTTTTCATCAAATTTAGATTTCTGCATTGGTCTCACTACCAACCAAGTCTGCGGGGAGACCTAAGGCAGGTAGTGGCGTGTTGTTATGGCTCCATTTCATGTTTTTTCTATCTTCCCTATCATCCCCAGCATTACATAGATAAAGTTTTCCTTAGTGTGTGGGCTGTACTTAATAAGACAATTTTTTGTATATCTCTTAAGCTGGGGTTTCCAGGGATTCTTTCAATGTGTTGTTTTGTTCCATTTTATTATTATTATTATTATTATTATTATTATTATTATGTCATTTTTCATTATAGTTTGATTTCTACTATGGTCGCACTACCTACCGAATCTGCAAGAAGACCTAAGGCAGGTCGTGGTGTGTTGTTATGGCTCAATTTAATGTTTTTTCATCTCTCCCCTAACATCCCTAACGTTACATAGACAAAGTTCTCCTTAGTGTGTTGGCTGTACTTAACATGACAATTTTTTTGCATATCTCTTAAACTGATGTTTCCAGGGATTCTTTCAATGTGTTGTTTTGTTCCATTTTTTTTATCATTCCAAGTGCACCTACTATCACTGGCACGATTCTTGTTTTCATTTTCCACATTTTTTCTATTTCAATTTCCAGGTCTTTATATTTTGACAGTTTTTCGAATTCCTTGGTTGCTATGTTACAATCCGTTGGACAAGACATATCAATTAATAGGCAATTTTTTCTTTCTGGTTTTTAACAATAATTTCCGGCCTATTTGCTTCAATGATTTATTTATTATTATCTCATTTTTCATTCTAATTTGATTTCTGCTATGGTCGCACTACCTACCAAGTCTGCAGAAAGACTTAAGGCAGGCTGTGGTGTGTTGTTTTGGCACCATTTCATGTTTTTTCATATCTCCCTAATATCTCTAGCGTTACATAGACAAAGTTCTCCTTAGTCTGTGGGCTGTACTTATCAAGACAATTTTTTATATATCTCTTAAGCTGAGGTTTCCAGGGATTCTTTCAATGTGTTGTTTTGTTCCATTTTTTATCATTCCAAGTGCACCTACTATCACTGGCACAACTCTTGTTTTCAATTTCCACATGTTTTCTATTTCAATTTCCAGGTCTTTGTATTTTGAATATTTTTCGAATTCCTTGGTTGCTATGTTACAATCCGCTGGACAAGCCATATCAAGTAATAGACAAGTTTTTTCTTTCTGGTTTTTAACAATAATGTCCGGCCTATTTGCTTCAATGTTTCTGTCTGTGTAGATGGTGTAATCCCATAGAATGGTGACATCTTCTATTTCTAAATGGTGACATCTTCTCCGGTGCTCGGTGATATTATTATTATTATTATTATTATTATTATTATTATTATTATTAGCAGTAGTACATCTAGCAGTAGTAGTAGTAATAGTATTTCTTTTTGTTTCAGTTCTACACATTTCCTTCCGGGTCCCAACTTTTTTGTTTTTGTCTTTGGTAATAATGACTGCGTAATTTGCTTGTATTGTTCAATCTGTATTGAAAGAAAATTTCTAGAGGATTTATTATGATTAATGTGTGCATCTTGCCTGTGAGTAATTTTAACTGCCTAATTACCAAGTTCTATCCAGAGTCTTTGAGCAAACGTGTCACTGCGGAAGAGTTATGGATGAATATTTAGGGGTGTTGCGTTTAGGTCTTGCGTTTAGGTTTTTCGAATGATATATATGCAGATCCTCAGAAAGTAATTCTTTGTAGCTTTGAAATGATAATGTCTCCAGGAATTGTACTCACATGGTTGTCGGTACTCTTCTCTATTTTACCCAGCACCTCTATCACATGAAAGATTGTCGTGGTTTTCAGATTCCACATTTTTGAGACTTCGATTTACAGGTCACTCTTTGACAGTTTTTGGAATTATTTTTTAAAACATTGGAATTCTGTCAGCAAATTATATTAATTATTCGGCCGGTTATTTTTTCGAAATCTTTTATGACTGTTTTGTTTATTTGCATAAAATTTTCTCTGTGAGAATTGAAAAATTTCACAGCAGGAGTCGGCAACCTTTTGCTATCTATATACCGACTTAGTGCTTTAAAATCATTCAGTGTTCCAACAGCAAACGTATTTTTATATAAATCAAGGTCAATATATGAGTTATACAATATATTTTATATAGTAATATATAGAATAATATATAAACCACATTGATCGAAATAAACTGTTTTGAAAAGTTTTTTTAAAGTTTTTATTATTAATGGTAGCCTTGCCCTTGCAAGTCTCAGACAATTGCTCAATATCGGCAATATACTTTGTTACTTTGACTTTTAAACAATTTGCGTGCCATTTGAAATTGATTGACGTGCTACATGTGGCACGTGTGCCGTAGGTTGTCGACCCCTGTTGTTTTTGACATCATTCAGGTGGCGTTTGTATCATGTATCCGGGACCTCAATATCATAGTTCGAACAGATACGTAAGTGAATACATTGTTCTCGCCTGCAACATCTAATAATGTATTCTTTCTCAGCAAGGACAGGTGGTCAACACTTTATTATTATTATTATTATTATTATTATTATTATTATTATTACAGGTGTGTATGGATAAATTAATAAGTAGCTGTGGAGAGTGACAAAAAAGGACCACAAATAAACTGTAAGAAAACTGAATGCATGGTCATCAGCAAAAGGTGCAACCCAAAATGCCAAATACAGGTGGGGGATACCAGAATCAAGCAAGTACAAAAATTTAAATACCTAGGAAGTGTTCTAACAGGAAAACTAAAAGTGCGACACAGAGATCCGAAGGCGAATTGGCATGGCGAAGGTCGCGTTCCAGAAGCTGAGTAAAGTATTAAGACACAGGAAACTTTCACTAGAAACAAAGAAGTGAGTATTAGATTGCTATGTGATGTCAGTTTTTGAATATGGCAATGAATGTTGGACAGTATCATCGAAGATGTGTAATAAAACTTGAAGCAGCAGAAATTTGGTTCTACAGAAGGATGCTGCGGATATCATGGACAGAGCATGTGAACAATGATGAGGTTTTGGAAAGAATGGCAACAAAAAGAAAATTACTAGTGAGCATCAGGAAGAGATAACTGAAGTTCCTGGGACATGCAATGAAGAACGAGGGCTTGGAATACCTGATACTGACAGGCCAGATAGAAGAAAAAAGAGCCAGAGGAAAACAGCGGATAACATATTTGAAGGGCCTGAGTAGGTGGATGACAGAATGGGGGTTGCGAGGTGTAACAGGAAAAAACATATTAAGAGTCATTAGGGATAGAGAGACATGGAAAGCTATGGTCGCCTACGTCCTGAAAGGACAGGGCACATAGAAGAAGATATATGCCAAATGTTTATAAGAAATTATGTGGATATAAAATGGGAGATCAAATCTATATTATAATCAATATATAAACTGATCCCTCATTTTGTGGCCATGCTGGTTTCTATACATTTATATTCTAGATTTATGGGCTTGAGCGAGTGAATGGCAGAGCGGGGTGTGGGTGGTTTAACAGGAGAATGCGTGCTAAGAGCCACCAGGGATAGGGAGATGTGGAGAGCCATGATCGCCTACGTGCTGAAAGGACAGGCCCATAGAAGGAGAAGATATATGCCAACTGTTTATAAGAAATTATAATGTGGATATAAAGTGGGGGATCAGATCTATATTATAATCACTATATAAAGTGATCCCTCATTTTGTGGTCATGCTGGTTTCTATACATTTATATTCTAGATTTATGGGCTTTAGCGAGTGAATGGTAGAGCGGGGTTTGGGTGGTTTAACAGGATAAAGCGTGCTAAGAGCCACCAGGGATAAGGAGATGTGAAAAGCCATGATCGCCAACGTTCTGAAAGGACAAGGCACATAGAAGAAGAAGAAGAACAAGAAGAAGAAGAAGAAGAAGAACAAGAAGAAGAAGAACAAGAAGAAGAAGAAGAAGAATATAAAAAACAATTCTTGGGGATGTTCTTTTCTGTAGTATATTTATTCTAGTTATTTATATATTATGGGATTATAATCTATCGCCCGGTTCACACTCCACCCATGTCTATTGAACAGGTTAAGAGGCTCATCCCTTGTTCCCTGTTTAGGACGTGGTTTCCGGCTTTCTCTTTTCCAATCTTCTCACTTTGTTTTCTTGTTTTGTTTTGTTTTTTTCAATTGGAGTAGATAGATCTCTCTATCGCCCGGTTCACACTCCACCCATGTCTATTGAACAGGTTAAGAGGCTCATCCCTTGTTCCCTGTTTAGGACGTGGTTTCCGGCTTTCTCTTTTCCAATCTTTTCACTATTACGTAGCCCCTGCACATCAGTGGCGTTGCCGCCTTGCTCGGGGTGATACGATTAAAAAAAAAAAAAAAAAAAAAAAAATATATTATGGAATTATATATTATGGGATGCAAAATGTATTTTGTTCTGACACCCTTCTCAAAATCTGACAAAATGAGCAAATATCAGAAGTTCTTTTTGTTTGTTATGTTTGGTTTGTGATGCATTTTTTTTTTTTGAGGTTTCAATAATTTATCAACGTCTCATACGTAAATTTAAGGAGTTACATCCTTTTACTAGTCGATGTTTACTCTTTCAAATCTAATAAACTTTAGTCACTAGCATTATCACTGCTGGACACTCGTTATATTTCGAATCGGGTGACTATGCCCTGAATGTAATCATTTTCAACTAACATTTTCCCCAAGGGAGTGATTCTGCCTCCCATAATTGCACTTTTGATGTTAGTAGCGTATTTTTTCTCGTCTGTGAATGGCTAATCAATAATAAATGGATACATAGTCCCCGTCTATTGTTGTATGTTGCACCGAGTGTTGCATTACTCTTTGGGAGATACGACGCTAATGACTATCAAAACCATCTCGCCGACTGAATATCATGGTTCCTATAAGAGGATGAATATTACTCATATTAAAATGACAGAAATACCCAAAACATGTCCAGTCGAACGGTCACTTACATGAAAGTAAAAGATTGCGTTTAGCCTGCATACGGCCTTCCTATCATCTGTCAGTCAATTAAATGATAGACGCTTTGGGCGATCATGTCTCGAAAGAGACATGACTGACTGGGCAGATGATTATCCCGCAGTAGGTGGCCATTGCTTTCTGCGGTAGACTGGTTGCCAGCCAACGATACAGAACCCAATCTAACCCATAACTGGAGGGAAAAGAGATATATTATATTACATTATTATATTAAGTATAATAGGTGGGGGATCAGTTCATTACTTCATAACAATAGAAAACTGATCCCCCACTTTATGCCCAGTAGAAGTTTTAATTATGTTTCCAACTATTATATTCAGTCAGTCAGTTAAGTGCCATACGTGATACACGCTTTGGATGATCATGTCTCGAAAGAGACATGACTGACTGGGTAGATGATTATCCCGCAGTAGGTTGCCTTTGCTTTCTGCGGTAAACTGGTTGCCAGCCAAGGCTATAGAACCCAATCTGCCCTATTATTTAACCAATAACTGAAGGAAAGGAATTTAATGCGAGGAATTTAACAGGAATTCGAACTCGGCTCTCCGATTTCTCGTTCCGAGTCGATATCTATTGCACCAGAAAGGAAAGTGCACAGTAAGTAGATAGACACTCTTATCCAACGACAACGCTCATGCATACACACCTACGTTCCTGCTTACGTACACATAAACTCTTTCCAACAAGTTACTACTGCGAACCTGTGATACCTTTAACTCATTACTTGTTTCTATTTTATAATTTCTATTGTAGCATACAAAAGGTATACTTTTATTCTTCCACAAAATTCAAACATTCCAATCTCCAAACTTCTGATGATTACGAATAAATCATAAGTTGTAGAGAGTTCTGTTATGTTTGACACAAGGCTGATTCAAAAATAACTTTAACCATCCACCCTATAGCTACAAACGCCACTCCTACTTATATTGAATAAGCGTTTCTTTTAAGGACGGAGGCTAGAAAATGCTCAGTATGTAGATCACCACTAACCTTTAAGTCTAAAGGAATTGACTCCTCATCTGCTAAGAAGGGACATGCACAATATATGTCACTTGACCATCATCCAGCAGCTGCTAGCATAAATGGTATAAAAGGAATAAAATTTCTCGGAACTGATCCCTTGCCAAGAAAGGAGCAACAGGTGTCACCAGATTGTTATCCAGAGATTATTCGAATCAAACAAAATATAACTCTTGGGATATGGAATGTAGAAATGGTGAAGAGCTGTGGCCAGCTGGAAAAATGTAAAACAAGAGATGAGTAGATTAAACATCAGGATTTTAGGTGTATGTGAAACTATGTGGCCATACAATGGAGATTTTGTCAGTGACAACCACAGGATTATATATGCAAGCAGAGAAAAATGAAAAAAAAATTAAATTAATACTGGATCAAGACATGAAGAAATCCATTCTGGAATAGTTATGTAAAAGAATTCTTGTTGTTAAACTGAAAGAAAAGCCCTTCAATATATCTGTTATAGTTGTGTATGCATTCACTGATATTGACGATTAATTGATGACTAGATATTCTTTCCCAGAAAAAAAAAGCTACTTTAATTAAGTTTAAATTTTATGCACAAAATTGAATTTAACTTATCTTAAATTACATCACGATAATATCATAAACCTGTGAGAATTAAGTACGAAACGATTATTTGAAGGCATGGTACATCAAAAGGAGTTTTATCAACGAATTTTTTTTTTTTGATTGAAAGCTATAATGTAGTTAGTAAAATAGCCATTAATTTCTGTTTAAGTATGAATCCCGTGCGACTAACTTTATAATATATATATATATATATATATATATATATATATATGTAATAACTACATAGACTCTGTAAGTATGCCGGCCGTAAATTTATACTAAAATAAACCTCCGAAAAAACCATTAACAAACAGAACCTAAATCCGTTACAATCCGGTGTACTAAGACGTCGGATAAATGGGGAGAAAAAAAGAAACCCGCGGAACAAGAACAAAACATTCAATACTCCGCAGTAAAGAAAAAACCCCAAACGGAACCAAACACAAGAAAAAGTGCTCAATACAAAGTACGAAAGAAAAGATACAAAAAAAAAAAAAGCCTTTGCCCTGACGATCCGTAGTGTGAAACCGCGGCAGGTTTTGGCTCACTCTAGATTTTTGTATATATATATATATATATATATATATATATATATATATATATATATGTGTGTGTGTGTGTGTGTGTGTGTGTTTAAATAGACTTACAAAACATGATTAATAAATCCTACCTCTGCTTCACTTCCACAAATTTAACATGGAGTCACATGAATTATTTTTCGAAATGAAACTACCACCTTGTAGATCATACATATTGGAAGTATTTAAGGCCTTGACAGAGAAAGTTAATCAGGCGCCTGTGCATTGCTGCATCTAATGGCTGACTTCCTCTTATTATAAGCAAAGTAAGTTCCTGTCGTGGTCGCTAGAGGGCGCTTTTATCTACTCTGCTCGTTGTAATGTAATACGCCATTTTACTTTGCCAGTAATCGGTGACCTTTTGTCGATAAAGTCATAAAAATGACATGTTGCTCATAGTAACATTACTGCGACAAAAATGAATGACTTTTCTTTTTTAAGAAACAGGTCAATATTTGAAGGAATTATTACAAAAGATTTTATAATAGTATGACTCTATAAGGAAACTACTAAAATATTCTTAAAAAAAAACATAGCTTTTAATTTTCTAAAACAAGAGACGTGAAATTTTTGCCATCATGTAATTTCGAGGAGTTGAGAAATTTCCTAAAAAATATAAATGCCGTCTATTATGTTCTTAAGTGTAACTGAGTTAAGATTAACCAGACACAGCGACAATAATTCCCCCAATCAGGACTCAACTCGCCACATCCTCATTCTATCTTGTACATTTACAAATTTACCACCCATCTGTGCCTTGAATACTGCTGCCATGTCTACAGGGCCCCTGATATTAATATCGGGGTTCTCGACAAAATCCAAAAGAGAATGTTGATCCAAGATATTTGAACGCCTTAAAGGTCTTGATGCTCTACCATCAATGAAGGCGGACGGACTTGTGGGACATGGATTACCTGGTATTGGCTGGTACATTAACTCAGTCTTCTTTATGCTGATCGTGAGCTTAAATGTTTATATATATATCGCTCATTCAGTAATGGATTAGAGCACTCTGGCTATTGGGCGAGTATAATGACAATATACACGCTAAAAAGCCTGCTTCTTCTACCGAGCACCCATAGCCCAGAGGTAGAATCGCCGACTGACGCCAATTCGGGCGGGTTTCAATCCTGGGTTAGAAGCAATCGGAGTCTAACCGTACTGATGAGCTGTGATACAGCGAAACAGATCTGTCTGCGGATGACTATATAAATATATATTTTCTAAACATATACTATTCAATATAAGAGACAATGAATGTCTATTATGTTTAATCATGAGCCGTTCTAAACGTATTTTTGCTTTAATTTCAGTTGAAAATAAAGACAAAAATTCTCCAACATTTGGATAATTTTTTTATTAATTTGGTTCTAAGCTTTCGGCTCACATGAGCCATCTTCAGAGAGGTTATTAAGACGGTAACACAATAACATCCACCATCAGCGACGATTTTATTTTGTGTTGACATAAAACTCCACTAGTCATTATTTTCAACTGAAATTAAACCCAAAATACGACGTTTAGAACGGCTCATGATTAAACATAACAGACATTCATTGTCTCTTATATTTAACAGTATATGCTTAGAAAATTATTTGCTGCCTCGATACACTATATATATATATACTGGAATAAAATATAGGTCAAATATAGACTGGAATCCAGTAAAATTATAGGATAAGGAAAAAATTAGAAATGTTTATAAATCTATTTGTTTCTCTTTTAATAAACTCTTATCACTAAAGGAAATATGGCGAACATTTCTCTCATATCTCATTCCCTGATGAAGTTTTAATAAAAAGCGAAACGTTAAATTTATAATCGTTTACTTATCTTATTTACTTATCTTACGTGTGTGCGCGCGTGTGTGCATACGCACGTATTTGTGTGAAAATTCAGATATGAATAAAGTATAAAAACAATATTAATGAAAGAAATTCTAAGAGAAAAACTTTTTATGCCAACGCATTTCTTTCCATGAGGAAATTCATTTAGTAACGTGTATGTATACACAGACGTAAACTGAAGGAAAAAAATGTAAATGAAATGAAAAATGAAAAAAAAAAAAAAAAAATTTAGCTATTGAAATATTTGTAAAGATTCAACACACCTAAGTCCCTATTTAACCCTAGCTTGTGTGTATTTAATTTTAAAATTTTTTTGCAGATATTCCAAGAAATTTTTATCTAAAACAAACAGACTTTCTCTACGGACGTGCCGCATGTTGTGAACAAACACACCACGTGATGTAAACACACACAAAAAAAAAAATATTCGGACGCTACCGTGAAATACGTTTCTAATTCAAATTTAAAAATCACTCGTTTCTGATGAAGGACCGAGGGCGGTCTGAAATATAAAATACAATAATAAAAATAAACAAATACTGTCCAAAAAAAGTACATTTTTAAATTCAAAACTTTTTATTAATATTTTTTCCTATACATATTAAGACAGTATACGTGGGTCATCAGTATGTTATATATATATATATATATATATATATATATATATATATATATATATATATATTGTGTGTATTTTGGCAGCATTTTTTCATTAATGCAGGTTTCATTGAATAATATAGACAAGTTTTGTCTATTAATTTTGTGTAGGATCCGTTCATACCGTCTGATATACTTGATGGTGATGTCGTTAAAAGACAACAAAAAATCACAGTATTTGTTGAATTTTTTATCAGGTCTAAGCTTTCGGCTCACATAAGCCATTATCAAAGAGTAAATAATAACACACAGTAAACATAGAACATTTAAGCTATTAACAATAAAGATATATATATATATATATATATTTTAATTCAGATACTTTAATCCAAGCGGAAAAAGCAGGAAGGTAAATTCCAAAAACCCGATCCTAATTGAAATTAAAGATTTTATTTTAATATTAAAAAATGATACAGGAAGAGAGCTCCATGTAATAAAATATTACAGAGCAAATATAAATTAAAAAAGGATTAATTCAATGATGTTGGATGATCATTTCGATACATCAATTCAACACGGCCGTCCGTTAATTTTAAGTTACAATTCTCTTTCCTTTTTTTGCGAACCCAGACGATGTCAATTTTTTCTTTTCTTGTTTATTTGATTTTATCTTGTTTTATCTTTTTCTTTTTTCTTTTTCTTTTTTAATTTCTTTGCAAATCTATTTAAAAAGGAAAATTAGACTGATTTTTCTCCAGTTTCTGAAAGGATTTTTCTGTTGCTGAGGTGATGTGTTATCCCCCGTGGGGATTTTCATATCGAAATGATCATCCAACATCATTGAATTAATCCTTTTTTAATTTATATATATATTAATATATATAATTTATATATATATAAATGTATATAATTTATATATATATCAATATATATATATATATAAATATATATATATATATATATATATATAAATATATAAATATATAAATATATAATATATATATCTAATATATCTAATATATATAAGATATATATATAATATATATATATATATATAAATATATATATAATTTATATATATAAATATATATAATTTATATATATATATATCTATATATATATATATATATATATATATATATATATATATATGAGAAAAAATCGCAAGGTCTTGGCGATATTGCGATTTTTTCTCGTGTGTTTTTGCTCTACGTAACTGCCTTTTAGTTAATCCTTTTTGGTTAGTTTAGTATCGAGCACTTTTCTTTCTTTGTGGTTTGTTCCTTTTGAGGGTTTTTTTCTTTGCTGTTAAGTGCTGTATGTATTGTCGGTGCTCCGCAGTTTTCTTTTTTTTCCCTCGTTGTCCAAAGCTTTATAGCCGAGGGCGATAACGGAGTTAGATTCTGCCGGTTATTCGTGGTTCTTAAAAATTACTTGTGTGACATTTTAAGATTTGAATACGTACAGAGTCAATTTTATTATTATTATTATATATATATATATATATATATATATATATATATATATATATATATATATATATATATATAATTTCAATTTGCTGTTAAAAAAATGATTTACCTATTTAAGTGTTATGTGTTCCCACTAGATAACTTACTCAAACCAAATAATTTTCGTTAAAATGTAATTAATAACTATGTTTCATTTATAACTTATATTCTAACATAATTAAAAAACGAATATTATTTTAATAAAATAAAAGACCCATACAACACTAAATTGTTGTTCTAAATACAATATAAGTAAGAATACTACAATTATTGAATCCTACTTTTGACTTAAACTTTCTATTCCCTTTACTCATAGTAGTTAAATAAAATATGCTGTTCAATAATAATAATAAAAAAAAATCCAACCTCCTGCTAAAAATTATTGTCTACCCATTTTAAAAAATCTAAGGTCTCACTATGTATTTGACTCAGACAAAATTAAAAATTGACATGTCTAGATCTAAGCCATCCTGTTCCTTTTCTTAACCCAAATGTTTATCTCTATGGTTACATAATTATAAACGCTGATTGACTAGTTTTGACACACTCCCTAATTTTCTAAATAAACAGAAATTTATCTTATATGTTAAAAGTAAATCGTTTTCACCATTTATTTTAACATATCACCTGAAGAGGAACAGTTGTGTTTCGAAACATGAACATTTTTGTGTAGTGATATTATGCTTTTATAAACCATTGTAATGACAAAATTACAATAGTAAGCTCTACTTTGTATTGAGCACTCTTTATAAAAGTAAATGTGTGAACAGTTTTAGAAATCCAAAGTACATGCACAGCACAACACTAGCTACGTATATACGGTCTATTAACAAAAGAGTTAAAAACTGACCCCATTTTAAAATGGGAGATCACCCAGCACCAGTTACAGAAATAGAAGACGTCACCATTCTGTAGGATTACACCATCTACACAGACAGAAAAATTGAAGCAAATAGGCTGGACATTATAGTTAAAAACCAGAAAGAAAAAATTGCCTATTAATTGATATGGCTTGTCAACCAAGGAATTCGAAAAACTGTCAAAATATAAAGACCTGGAAATTGAAATAGAAAAAAGGTGGAAATTGAAAACAAGAGTCATGCCAGTGATCCTAGGTGCACTTGGAATGATAAAAAATGGAACAAATAACACATTGACAGAATCCCTGGAAACCCCAGCTTAAGAGATATACAAAAATTGTCTTATTAAGTACAGCCCACACACTAAGGAGAACTTTGTCTATGTAACGCTAGGGATGTTAGATAGAAAACATGAAATGGAGCCATAACAACACACCACGACCTGCCTTAGGTCTTCCCGCAGACTTGGTAGGTAGTGCGACCATAGCAGAAATGGAAATATGATGGAAAATGACAACATAATAATAACAATATCGCCCGGTTCACACTCCACCCAAGTCTATTGAACAGGTTAAGAGGCTCATCCTTGTTCCCTGTTTAGGATGTGATTTTCCGGCTTTCTCTTTTCTAATCTTCTCACTTTGTTCTTTTTTTTTTCAATTGGAATAGATAGATCTATCTATCGCCCGGTTCACACTCCACCCACGTCTATTGAACAGGTTAAGAGGCTCATCCCTTGTTCCCTGTTTAGGATGTGGTTTCCGGTTTTCTCTTTTCCAATCTTCTCACTATTACGTAGCCCCCCTGCACATCAGTGGCGTTACCGCCTTGCTCGGGGTGATATGAATAATAATAATAATAATAATAATAATAATAATAATAGATAGATAGATAGACAAACATGAATTAATTATGAAGTAACATAGAAAACAATATTTCAAGGTTATGAATATACGAAAGTATCTTCAAATTATTTTATTATATCTATTGGTAGACATATTTTGGATTCATGGATTATAGATTTGTAAAAAAGTGCAGAATTAATGTAATGTTTTGATCACTTGTTTATAGCTGGTCGTAATGCTATCAAAATGTTTTCAAAGTACTTTCTACTTAAAAGATTATGTTCTTTTTTAATTAAACGAGCATTTTAGAAATCAAAACTGTCCTACACTATTTCGATGGAATTCAAGACATTTGGAACCTATGACTTAACGTAAATCTCTTTTATATTCGTAGATACTCGTTTTTAGATTTCGTGATGTAGAAGCCCATGTCAAACCCTGTCGAACGCTTTTGAGGTATCTAGGGAGACAACTCGAGCTTCGCCGTTCTTAACAAGAGCCTGGTATATGAATTCAGTGAAAACCATTAATATATCAGCGGTAGACCCGAAGAAGCTCAAGGGATATTGCTTGTCAGAGAGTAGGTTGTGGGATGTGAGATGATGAATCATTTCAGAAATGATAATAGTCTCGAACATTTTGCTAAAATGCGGTGAGAGGCTGACAGGGCGATAATTAGAGGGGCTGTCCAGAGTTTTTAAAAACAGGAACGACAGAGGAGGACTTCCAGCAAGCAGGAAAACAGGAAACAACGAATGTTTATACAACTTGAGGAGGGCAGGAGAAAGTCCAGGGATAAATTTCTTTAGCACGATGACTGGAATTCTATCACCTTCGTTTGCCTTATGGAAGTTAAACTTAGAAATTATGTTAGAGACTAGAGAGGGGGTTATTTACACATCAAGAAGCTGAGCCTCAGTTCTAGGTGGGAAGTCGGCTGTGGGTTTTCAAGACTAGTCAAGTGTGGAGTTGGAAGAGAATTTACGAGCAAAGAACCCAACCTTGTCTGCAGTGTCTGTGAGAACCTCAAATTAACTGAATAGAAGAGGGATCGAGTATTTGCTTTTTAGTACACTTTTACAGAGCCGCGATTAATCTTTGGAACCAAACCTGCGAGAAGCAATTCGCTGCTTTATTCTATCAGCAAACGACTTAGCATCATTTAAGACATACTTGCATTAATTACGAGCAGTGAAAGAGATATCTACTGTAGTCAGACAAGTTGCTCCGGTAAAGTCAGAAGCATTGATTCTTGCAATGACGACCGAACAAGCAAGAGAAAACCAATGAGACGAATGAGGTTTAAGACGGAATTTCTTGGCCGGGATAAAAGCATCGATGCAGTCTTTCATTCAATAGGAGACCTTAGAAGCACAGTCTTTAACAGGAAAACTAAAAGTGCGACACAGAGATCCGAAGGCGAATTGGCATGGCGAAAGACGCGTTCCAGAAGCTGAGTAAAGTATTAAGACACAGGAAAATTTCCCTAGAAACAAAGAAGAGGGTAGTAGATTGATATGTGATGTCAGTTCTTTAATACA
Organism: Ascarosepion bandense; assembly: GCA_037127315.1. Classification (NCBI taxonomy): domain Eukaryota; kingdom Metazoa; phylum Mollusca; class Cephalopoda; order Sepiida; family Sepiidae; genus Ascarosepion; species Ascarosepion bandense. Next base: position 6,712,562 of record JBBBDQ010000945.1, on the reverse strand, counting down.
GCACTGAATGCTGGACAATATCATCGAAAAGGAGGAAAAAACTTGAAGCAACGGAAATGTGGTTCTTCAGAAAGATGCTGCGGATATCATGGACCGAACATGTGAGCAATGATGAGGTTTTAGAAAGAATGGCATTGAAAAGGAAACTAATAGTAAGCGTCAGGAAGAGACAACTGAAGTTCCTTGGACATACAATGAGGAAAGAGGGCATGGAGAACTTGATACTGACAGGCCAGATAGAAAGAAGAAGAGACAGTAGAAGGCAGCGGATAACATATTTGAAGGGCATGATCAGGTGGATGACGGCACGGGGGTTGTGTTGAGTAACAGGAGAAAACATATTAAGAGCCACCAGGAGATGTGGAAAGACATGATCGCCTACATCCTGAAGGGACAGGGTACATAGAAGAAGAAGATATATGCCAACTGCTTATAAAAAACTATAATGCGGACATAAAGTGGGGAATCAGTTCTATATTACAATCAATATATAAACTGATCCCTCATTTTGTGGACATACAAGTTTTCTACACATTTGTATTCTAGATTTTTAGGCTTCGGGTATTGGATGGTAGAGCGGGGTTTGGGTGGTGGTACAGGAGAAGCCGTGCTAAGTGCCACCAGGAATAGGGAAACGTGGTATATAAATTGAGTGATGGCCGTTAGTATATCAGCAGTAGACCTGACGAAGCGGAAGCCATACTGCTTGTCAAAGAGTAGGTTTTGCGATGTGAGATGATGAACCATTTCAGAACTGATAATAGTATCGAACATTTTGCCCCAAAAGCGACGAGAGGCTGATAGGGTGATAATTAGAAGGGTCGGATGGCTGTCCAGAATTTTAAAAAGATATATATATATATATATATATATATATATATATATATATATATATTATAAATTATATTGTAGAACATGTACATAATTTTTCTATATATATCCGCTACGAATGTATGCTCGTTTCGACAGTGAAACTTCAATGTCTCATCAGGCAGTGTGTAATGTGCTGGAAATCCTTTTTCTTTATATTTATTTAGTTTTGTTCGAGGTGTTGGTGGGGGTTAGTGATAGGGGGAGGGGTCTTTGATCTTTGATTTTGTTGAATATATATATATATATATATATATATATATATATATATATATATATATATATTCAACAAAAATCTCCATAGCCAGAAGATATTCGGCGACATATAATGTGAACATTGGAGTCCTTCCGAATCAGGGAATGACAACCAAGAATGGAAAATAAGACGAGGGTATTGTAAGGTTAAGTTTGATTTCACAGAGAGCTACGATGTTTGGAGGCCTTTTATGGAGGAACGATTCCGCACAGCAAAAGTTAGTTTGTAGACTACGGATGTTAGAGAAAGAAATGTTGAGAAGATTATGTGTTTTTTGTTTGGCTAGTGTAGTTTTACATTTGTGATTGTGACTTGTCATGATGTTGGGAAAAAGAGGCCTGGAGTAGTAGTAGCAGACTGTCAACAAATCTAACATGGGTAGGAAGGGAACTGACACAGTCTGTAGCTTTTTGTTTCATCAGGGTCGCCCAAAAGAAGTAGTTGCAGGGACACCCATCCATGCGTGGCACTGCAAAACCCCCGATATTCAGTCAGTTAAGTGCCTTACGTGAAAAATTTTCTACCCGGTCAGTCATGTTTCTAAACATGACTGACCGGGTAGAAAATTTTTCAGCAGTCAGTCAGTCAGTTGAGTGCCATACGTGATACTCGACGGAGACATGACTGACTGGGCAGAAGATTATCCCGCAGTAGGTTGCCATTGCTTTCTGCAGTAGACTGGTTGCCGACCAAGGCTATAGAACCCAATCTGTCCTGTTATTTAACCCATAACTAGAAGGAATAGGCGGATTAATACCTTTCCCAATGGTATTTGCGCGTAAGTGAATGCAGTGAATTCAGCTGGAATTCGAACACGGCTCCCCGATTTCTCGTTCCGAGCCGATATCCAATGCACCACAAAGGTTGCCATTACTTTCTGCGGTAGACTGGTTGCCAACCAAGGCTATAGAACCTAATCTGTTCTGTTATTTAATCTACAGCTGGGAGGAAGAGACGGGTTAATACCTTTCCCAAGGTTATTTGCATGAAAGTTAATGCAACGAAGTTGACTGCAATTCTCACCCGGCTTTCCGATTTCCCGTTCCGAGTTGATACCCACTGCACCACAACGCTCTTATGCGACTATTTATCAGAGCAGTCTTTGTAGGCGGTACGCAAGTGTTCGGATTCCTAAGTAACAGTCGGAAGTAGCAACCAGAAAACTGGCAACCCGGTATTCTCAGTATGAATAGACGTTGCCACCATCCAAACACCACAAAAATTGTCGAAAACACTACCGTTAAGGCATAGAGAACCGGGATTCTCTTACCAATGAGGAAACAAAAAAATTAGCTTCTTATCTTCAATATAATTAGAAGTATGAATTGGGCGATATGAGAGCCTTTCTAAGCCAATTGAAAAAAATTAATAAGTAAATAAATAAAAATAAATTTTTTACTAAATTTTGTAAGTCAGGAATCCATTACCGAACAACATAAAATAAATCGTAGCTACAATACAGTCGAAGGTTCAGTAAAAGGCTTGCCAAAACGCATTATCGAAGATCGAATCTACATATATAGATATATAGGACAAAACGAAAACAACTCATACAAATATATTTCAACAGCGATACTATAAAAGGTTTCCAAAAATAAACGTTCATACCATAACGACAATGGTTCAATAAGACAGCTTACCAGAAATGAAGATAATACAGTTCCAAATTAGAATATTGAGCGACTGAGTAAAGTGAAATTTAAATTTACAAACATAAAATGAAGAAAATAAATTAAACAAAAAGAAAATATAAAAGGTAGTAATTTCACTTCTTCTGAGTTAGCTCCTTCAGCAGCGAAAATCAGGATTAAACAGGAAGGAACTACAATCAATCAATCAATCAATCAATCAATATATATATATATTAACGAGAGACAGATAGAGGGAGCCAGAGAGAGGGGTTCCCAAGAGACAGAGGTTACTTTGAACTAGAACCATTCCATAGAGCTTCAATGAAAAAACTTTTTGGATGGCGGAATTTCAAAATGCAAGCAAAATTTGGCTCTTAGCTGACTGAGATTCATTGACGAACCTTTTCGCAATCGTTCAGTCCACTTGTCAGAAGATTTCAGCATCTAACGAGTATTTTTCTTATTTTTCGTTATCTTTATACTAAGTTTCATGTCATTAATATATGGAATGACCTTTTATTTTTCTCTTTTTGTCCCCGTTTGTGTTTACGTATAACTGAATTTTAGTGTATAGTTATAGTTGCTTTAACATTTAAAAAAAAATAGTTAAGTTACATAACAATAAAATATTGAACTTATACAACAATAACAATCGTAATTCTACTACTCATTTTAATTTGCCTCAAGGTAAAAACTTTTGTAATTGTAGCAACCCCAACAAATGCCCCTTATCTAATAAGTATTTAGCTAAATCTCTTATCTACATGTCCCCTATCTCTTCAGTAGAAAATCCTAGGTTTACCAACTTTTATATCTAAACGTATTTATAAATGGAACTTTGTCTGTGTGTGTGTGTGTGTGTGTATCCGTCACCTATAGACTCCGAAACGGCTGAACCAATTTCCTTGAAAATTTACACAGTTGTACTATAATCATCTGCGAGTGTTCTTAGCTAGGTTTTGTGTCGAGGTACACCCGATAAATATCGAAAATCGATAATCGAAAAAATCGGGTTATAGAAAGAATGGTCTGATTTTAATCAAATTTGATACACTCATAGAAAAAGAAATAAGAAACGATATTCAGAAGTTTCAAGGTTGCATTTCTTACAATAGTGCAGAAAATCGATAATATATATATATTTAAAAGGCAAGATACTTACATCCATTCATTTTTCTTTCAGTCTACGGTTTCGCTTTAACTGGAAACAACTATTGCTTTTTTAGTCTTTCGTGCCAACGTCCAAAGAGTCTGAGCTCCAGGACCATGGATTAGTTTTAAAGCTTTCATTACACCCGAGCAACGCCGGGCTATACTGCTAGTGACGGTAATAAACGTTTATATTTTTGATTGTGAATTGTCGTGATTTAGGTTGTTTTGAGTAAGTAGTGTCATGGCTGAGACTAAGAACTACAATTATACCTACTTAAAGCCAAACCCGAAGCAAAAACTAAAATGAAAGGGCTGAAAAAATACAGACATACAGGCAGATAAACAGACACACACACAGACATCTTGCCTTATATATATATTATCGATTTTCTGCACTATTGTAAGAACTGCAACCTTGAAACTTCTGAATATCGTTTCTTATGTCTTTGTCTATGAGTGTATCAAATTTTTGTATTTAGGCAGCAATTTTTCTTTTAAACATGTCACATTAAATAAACTGCAAATACTATGTTTGCTTATTTTTAATAAAATCCGTTCATAATCATGGATAATCTTTTGCGTATTAGAAACAAAAGATGTCAGAAATAAGCTGTAACGTTGACAGATAACATGAAAATAACATCTGTCAACGTTACAGCTCGTGTGTGTGTGTGTGTGTGTGTGTGTGTGAGTGTGTGTGTGTGTGTGTGTGTGTGTGTGTTATATGCGTGTGAGTGTGTGCAAATAAATCTTTACGAAACTTAGTATCATCCAAGTAGAGGAGAATCAACTGCCTAAAAAATATGTATTCGAAATCATAGTTGTGTAATTTCGAATACTCAAACTTAGAAATATTTAAATGCAATGTCAATTCCCATCTCTTATCCACTTGACTCCAATCCTTTCTACATCATCCCATGTATCTTGTTTTTTTCCTTTCTCTCTACTTTCTCAACTGTCTTCACACCCATGTTCTCATCCTTCTCTTGCTCTTTGTCTTTCAGCCGCTGTAACTGGTTCGTTTTTCTCGTCACTCTCCTACTGCCTAAACTTTTACTCTCATGTAGCACCCTGCGCAGCAGTGGCGGTACCTGCTGGCTTGGGGTGAAACGATTAAAAACAAACCGGAGCAGACACAACTCTATTGATATTTGATCCAACAATGTAGTCATTGATCTAAAAACATGACAATAGATCCAACAGCTGAACAATATTATTGCAAATATCGATTTCCTCTCATTGTTGCTTTGGATCATATGTATATTTGCCAATTCAGTGAACCAGTCATGCACCAGATCCACTTGGCGTCAGTCTCGAATGACATAAGTACTTAAAACTGATATGGTAAGTCTCCCGCTCAATTCGATATAGATGATAAACCATACATCGACTGGTGTCCATTCGCTTCGTATTTCAGAGGTGGTTCTTCATACTCTCTTCTGGGGTCTACACACCTGCTTTCTTGCATGCAGACCGCGTCGTATAGGCTGCGTGTTGAATGCACATGGTGGATAATTGGATTTTCTATCAGCTGAAAGCCATAAATGATTACCAACAGCGCCCTCTTATGAAGCATTCGGTCTAATAAAATTGAAAGTAAAGCTGCTGTAGTTGAAATGTCGGATATGGCATTTGCGGGTACATAAGAATTTAGTGCATAGTGAAAGATCAATTTATATATATATATATATATATATATATATATATATATATATATATATATATATATATATTCCATTTTTAAACGAGTTATTTCGCTACCCAGGTTTTGCGAAATAAGTCGTTTAAAAATGGAAAAATATTCAAAAGTTCTACAATATAATTTGTATCGAACGCTTTTTAATACAAATGTGTACTGATCTAACTATTATGACCAAAAACTAAGCTTTAAACAATCAATATATATATATCTTGTCATCCGCAGACAGATCTGTTTCGCTGTATCACAGCTCTTCAGTACGGTTAGACTCCAATTGCTTTTAATCCAGGATTGAAACCCGACCGAATTGGCGTCAGTCGGCGATTCAACCTCTGGGCTGTGGGCGTTCGGTAGAAGACGGCAGACTTTTTAGCGTGTATATTGTCATTATACCCGCCTAATAGCTAGAGTGCTCTAATTCATGACTGAATGAGCAATGCGTATATGCCGGAGTAGCTACTGTTTTTCCCATTCTTCCCGAGTGCTCAGTCAGGGTGTGAGAGCGTAAATAGTCATCCGCAGACAGATCTGTTTCGCTGTATCACCGCTCATCAATACGGTTAGACCCCGATAGCTTTTAACCCAGGATTGAAACCCGACCGAATTGGCGTCAGTCGGCGTGTCTATCTCTGGGCTATGGGCGTTCGGTAGAAGACGGCAGACTTTTTAGCGTGTATATTGTCATTATACCCGCCTAATAGCTAGAGTGCTCTAATTCATGACTGAATGAGCAATGCGTATATGCCGGAGTAGCTACTGTTTTTCCCATTCTTCCCGAGTGCTCAGTCAGGGTGTGAGAGCGTAAATAGTCATCCGCAGACAGATCTGTTTCGCTGTATCACCGCTCATCAATACGGTTAGACCCCGATAGCTTTTAACCCAGGATTGAAACCCGACCGAATTGGCGTCAGTCGGCGTGTCTATCTCTGGGCTATGGGCGTTCGGTAGAAGAAGGCAGACTTTTTAGCGTGTATGTTATCATTAAACTAATAAAAGCATATAAAAAAGAAATAAAAAGCAATTTAGGGAATCTAAGAAACAAGTAACCTTTTTTAACAAACGACGTATAATTGAGAACAACATAACTCGAAACGACATAATCCGAGGTGTACTTGTATTTAGTTCCTCATTCTAAATAGAATCGGAACTAATTCTAAATGAGAGCCCCATTCTAAATAAAATGTGTGCGTAATTCGTGAGTAAAATATAGCCTCATTCTGTGTAAAATGTAGCTTCATTTTGAATAAATCTAGCCTCGTTCTAAAATCAAGCCTCATTCTGAGTAAATTTGAACTACTTTCTGAGTAAATACTTGGCTGTGGCTTTAGGTTGATTACGGTTTTTCGTGTTGTTGCTAACTGTAACAATTTGCGCCTTGCATGAGATGATATAAAATATTTCTTTTTTAGCATCGAAAACTAAGTTCTTGGTATTTTTCTTTTTCGCCGGCAGATATTTCCTGACCTCCTTATTAACTTCAGTTAGTTTTTAAGCCCGACTTTACCTTGAACTGCACGGCTTCTCAATCAACGAGAAAGACTATCTTCTTTTTAGCTTTGACATTAACAATGATGATGGCCCTACAGCGTAATTATCTGTGCAGCCATTAATACTGTATGTTTTGCTCTAATCGGAAGAAAAATCAATTTTCTTTAGCCTTTAGATCTGGAATAGAAAAAAAAAAAACAAAGGAGAAAAGAAAAATGGAAGCCACAAGAAAAGAACGGATAACTTTCAGAAGAAATGTGTTGGAAACTGAAAAATAAAAGGATTTCATTGGATCTGAATCTAACAAAACCGACAAGGAAAAGAAATTATGACAAAGCTATCTGCTGTTTTCAGATGAATCATTGTCATTATTCAAGAAATCATTCGTCCTCACATCCATATCTTTATTGCCTGGATTATAAATTTGCATCCTGTGAGTAATTGGCTATTTTTAGAATTGTCTATCCCTCCTCTTATATGGTAGCGAATTAGGTACATTAAATGTGGCACTACTAACTAGTGAATTCGATCCTCACTGGGTGTCCAATACTTTCGGCCTTGTGCCATATCTAAGCGATGCTTAGAAAATTTACTCTTATAGTGTAGTGAATTGGGTACTTCAATGTGGTGTAATGGTTAGTGTTTCGCTAGAACCGGTTACAACTGAGTATTGAGTTCGATCCTCACTGGGTGTCCAATACTTTCGACCTTGTGCCCTATCTAAGAAGTGCTTAGAAAATTTACTCTTATAGTGTAGTAAATTGGGTACCTCAATGTGGTATAATGGTTAGCAAGCTTGTCTCCCTATAATCATGACAATTAAGTAGTGAGTTCGATCCTCACTGGGTTAGGGTTAGGGTTCGGCTTTGCCCAACATTTAAGCTGTGCTTAGAAAATCACATTCCTTTTCGGCACCTCAACGAGATGTAATGTTTGCAATCTTGTCTCGCTAGAATCATTAAAGCTGAGTAGCTATTTCAATTCTCACTGGTTCCCGATTATTTCGGCCTTGTGCCACATCTAAACTGCTCTTAGAAAATTACCCCTTATATGGTAGTGATTGTCGGACAATCTTCACAAGAATGAGGAGAAAACTGAAGACAGCAGAAACATGATTTTACAGAAGGATACTGAGAATTTCATGGACGGAGCTCATAAGCAGCAAGAACTGTTGAAGAAAGCGTAGCTTAGATATGGTACAAGGATGAAAGTATGGGGACCCAGTGTGATCTAATTTACTCCACAGTCGAAAATAAATAAATTAATAAAATTTCATTTTTTTAGTCGGAGATGAGCTTAGTTCATTATTCTACGAGTTATTTTGACTAATATCCGCATACATTTGTCGATTCTGTTATTAGCAATAAAGTTTCAAACAGATAGACGTGAAATAAAAAAGCAACAACATCAAAATGAAGGTTATAAACCTTTTTTGATTCACTTTTTTGTTTTCGACGTAAAACCGGCAGCCATGTTAACGACGTGATCCAACGACGCGTTGCTTTGGTTCCTTCTATACGACAAGGAAACACGAAAACTCTGCTATTTAAGATCTTTCATGTTATTCTCCTGTTGAAGCTCACTTGAACTTTACGAATGTTTCCTTTGTCATTCTTCTTTCTGCGTCTTCTTTTGCTTTTAAACTTTTTTCGATTCTCTTTGTTTTCATGTTAGTTTTTTCTTTTTTGGCGGGAAATATTTATTTATTTATTGATTTTCTCCTTCAGTATTTCCAAATTATTTTCACATTGCCATATCTACGATGCGTTCTTCATTCCAATATCCCTCAGAATATCCATCTTTGAAATGGTTTAATCAGTAGACAACCACCGTTTAAAAATTTATTTCCTGCAGAAAGTGTAATCAGTATCCGTGTTCAAATTTCGTCTTGCTCTTTTGCGCTCGATTTTTCCCTAATATGATTCCATATCTTTTAACCCTAGTTTTAGATTAAATCACAAGGTAGACTGGTCTATGTAGCCTTGGGTGACAGCTTGTTTAAGTATAGGATAAATGAATTCACAATTGGCGAAGTCAAGTGGAAAGTACTCCATTATCTTTTCCAAATCATAAATAAGAAGAAAGAATCTGTTGAGGACCCTGATCTCTAATGTAAATACGGTATGTGGTATTAAAAACAAGAAACATATCCGGAGTCGTTTTTGGCAAGTCATAATATTTTGCTTGTTTTCTTCTCTTCTTTAAGAATGATATTTTGATAAACTACGACGGAAAAGTCGAGTTCGAATTCCAGCTGTATTCATTGCATTCACTTACGCGCAAATACCCTACTATTCCTTCCAGTTATGGGTTAAATAGCAGGACAGACTGGGTTCTATAGCCTTGGTCAGCAAACAGTCTACCGCAGAAAGCAATGGCAACCTACTGCGGGATAATCCTCTGCCCAGTCAGTCATGTCTCTTTCAAGACATGATCACCCAAGCGTGTATCACGTATGGCACTTAACTGACTGACTGACGACGTAAAAAATAACCTTACTGTATCTCAGAAACCAAAAAGGATGCAGATTTGTTATCATGGCAATGAAACAATAATACTAATTAAAGTCTGAGAGAGATATCGTCTAAGATTCAGAGATAATTTTCATCAGCTCACCCTAAGCAAGGCGATAATGCGACTAAGACGCTTGAGATTACTGACAGTGAAAAAGAATGAAAAAAATATTCAATTTTTTATTTTCCCCATTTTTTAAAACATTTCACCCCAAGCAAGGCGTAGGGGGCTACATAAGCGTAAAAGCAAACAGGAGGGAATTGAAGAGAAAGACGAACCCGTTACAGGGGGTGTCAGAGAAATGGCAAGAGAAGGATGGGAGTGAAGACAGTTGGTGAGGCAGAGAGAAAAGAAAAGAACAAGATATGCGGGGTGATGTAGTGGAGTCAAGTGGATAAAAGATGGGTATTGACATTGCATTTAAATTTCTGGAGGTTGTAGCCGTCAGGAAAGTAAGTATATGGAAGGGAGTATTAGGAGTCGATAGGTTCGTCTATCTCCCGGTTTACACCCCTTTCTGGTCTTTTGAATAGGAACAGGGATTTATCCCTTGTTTCCTGCTTAAAATTGGGTTTCCGGTTCCTTCGTAAGCTTTTTCTTGCTGGTATGAATTGACAGTATTTACATTGTTAGGACTATAGTCCTCATCTTTGTTGCCATTTGTACGACGTTTCGGCCGTTGTACGCTCCAGCCTCCTTCAGGTGCTAGGAATATTGAACAGAACCCCTTATAACAATCACTGATGGACGCATCAGGAAAAACCAACTGAAGTTCCTGGGACATGCAATGAGGAAGGATGGCTTGGAGAACCTGATACTGACAGGCCAGATAAAAGGAAAATGAGACAGAGGAAGGCAGCGGATAACATATTTGAAGGGCCTGATCGGGTGAATGATGGAACGAGGTTTGCTAGGTGTAACAAGAGAAAACATATTAAGAGACACCAGGGATAGGGAAACGTGTAAAGCCATGACGCCCACGTCATGAAAGGACAGGGCACATAGAAGAAGAAGAACCATTTATTGTGAGTTCAGTATGTTCTGGGGGCGGGGCACAAGATGCATTCTGCGGGGAAGGGGCGATTTTGCTAAGCATGGCCCTGTGCATAATATATCTAAAAATGGTAACTAATTATTAAAACATATTAAAGATAGATATTCTGTGGCGGATGTGGATATCGGCTCGGAACGAAGACTCGGGGAACCGAGTTCGAATTCCAGTTGAATCCATTGTATACACTTACGCGCAAATACCCTTGGGAACGGTATTAATCCGTCTCTTCCTTCCCGTTATGGGTTAAATAGCAGGACAGATTGGGTTCTATAGCCTTGGTCGGCAACCAGTCTACTGCAGAAAGCAATGGCAACCTACTGCGGGATAATCTTGTGCCAAGTCAGTCATGTCTCTTTCGAGACATGATCGCCCAAAGAGGAAGAACACATCGGAATGTAAAAATAATTTGGAAATAGTGAAACAGAAAATCAATCAATAAATAAATAAATATTTCTCTCCAAAAGGGAGAGAAAAATGATGTCGAAAACAAAGAGAATAAAAAAAAAGGTTTAAAAGCAAGTTTAAACAGAAAACGCAAAAAAGAAGAAAGACAAAGAAAAGATTCGTAAAGTTCAAGTGAGCTTCATCAGGAGAATAACATGAAAGAGCTTAAATGGCAGAGTTTTCATGTTTCCTTGTCGTATAGAAGGAACCAAAGCAACACGTCGTTGGATCACGCCGTTAACATGGCTGCCGGTTTTACGCCATCTTTCAAAGGAGAAAATACGTCTTTCTTCTTTCATTGAAAGTAGTGCTGTTGAATCTCAGCTGGACAAAAACAGTAACAAAGCGCTGGAAACTACTTGCGGGCATTGGTGTGTGACTAAAAAAGTAAATCACACTGACGCGCACGAATACCCCCCCACACACACACAGATGAAATACAAAAAGGCGAGATTTAAATGAAAGGAAATGGACAGTAAATAGCACAATTTTTTGTAGAAGTAAAACATTTTTTAAAGATTATTTCTTGATTTGGAAATTTTAGACACCCGTTTCTTATGTGTACGTTCATGTCTCCTTTTTTTTAAAATAATGATATCGCTCCAAGCGAGGCATTTTACTGCCACTGTTTTGCAGGGGGGTTACATAGGAGAAAAGTTATGAGAAACAGTGACAGGTTATAGGGGGTGTCAGGAAGTGGGTAAGAGAAAAATACTGTTGAGAGTGGAGTGGACGAAGAAAGGAGCATGAAGGAGAGAATACAGGTTAGTGAGATAGAAAATGACAATTGACTTTACATTTAAATTCTTAGAGATTGTATCTTTTCTTGTAAGATGCGCGTTTAATCCTTGGATTTGCGGAACAAAATATCTTTTATGTGTATTTTTTCTGTTTTATATTTAAATAACTTTTGAAACTTTACCATACCTATTTGTGTCTTTTATATCGTTCATTCACATAAGCTCATTATGAAATTAAGGGTCTCCACAACTTTCTTTTATTGTTGTAAATAACTGTAAAAGTTTTCAGTCAGTCAGTTAAAAAGCCATACATGATACACAGTTTGGCGATCATATCTTTTTTGATCCCTGATTGACGTGACAAAAAATTTTCCTGCGGTAGCTCGCCGTTTCTTTTTGCGGTAGACTGGTTGCCAACCAAGGCTATACAACTCAATCTTTAACCCATAATTGGACAGAGAAGAGATAGATTAATAACTTTCCTAAGTGTATAAGTGAATGCAACGAATTCGACTGGAATTCGAACCCCCTAATTTATCATTCCAAGCCGTTATGCATTGCACAACATCACGTCATTTACCCTCTTATTTGTACCTGTTCTGTTGACCATTGACATAAACACATTAGATGATCATGACTCTCCACAGCTCCTTCTGTTTTGTTGTGCTAAGTAACTTTTGACCCTTTCAGTCAGTCATTTAAAAGTCATACGCGATACACGCTTGGGCGATCATATCTCGAACGGGACATGACTGTGCAGAAGTTTATCTAGTAAAAGGTTGCCATTACTTTCTGTGGTAGACTGGTTGCCAGCCAAGGCTATAGAACTTCATCTCAGTAATATAAACAAATATTGAAGGTGAATATGGCTACAAGAATGAGGACAACAAACCAAACAATGTAAATAGTGTAAATAATTATAATAACTCATCACAGAAATATACAGATATTGAATGTGAATATGGCAATGACGATAAGGACAATAGTTCAAACAATTTAAATAGTGTAAATAATTACAATACCTCATCTCAGAAATATACAGATATTGAATGTGAATATGGCAATGACGATAAGGACAATAGTTCAAACAATTTAAATAGTGTAAATAATTACAATACCTCATCTCAGAAATATACAGATATTGAATGTGAATATGGCAATGACGATAAGGACAATAGTTCAAACAATTTAAATAGTGTAAATAATTACAATACCTCATCTCAGAAATATACAGATATTGAATGTGAATATGGCAATGACGATAAGGACAATAGTTCAAACAATTTAAATAGTGTAAATAATTACAATACCTCATCTCAGAAATATACAGATATTGAATGTGAATATGGCAATGACGATAAGGACAATAGTTCAAACAATTTAAATAGTGTAAATAATTACAATACCTCATCTCAGAAATATACAGATATTGAATGTGAATATGGCAATGACGATAAGGACAATAGTTCAAACAATTTAAATAGTGTAAATAATTACAATACCTCATCTCAGATATTTAAACAGATATTGAAGGTAAATATGCAACAAAGATGAGGACAACAATCCAAACGATTTAAATAGTGTAAACAATTACAATACCTCATCTCAGAAATATAGACAGATATTGAAGGTGAATATGGCAACAAGGTTTAGAACAATAGTCCGAACAATATAAATAGTGCAAATAATTACAATACCTCATCTCAAAAATATAAACATATATTGAAGGTAAATATGACAACAAAGATTAGTACAGAAATCCGAACAATGTGAATAGTGCAAATAACCGCAATACCTCATCTCAGAAATATAGACAGATATTGAATGTGAATATGGCAATGAAGATAAGGACAATAGATCGAACAATTTAAATAGTTTAAATAATTACAGTACCACATCTCAGAAATATAGACAGATATTGACGGTCAATATGGCAACAAAGTTTAGACCAATAGTCCGAAGAATGTAAACAGTGTAAACAATTACAATCTCTCATCTCATAAGTATAAGCAAATAAACGAAGTGTCTACTCACATTGGTGTTTCTACTAAAAATAACGCTTGAAAACTGTCTTGAAATCATGGAAATCTTTAAAGTTTATTTAAACATAAATCAATAAAATATGTTTTTATAGTTTGAAAGAACTTAAGATTGATCTGTATATATGAAAAGCAAACGGGTTCATTTAAGATGAGAAAGGGGAGAGAAATAGAGGTGAGAGTGTATATGTAGGTGTTGAGAGGGTGTAGTAATAGAAGGAGAGAGATATGTATGCCTTATGGAAGAGTGAAGAGAAGAGAGAAAGAGATGTACAATTGGGAAAAAAACAAAGGTTTGTCGGTGCATTGCTCCAAATTTCAAAGAAAAAAAATGACGTAATTGTTTTTTGAAGTTTAATTGAAATCGTTGGCGTTTGATTAAAAAAAATAAAGACACTTAAAGTATTTTATGTGGAAATCAAATATTTATTCGGAATAATTAATTGCAATTAACAAGCCGTTTGCTTATTTTTTTTTCTTTTCTGTTGATTCTGCTATTCGTTAAAATTCTCATAACCTTTTGAAACCGAAAAAATGGCCGACAACGAACTAATCAATTCGGAAAACAGAAAGTCCACGATTTTTTTTAAACAATGCTTTATACATTTGCATTCTTTACCAATCCTACTGATTCTCGATGACTTTTGTTTTATTTTTTCTCTCTTTTGACATCACATTTTTTTGTTTGTTTCCTTTTCAGCATTACTTAAACTTTTTCTTTTCGTGCCTAATAATTGACAAATGATTATTTTAGTCTGCAAACTTTCAGAAGTTTATTTAATCGATAATCGACGAAAAATATTATGACGATACAAATCCTAAATTTTCATATTTTGTCAAATTATTATTGTTACCATCATCTATTTAAAGTAGCATGATTGTCATTTCCTGTACCAGTGAAGAGGGTCAAAATACATCTGTGTATATGTAAGTAGACATTTCGCCATTTTTAAAAAATCATTCATAGGTATTATATATTTCTCTTTGTATATATTCCGAAAAATACAGTTTGATGAAGAGGACCAAAAAACATCTCTGTGTGTGTGTGTAAATAACCATTTCGCCATTTTTAAAAATATCATTTATAGGTATTATATATTTCTGTTTGTATATATTCCGAAAAATGCATTGGCACGCATGATCAGTTCTGTTTTAGCCGAGGTTCATAGGGTATTTTGGGACTTCCCACATCATATCCCCTCTCCACGGTGACCCAGCCGATACTCATCGGATATCGAATTGCATGTCATCTGTCAGCTACAATTTTCACCATTTTTAATCACACGCTGAGACTCCTGTTGACAATTTATAGTCCAATCATGGATAACTTCCGGTAAACAAGCAATCTATGCTCTTCCATAAAAAAGTAGGTTAACGCAGTAAGGGTTTCGATTCGATCTGCCAGGAACATGGCGACGCGTTCGGTTTGAAATGTTAAGTAACATTTGTTTCTCTCACTATATATATATAGTATGTAGAATGCGATTTATGGGTGTATTCAAATATATTATATATATATATATATATATATATATATATATATATATATAGTCATCCGCAAACAGATCTGTTTCGCTGTATCACAGCTCATCAGTACGGTTAGACAGCCGATTGCTTTTTATCCAGGATTGAAACCCGACCGAATTTGCGTTAGTCGGCGATTCTACCTCTGAGCTATGGGCTCTAGGTAGAAGGAGGCAGACTTTTTAGCGTGTATAATAGCATTATACACGCCCAATAGCTGAGAGTGTTCTAATTCATTGCTAAATGAACGATGCGTAAATGCCAGAGTAGCTACTGTTTTTCAAAGTCTACCATTCTTCCAGAGTGCTCAATCAGGGTGTGAGAGAGTAAATAGTCTCTCTCTCTCTCTCTCTCTCTCTCTCTCTCTATATATATATATATATATATATAAGAAAAATTAAGGCAGACACATTATTCCATGGTAAATCGGAACTTTAGGCCTATTTTAACTTCCGTCTTTATTCTACAAAAGATTTTACACGAATGAAATTCACAAAGATTAAAAAATCGAATAAAAATACAGGTCGATCCCTTAAAAGAAAAAAATTTAAGAAAAAATACATCATTACTTCAGTTCGGCAAATACACACACATATTCATACATAAGCATATATATACGCAACATATAATCAAAGAGCACGCGTAAGAGCGGATGTCAACTAAAATCTAAAGATACATTCAGCATCTCAGTTAGACTGCTGACCCGTAGATTAGAAAATTTGAAACGTAAAGAAAGTGGGTTAGGTGAGAGAGAGAGAGAGAGAGAGAGAGAGAGAGAGAGAGACAGACAGACAGACAGACAGACAGACAGTGAGAGAGAGAGAGAGAGAGAGAGAGAGAGAGAGAGAACCTTAAAAAGAATGGTTAAGTATCTTAAAGCGTAAACGAAAGGGAAGAAGACGAAAGAAGAGAGGAACAAATTTAAAATAAAAAGAAAAGATGACAGGAGAAAATATAAATAAACAAAAAATAAAAATAAATATTGTATATTAACGGTGAAAGAATAATAAATTGGGGTCTAAAACATTAAAAAAATATATTTAAGAGATAATCCGTTAATCTGTTGTGATCACAAAATCATCACACCCCTCCATATAATCAAATTTATACTAATTATACAACCAACAAAAAAAAAATATAATACAATATAAAATTTAAAAAATAATTTAAAAGCTGAATTATTCTATTTAAATCTAGTTGTTTAAAATTAATTATTTAGCTTAAAAATAAATTGACATATTACTAGTGAAAGGATAAGAAATTGAAATTTTAAAAAATTTAAGGAAATTAAACAATTAAATATACTAGTTAATCAATCCGTTTTGATCACAATTACTACCACACTACTTTATAATTAAAATTATACTAATTGTTTCAGTTAACAATACAATAATAATAATAATACAATATAACTTAATAATGTAGGTAAATCTTTCGGTTAACGGTACAGTTATAATACAGTATAACTTTAGTAATGTAAAAATCATATATATGTACACATACAACTCACACACACACGTAAATGCGTACACACATACCTGCACACACATATATATGTGTACACATATATGTACACGCACACAGATACATATATATACACGCAAACACCAGCAAAAACAAATATGTAAGCAACATCATAGACATATATATATATATAACCTCGACACATATAACAATGGTGTACAAATAAACAATATATATTCCGTAAGATAGTGTGTAAAGTCTTAGAGAGTTATCCTAACACTGTATGTACAGGATACTCCTTTGGATTCTTCTATATCTACACCGCATGCTGATATATATATATATATATTGTCATCCACAGACAGATCTGTTTCGCTGTATCACAGCTCATCAGACTCAGATTTCTACATAACCCAGGCTCGAAACCCGACCGAATTGGCGTCAATCGGCGACTCTACCCCTGGGCCACGGGGCGTTCGGTGGAAGAAGGCAGTCTTTTTTGCGCATATCATATTACGCGCCCAATAACTAGTGTGATCCAATTCCTTTTACTGAATGAACGATGCGTACACGCTAGAGTGGCTACTGTTTTTCAAAGTCAACCTTTCTTCCAGAGTGCTCAATCAGGGTGTGAGAGCGTAAATATTGTCATCCTCCTGACGAAATCTTGGACACCCAACGTTAAAACAAACATATGATTGTAGAGGAGAGGACATATATAGAAAAAATTATGTACATGTTCTAAAATATAATTTTATAATAAATATGCACAGCTCTATACATCATATATCGACACTGTTTTAAATTAATGTTTTTGGACGGTGAAAAAACTTGTTTCTTCGTTCTGTACTCACTCGGATATATATATATATATATATATATATATATATATATATATATATATATATGTGTGTGTGTGTGTGTGTGTGTGTGTGTGTCTAAAAATTAAAACAGAGACGTTACACCATGGTTAAGCGGAAGTATAGGTCTTTCCGCTTAACCATGGAATAACCTGTCTGCCTTAATCTTTACATATACACACACACGCACGCACACACACACACACACACACACACACACACACACACATATATATATATACATACACGTACACACCCATAAATCACATTCTACTTACTCTTATAATATTTCCATTCATGTTAATCATCCCATCAAAATAAAATATAAGACCCTCTCCCTGTGTCAATTGTGTCTGTAGAAATCTTTAAATATATATATATATATATATATATATATATATATATATATATATATATATAATGTTTTTATTGCATAAATATACAATTTTATCACGAGTCCTAAAACGATGTGCGGAGAGGCTTTTCGATATTAACTATCCTATACCTGTGTAACCACAATCACGATCATTACAACTGGACGAAGCGCTACAAGAACTCACACGACTTCATTCAACCTGAATCAAAAAACGAATATACGCCACAATGCCACAAATAAACTGGGAACCTACAATGACCCCATGGTATAAAAGCTTAAACAGTTAAAAAATACATAAAGATTTTTGTGATGAAAAGGGTGTGAGGAAACGAACACAAGAAACAAACTAAGCTATAACAAAAACACGCAGAATAAAATAAACAAGTTAGTAATTTCCGCTCTACCCATACACGACCGGCCACTGTATTCTGTCTGTCAGACGAATCAAAAGCTCACTTACTAACTGAGGGGTTGTGTGAAAGTAAATAGTTGGAAGGAAAATAACAAAAGGCTGACCCAGAGGAGTCTAACTTAACCAGAGAAAGGAACCGACAATGAGACCTAAAAATGAAAATCAAAACTGACCCTTTTCACTCGAACCAAGCTCGCAACTTTCACTCACCTCTCGCCGAAATCTGTCGACACCAAACGCTTTCTATTGCATCTGATTTTCATTTTGAGCTGATGTCCAAAGAACCCTATCAGATAGCGTTAATGTTCTTGTCGCAAGATTCCTTCCATTTGCGTTGTTTTATCACCATTCTTGCTAGAGCTAGAAATGCAAAATAACACCATCCATTTCCCCCCACCCCGAATACGGGAGCGACACATTATCGCACACGTATGCGCGATCAATTGACACGAGATATTCAGGGACGATACGAGCCATCAAATCGCCGATATAGAAGCGCATCTGAGGACTGTGGTAGAAGGTATGTGAAGCTGTTTCATTGAGAGATAGCATGTTTCAAATCAGTCGCAAAAACTCAGAAACCAAAATGAGCGCAATTCGGCTTCGGACAAGCCGAACCGCCAGCAAAGTCGGTTCGACGCAACCTCCGCCACAAAAACCCGATAAAAGACCTTCCTAGGCCATGAAAAGTCAGTGAACCGAAGAATCATTCCCAAGGCGTCTCTACACTCTTTGAAGTAAGTCAATTGTTTGCGGGGCTTACGACGGCGCTAGAAACTGGAGGTGCGCTAGTAAGGTAAGGGAAGTCTTCCCTAACCATAACCCTCTAAGATAGACCCTTTCATCAACACGCAGTGCAGGAAAGCCAACTTCAAGCCGTGTTGGTTACACGCCACATGTAGCATACCCAGCCCAACCTAATGACACGGACGTTGAACACAGACCCTTCTGTCGATCTTATGCATGCTACCACCCACGATCGCCTTTTTATTATCTTTATAGAGAGGGAGTACGGACAAGCGGTAAAGGACGAGAGGAAAGACATACGTGGCGCACAACCCCACCGTATTCTTTCAAGTCAACCACCTTTGAAGCCAAGTTCGGACCGCTGCTCCTATATTTGCTCATACTTCTAATCAAGTCTTCTCCAGCTAAAAATCCTGCCCGAACCACACTCCAAGAATGCGGACAGGATCATCAGTCCAAATGAAGGACCCCAGAAGAACAACGCCCTTCCAAGCACTTTTCAAACCGGAAGACTTGTTGCAGTTAATCTTGTCACCTTTGACTTTCGCATACTTCTCAAGCGCCTTCTGTACCACCTCAATGTTGCTGCGGCACACACGAAAATGGATACGTACGCGAAAACCCTGGCTCGTGCTCCACCAGGGACAGCGATTTCACGTAGAACCGAATTGCACGTCTAAAGTAAGGGCGACAGCGGGCGCTCTTTACAAACCGACTGAGGCAGCGCAAAATCGCTCGACCTCCTGTATCACAGCACTAGGGGAGCGATACAGGATGCTAATGTAAGGTTGGAATCCGACGGCCTGCAGGACAGCTGCAAAATACTGATGGTCGACCCTGTCGAACGCCTTGGACTGATCCAAATTAATCATTGCGGCTTGTTCGTCGTCTTTTACACGATATAGGATCGTGCAGATCAGATGCAGGTCGCTCTGAATTGTCCAGCCCTTCACAGCACAAGTCTGCTCGGGTTCCAACAGAATCTCGACATCTGACTGCAAACGTTCCGTCAGAATCTTGGCTAAAATCTTTAACTCCGTGTTTAGCAGAGTTATGAGCCTGTAGTCCCTCCCATCATCGTTGCCGTTCTGTTGTTGATGACGAGAGTCAAAATCGTCACAAAGATGTGCGATAGCCTCTCTTACAGTTTGTAGAGCAGACCATCAAGTCCTGGAGACTTGCCTCTGCCGATCTTCTTCAGTGTCAAGTGACTTTCTTATTTCGTACTCATTCTTGCAGCTAGCCGCTTCGACGAAAGGCGATGAAAGTCAGCAAAATAGCTGCGAAACTCGTCAGCACAGTTAAGTGGCACCTTGGTAAACCTGCTCTCGAAATGACGCCGAAATGCCTCACACATATCACGAGTTGACCTCAGAGTACACCCCTCTGGGTTATCGACCACTCTAATGTAACGATCGGAAACCCGACGGTTTCTTTCTTGCCCTCTTCTGCGCCTACTTTCACAGCTTCGTTAGATATATTGTTTAATCTATGCCCAACTACTTAACCCTGGTAGCGTTTGCTAGCCACGCGCTACATGGCCTGCCCATCTAGATTTATATTTGAACGGAAATTAGGACCCCAACGGATTGTCCTTGGCTAATTATGCTCGGCTCGGACGTAATTTGCCCGTTCGAAACTATACTGCCAACGTCGGTGGGGAATGTTATTTCGAGAGCCCTATATAGTGAGGGATGGAGTAACACTAGGGCTCTCCCAGAACAATGATGAGACAGTTTCCGAAGATCCGGAGAATCTATTTTTGCCATCCGGATCTTCGGAAAGGATTCTTTTGCTGTGTCTATAAATTTCTAGGTTTTCTTGCCTGGCATTCTTCCGACAGTTATCACTTCGGCCATTAGCGAAGTTCCTGGGGTCTTCCGTCGCTAAACCGTCTACGGATGTCTAGTTGAACAGTAGTTTCAACAGGATCTTCCTCTGCGAGGAAAGGTCTCGAGCACCTACCTATCATTAACATAAATATTTTACCCCTTGGGAAAAAATGTTCTATTTTGGGGTTTGAGATGTACTAGGGGAGAGGTAACGTGAGTGAGATGAGTGAGCTTTAGCGGGAGAAGCGGGGAGGGGCGCATTGTTTTATTTACTTGATCTATTAGCTCAGGCGAAGCAGGGACGGATTTATATATATATAAAAAAAAATGTGTTTCTTTAATTGAGTAGAATCATGCTGAGGAGTGAGAACATCATAACGATGTCCCCACGAAATATCGATGAATCTGCTCAGTTAAAGAGACAAACTTTATATAAATATATTTAAGTGAGCATTGAAGTGACCGCCCAGACGTGACATTCTGTACCATGCCAAACGCATTCGTTAGGCAGTAATATTTACTTTTGTATAAGTGCAAAAAAGTCATAGAAGGCTAATAGTGAAGATGGGGACATTGATTTTCATCTGTCTTATTTTAAAAACTTAGCTAGCCACAATCACTGACCCAAACAAACTATGCAATATTCCATGCACAAAAATACCACATTCTTACTTATTATTCTTACTACAACCACCATAATACCACAGAGTCTCGATAAAGTCCGAATTAATCCCCGTGTGTACAATTTGTCGGTAGGGAGTAATGAAGAAAATTAACAACTTTTAAAAATGAAAACATGATGAGTATTTACTCTATGTATTCAAGAATCTATACAAAATGGTGTTATTAAAAAAGACGAAAAAACTTTAATTGTAGTAGAAATATCAGTTAATTGGACGAAGTACGGGACCTGGATAAATATAAAACCAATCATTCGAACAACAATACATACAATTTCACACTCATTTTTCCCGTCTGAATCCATCCTGGACATATATACATCTACCATCCGCCCGTGTATTGAATACTGCTGCCACATCTGGTCGGGTGCTCCTGCTATTCACCTCGGGGTTCTTGAAAAAATCTAACGGAGAATCTGTAATGTGATCAATACCGACTTGGCAGCCCGGCTGCAGTCGCTCTCACACCGGCGTGATGTGGCTTCCCTGTGCCTCTTCTATAGATACTTTCACGGCTTGTGTTCCGGTGAACTTAGATCACGGGTGCCCCCTAGGTATGAATTTGCACGAGATATTAGATTAGCAAATAGGTCCCACCCTTTTACAGTGAAACCGATGAAATGTAACCGCAATTTCTACTCTAACAGCTTCTTTTCTCGCACTTCCCGCCTGTGGAATTCCCTTCCATATACTTGCTTCCCCGACAGCTACAATCTCCAGGAATTTAAATGTAAGATCAATAGACACCTCCTAACACACTAACTCGCATCCATTCTCTTAAACACTCTTCCCATCTACCCAACCCCCATCCTTGGTATCCTCATCCATCTATCACTCTCCTTCCGACATTTCCTATAATTAACCACTCTTTCTCATCACTTTCCCCTATGTAACCCCCTGTACAATAGTGGCAGTGGAATGCCTTGCTTGGGGTGAAATGATTAAAAGAAAAAAAAAAGAAAAATTTAGACACGTCAACAAATACAAAAAACACACTCAAAAAATGAAAAATCTTTCACCTCCACGAGGAATCTGAAATTTCTGATTGCCTAACGGTAGAAAGAATGTGAAATATAAATAAAGTGGTGCTAAACGTTAAAGGGGGCAATGGACATATACCTCTAGCTAAATAATCTTGTCCTTAAAACTAAAAACAAAACAAGCCTAAACTAACCCTTTTTTTTTCTTGATCGCCCAAGCGTGTATCACGTATGGCACTTAACTGATTGTAGGGGAGAAAAATAAACCTAGTTTAACGTCAGTCAGTTATTTAACCCATAACTGGAAGGAAGATGGGGATTAATACCTTTCCCAAGAGTACTTGCGCGTAAGTGAATGCAACAAATTCAACTGGAATTCGAACTCGGCTCCACGATTTCTTCGTTCCGAGCCGATATCCACTGCACCACAATGCACATCCGTACGAACAGTAACATTTGTTTTTACAAACAGTAACAATGAAACAAATTAAAACAGAAAACAAAAAACTGGGAAAATAGACAGAGAAAATTACAATAGGATTTACGGAGTAAAATGAATTTACTTCAACGACATGGCGCAAAAGGTTGTCGTTAAAATTAAACAAATAAAGATATCAAAATCAATGCAAAATACTTAAAACTAGAAAGACCAAAAAAATTAAATTAAACGCAAAAAAAAAAAAGCAAACCCAAAATGTCCGAAATAAAATGAAAAAAAAAAAAAATTCGACAGAAATTCTGAACAAGTAAAACAAAAATTAAATTGGGGAAATAAAACGTTTCATAAATAGCCTCTAAAGACGGAGGTTTTAAGAGTAAGGAAATAAAAATCTCAAACACTTACAAAATCAAAAGCAAGAGATAAGATGTAACCGTAATTTCTACTCCAACAGTTTCTTTTCTCGCGCTTCCCGAATTCCCTTCCACATGCCTGCTTTCTCCAGGAGTTTAAAGGTAAGGTCAACAGACACCTCCTATCACACTAACTTGCATCTATTCTCCCAACACTCTCACCATCTACTCAACCTTCATTCTCGGTATCCTTACCCGTCTATCACCCTCCTTCTGACATTTCCTATATCTAACCATCCTTTCTCACCACTTTCCTCTCTATGTGACCCCCTGCACAATAGTGGCAGTGAAATGCCTTGCTCGGAGTGAAACGATTATAAAAAAAATAAATTAAAAAAAACCCAGAAAAATAACAAAATAAAATTAGCTTATTGCTAGGGGAGGGTGAAAAAGGTAAGAAATAAAAGAAAACTGAGAATAAAAAAAAATTCGCAACAGGTAAAATAAAATGAACGGGAAATCAGGGCTGTAGTCGAAGCAAGATTTAAAACGGACAGACACAAAGGCAAAAGGCTTTGTCAAGACAATCATCAGGCCAGATATTTATTGTACTATGTAGGGACACCGGTGATACTTGGTAAATTGGCTTTGTGCCAAACACGTTCAAAGTCTCCACAATTTATATATCAGAAATTGAAGGTTAGATGTTGAAATGTGAAACTATAAAATATATCGTTTGTACATTAAAGTAAAGATTTATTAACAGAATGACAAAATTGTAAGAAGAAAAATATAAGTGAAATTTCGTCAACTATAACATATTTGTGAGAAGAAAAATGTTCATTGAGAAAATTCATGTGGTTTTGTAGTTAAAATTGTTAAAAGAGAAATGTAAGTATTTAAAATGTCCACAGAAGTTCATGGTTTGATAGTTGTAAGAAGCTAAGTGTCCCATGCCTGTACGAATAGTAGTAGAATGTAAAGTCTTATGTTCCTTCCTATTTTTGGTAGGTCGGCTTCTTGAAATTTCTTTTGTTACATTGCCACAAGGTCCATCAGCTAACAGTTCCGATGATGGACTGACTTTGACCAGTCACCGGCATGGTTAAAATAGTGAAGCTTCTCATGTTGCCAGCTCCAGTAGGCCGTTTCATATCTAGGTGTGACAAAAATTTTTGACTAACGTCATATATGAATTTTTTATTTACTATCCAATCAGTATCCAGAAATTTGCTTTTCACACTTACTTGTGAAATTTTTCTTGATTTTGTTTTTTCCAAAATGTTTTTAGTCGTGGTCTGGGTTTTTCTAAAATGATTTTAGTCGTTTGGTTCCGATTTTGAAGGTGTGCAATTTTACTTTGTGTGTTTTAGTTAGCTGATGGGTGATATAGGATTTGTATCATACAAATGTATCACAAGGCAAAATGAGGATGGGGGAAGCTGGTTTTCTTTTGTCCTATCGATAACTTAGCTAGCCTCAATCACTGTCTCAATTGTTTGTATATTGTTCCTTTCACCAAAGCAACTTATCTGCACAACAATACCTTACACAAATGCCATAATACTACATTTGCTTCAGAAATTCCTCCCTAATCTCACACGTACAGTTTTTGGAGGGCTAGGTTGATAAAATGTAAACAATATAATTCCCTAATGTTTGTGATGTAAAACATTATCTACAGAACTAAACAAAACTGTTTCAGAAGACAGACAAAAACAGTCAGGGGAGGAAGGAGAGACAGAAGACAGACAAAACTGTTTCCTGCTGTTCTCCTCGGGCTTCTCGATAAGGTTCAGAGGAGGGTCTGTAATGTGATAGCATTGCAGTCTCTCTCCCACCGGCGCGACGTGGCTTCCCTGTGTCTCTTCTATAAATACTTTCACGGCTTCTGCTCCGATGAACTTAGATCACTAGTGCCCCCTAAATACGAATTTGAACGAGATACTAGATCCCACCCTTTTACAGTGAAACCGATAACATGCAGCCGTAACTTCTACTCCAACAGTTTCTTTCCTCGCACTTCACGACTGTGGAATTCTCTTCCAAACGATTGCTTCCCCGACGGCTACAATCTCCAGGAGTTTAAATGTAAGGTCAATAGACATCTCCTAACACACTAACCTGCTCCCGTTCTATCAAACACTCTTCCCATCTGCCCAACCCTCATCCTCGCTATCCTTACTCATCTGTCACCTTCCTCCTGACATTCCCTATGTCTAACCACTCCTTCTCTTTACCTTCCCCTATGTAGCCCCATGCGCAATAGTGGCAGTGGAATGCCTTGCTTGGGGTGAGATGATTAAAAAATAAAGAACTAGTGTTAGTTAGGGCACCACGACAGTCTAATTATGGTAGAAATAACAATTCAGTCAGTGAAGTGCCATACGTGATTACACGCTTTGGGCGATCACGTCTCTTTCGAGACATGACTGACTGGGCAGAAGATTATCCTGAAGTATTCTGCAGTAGACTGGTTGCCAGCCAAGGCTATAGAACCATATCTTTGCTGTTATTTAACCCATAACTGGATGGAATAGACGGATTAATACCTTTTCCAAGGTTATTTGTGCGTAAGGGAACGCCATGAATTCAACTGGAATCCGAACTCGGCTCCCCGATTTTTCTTTCCGGGCCGATATCCACTGCACCACAACGCACGTCTCGTTAAATGGACGAAACATTCTGTGGGATTTATATAATATTCTTGCGCATGTTCTATAAACACTCAGTTATTTTGACACAATAATAATCTTATCCTCGAAACAATAAAGAACCCACAGATACCAAAGAACTGCAATCTTTGTCACCTAAAGGTTAAGTGGAATAATCCAAAGTTTAAATGGGAGTTGGAAATTGAAGAGGCCGAAAACTATTCATACCCTAGCTAAGTTTCACCGGATTAAATCACAGGGAAAACGACCTTTTTTTTTATTAAGCGATCAATATCCTTAAACTTGATTCACCTCCAGTTGCTATTAGAAATTAGTACCATTTAAGCGAACTAAACATGAAATATTCATCCATCTTTCGCTGAATTTTATTGAAGTAAGTCGCCCTTTTCCGCTCTAATTTTGACTTTAAGCTGGTACTTCTTCTTCTTCTTCTTTTTCTATGTGCCCTGTCCCTTCAGGACGTAGGCGATCATGGATCTCCACGTCTCCCTATCCCTTGTGGCTCTTAGTATGTTTGTTCCTGTTGCTCCTGGCAACCCCCGTTCCGTCATCCATCTGATCAGACCCTGCAAATATGTTATCCGCTGCCTTCCTCTTCTATCTGGCCAGTCAGTATCAGGTTCTCCAGGCTCTCCTTCCTCATTGCATGTCCCAGGAACTTCAGTTGTCTCTTCCTGATGCTCAGCATCAATTTCCTTTTTGTTGCCATTCTTTCTAACACTTCGCCGTTGCTTGTATGCTCAGTCCACGATATCCGTAGCATCCTTCTGTAGAACCACATTTCGGCCGCTTCCAGTTTTGTCCTCATTTTCGATGATATTGTCCAGCATTCACAGCCGTATTGAAGAACTGACATCACGTAGCAGTCTAGCACTGTTTTCTTCGTTTCTCTGGTACTTAGAGAACAAAATTAGACCAGAAGAAAAAAAAATCTCACCTTCATAAAACTTCTGTCGCGTTGTCCCTATCACGACTCCTCTAATGACAAGTAAACACAAGAACTCATTCCTTTTAAGCTACGGTACAACGTTGCTGTAGACAGAATTAGCCTCGAGGATAAAAATTTTTCCGCCCAGAATGCAAACCATGTTGCCTTCCGTCAGTTCACACAACGGCCGTAAGATGCTACGGTAAAAGATGGGCTTCTAGGACTCCACCGATCAACTGTAGCGGACGCACTTTGGCGTAACCCAGCTGCACAGAGCTTTTTACTGACCCAGAGGGCTTTCCGCAACACCAGCTAGTGATGCCTCGTTGTTATTGAAACACTTCCACTCTGGCGCTTAAAGCCATGGATCTAAGCACATCATTCGTCAAACATCCCTTCGAGTATCTCATGCGCCCCCTCCCCCGCACTAACAAACGATATAATGCTGTGACAGTCGTGAAAGAAGGAGCACTCGAAATTAAAATGCTTTCTTAGTGTCTTGCTTCCAGAAGTGATTGTTACCCTCATCTTGCAGACATGTTCGATTCAGAATCTTGAACCGTGGCGTCTGTTGACGAATCATAACGCTAGGCATCAACAGATCAATAGTTCATATTTTTAGAGGTACGTGTTGTTTAATTCTGGTATCTAGTTTTGAGTAGTTCTCCCTATATAGTGCTACTAGCAATATATATCCCGGCGTTGATCGGTGTAATGAAAGCTTTAAAACTAATCCATGATTCTGGAGCTCAGACTCTTTGGACGTTGGCACGAAAGACTAAAAAGCAATAGTTGTTTCCAGTTAAAGCGAAACCGTAGACTGAAAGAAAAATGAATAGATGTAAGTCAAATTTTGATTTCCTGGTATCGATATCGAATTTTCTGCACTATTTAAGAACTGCAACCTTGGAACTTCTGAATATCGTTTCTTATGTCTTTGTCTATGAGTGTATCAAATTTGATTAAAATCGGACCACTCCTTCTATAACCCGATTTTTTCGATTATCGATTTTCGATATTTATCGGGTTACCTCGACACAAAATCTAGCTAAGAACACTCGCAGATGCTTATAGTACAACTGTTTAAATTTTCAAGAAAATTGGTTCAGCCGTTTCGGAGTCTATAGGTAACGGACACACACACACAGACACACATAGACACACACACAGACACACATAGACACACACAGAGACAAAGTTCCATTTATGAATAAGTTTAAATAATAATAATAATAATAATAATATATATATATATATATATAACAAAATTGGTGACATCGCCAGTGATGATACCGGAAAAACGGAGATCCGTATGCAGAAGAGACTTTTAGAGCTTCATAATGGTAAATTATTATTGAGGGACGTGTATGATAATATCCGTCCAGTTAGTTCCTAACATCCAGGGACGTATCCGTATCAGTCAGTTGAGTGTCATACGTGATACACGCTTGGGCGATCATGTCTCGACAGAGACATGACTGACTGGGCAGAAGATTATCCCTCAGTAGGTTGCCATTGCTTTCTGCGGTAGACTGGTTGCCGACCAAGGCTATAGAACCCAATCTGTCCTGCTATTTAACCCATAACTGGAAGGAAGAGACGGATTAATACCTTTCCCATGGGTATTTGCGCGTAAGTGAATACAATGGATTCAGCTGGAATTCGAACTCGGCTCCCCGGTTTCTCGTTCCGAGCCGATATCCACTGTACCACAACGCACATGGTTTGCCTAAAATACATAAGGTTGGTATACCACTACGGCCGATTTTCTCCAATACAATCTTGCCAAGTGGCTTAATGAAGTTCTTCAACCTGTTCTGAAATATTTTTCAGAATATTATGTCCCAGATTTTTTTCAATTTGCAAAGTTTATATGCAAACTAAAGCCAAACTCAGAATCTAGTATTTTTGTTTCATTTGATATAGTAAGTCTGTTCACCAATGTTCCCCTGAATTAAACAATTGAAATTTGTGCTGACTATCTGTATCGTCACCTTGAAAAAAACTTCATCTTTTCCAGAAAAGATCTTTTTTGAGTTGATGAGGATGGATACTAAGTCAGTCTTCTTCAGCTTTGGTTATAATCTATACCGGCAAATTGATAGAGTAGCGATGGGTAGTCCGTTGGGTCCCTTGCTGGCTAATGTGTTCGTAGGTTATTATGAGAAAATATTTCACAGAGCAGATAAGCCCCACTGTTGCTTCCGCTACGTCGATGACACCTTTTCTTGCTTCGCATTTATAAATAAAGCGGAAGAATTTTTCTCCCAACTTAACAATCTACATTAATCACTAATATACAATGGAAATAGTGGAGAACAATCAGCTACCTTTCCTGAGTGTAATGGTTGAGAAGGCGATATCATGTTTCCACGCCAGTATCTATTGCAAGCCCACATTTTCTGGTTTATACTTAACATGGGATTCTTTTGCACCTAAATCTAGGAAAATGAATCTAATCAGGACCCTTACTCATCGCGCATTGATTGGTGTGTTCGGACTGCAAACTCAATGCCGTATTAAGAAATGTGAAGCAATTGTTAATGGGTAATGAGTACCCCGAAAGTGTGTTATCGGCAGTGATTAGACAAAATGTTAACAAGTTTTATGAAGCGAGAAAATTCGGCTCTCCCGAGTGTCCTATTTATTTCAGACTCGCTTGGTTAGGTCCTTAGGGTCAAATTGTAAATTTCATCAAGCGTTGTTTCAATGCTGTCAATATTCGGAACATCTTTATTACAAGAACCGCTTTCCCCGCTCCACGTAAGGATATCTTGCCTACCAATCAGCAAAGTCTCATTGCTTATCAGTTCAAGTGTTGGTGCAAGATTGACTACGTGGGCAAGACCACTCAATGCCTAGAGGTAAGTATAGCTCAGCACGTGCCGAGTAGAGCCCGCAGACAGGAACCTATAACATCTGGGCAGCAATCGGCGAGCATTTATTGAATTCAATCGACTGCAGGACACATTATTCCCCGAATTTCTTCTCTGTCTTGCACAGGGCTAGGACGAGACTCCATCTGGACATCCTGGAGTTTCTGACCACCAATATACAACGTCCTGTCGTGTGCAGACAGAGAGAACTGAAATTCAGATTATAATTTTGGGGGGAAACCGCCACCCAATATAGGTAAATGTTTATTTTTTTATTTTTTTTTATTTTTTTAGACGTTGTTCAAAAGAGAACTTCTTTGTTTTAATCGCCGACTATTTTTTCTGAAAATATTTATAAGAGGGGTATTTCAGACGCTTTTCGTCCGACACGGACGAAAAGCGTCTGAAATACCCCTCTTATAAATATTTTTTTTTAAATTTCCCTTTTTAATTGCGATACTTTTGTATCTTTCTTAATAAAAAGATGATCCTTTTTCAATAAAATTGTAAATTGGTGTGGTAGTAAAAATAATTTGTTTGTATATATACAAACATATATATATATATAGCAGACTATATATATAGCAGGCTATACTGCTATACTAGCAGTATAGCCTGGCGTTGCTCGGGTGTAATAAAAGCTTTAAAACTAATCCATGGTCCTGGAGCTCAGACTCTTTGGACGTTGGCACGAAAGACTAAAAAGCAATAGTTGTTTCCAGTTAAAGCGAAACCGTAGACTGAAAGAAAAATGAATAGATGTAAGTCAAATTTTGATTTCCTGGTATCGATATCAAATTTTCTGTACTATTGTAAGAACTGCAACCTTGAAACTTCTGAATATCGTTTCTTATGTCTTTGTCTATGAGTGTATCAAATTTGATTAAAATCGGACCACTCCTTCTATAACCCGATTTTTTCGATTGTCGATTTTCGATATTTATCGGGGGTCCCGCGATACAAAATCTAGCCAAGAACACTCGAAGCCGCTTACAGTACAACTGTTTACATTTTCAAGAAAATCGGTTCAGGTAACGGACACACACACACACACACACACACACACACACACACACACACACACACACACACACACACAGTTCCATATATAAATAAGTTTTATATATATATATATATATAAAAACGTTTCTCAATCTAATTTTTTTGAGGTCCGAATTTTTAAATTTTTAATTTTTTTTTAAATTTAAAATTAAAAAAAATTAAATTAAAATTTTTTTGAGGTCAGAATTTAATTAAATTCTAACTAAAAAAAATTTAAATTTTAACTTAAAAATTTTTTAAATTTTAAAATTTAAAGTTTTATTGAGGTCGGAATTTTTTTGAAGATGAAATTACATTCAGGCATGTTTAAATTTTTGAAATTTTAAATTTAATTTTAAATTTTCAAAATTTTAATTTTTGAAGATGTAATTAGTATTCAGGCATGTTTAAATTTTGAAATTTAATTTTTGAGGTACGAATTTTTTTAATTTTTAATTTTTTTTAAAATTTAAAATTTAAAAAAATTAAATTAAAATTTTTTTGAGGTCAGAATTTTTCATTGCAGATGGAATTAGTATTCAAGCAGGTTTAAAGGAACGAAACGCTGATTTTAAAGTTGATTTTAAAAGAAATTGACACAGCCTCTTCTCCCTCCTCTCGCTCTCCCTTTTTCACGTGGATTTGTTTAATGTGTATTACTATGCAGTAATAATTTGATCTTGATAAAATTCATTGTTGCTTTAAGAGCTATAACCAAATAAGTGTGGTAACCTTCAGCGACGGTGGATGAAAATATTGACATAACCGACATTTACGCTGAGTAGCAACAGATGGGATCGATTGTGTTGTTGTAAATAAAATAGGTAAGAAGGAAGTTACAGGTCCTTGAATGAAACAAAACAATGATAAAAGAAAAAGTAAAAAGAAATGTTGGTCATTGTAAGTAATGCTTTCTATTTTCAACAGAAACGAAAACAGAAATAGGGACCACGATAAAATCGTTAGAGAGAGAGAGAGAGAGAGAGAGAGAGAGAGAGAGAGAGAGAGAGAGAGAGACAGACAGACAGACAGACAGACAGACACAAGTTATTGTTTTTCCCTATGTAGTCACTACCACTGGCCATACATTTTCGCAAATGATTTTCAATGACGTTTTCGTAAATACCAGAGACGACTCATTTTTATACACACATCATGATCAAATTTTCTGAAAATTCCTACCTATCGTCTAACTGGGCACACATCCATTGTTTAGTCTCCGTGAAAATCTCTATACCAAGAGAAGGTTACCCACTTTTTCAGGCACATTATTTTAACCATTTTATAGGTAATTGTGCTCACATCCATTGTTTGGTCTCCATGTATACATCTACATCAGTGGAATAAACGAATTTTTCACGCATATCATTGCCACTGTTTCTGAAATTCCTTACCCACCGTCTGACTTTGCTCATATCCATTGTTTGAGATTCATAAACATTCATCCAGTATCTTGGAGATCAGTGGTTGCAACTTTTCAACTGATTACTTTTCAGACCCCTCATTGAATTTTGTCAAGAATCTTGAGATATTTAGCATAAGCACCCGACCATATATGGCAACAGTATTCAATGCAGGGACGAATGCGAGATTTATAAGTACTAGCGGAACCCGTACGTCTGCGGCTATATCGTGTTGAATACACCGGTTCCCGTCCGATCACCGAAGTTAAGTAACATCGAGCCTGGGCAATACTTAAATGGTTGAGCATTTGGGATAATCAGGTGCTGTAAACGTAAGGACCAAGAAGGGTCCACCAGGTTTGGGGGTTGGGTGCCAAGCTAACAACCCTACCCCGTAAAAAACAGTTTGTTACAGAAACAGCAACATAAAGTTGCTGCCCTATGCACCATCTGGTTGTGATGGATAAATGGTGATGATGGTGAGCTGAACCCGTGGAGTTTCCACGGAAGGATAATTATGATTTTCGTGGAAAAATTTTACTTTGTCATACTACAAATGATAGTAACGTCTTCAACGACCCTCTGGCCATTGACGAGAGAAGTAAGATAAAGTAAAAATCCAACCTCGCAGTTGACGAGAGCGTCAACTGCGTGGTTAGATTTTTACTTTACCTTACTTCTCCATAATTGCTCATCATTTCGTTTTTCATTTACTGACAATGGAGAAATTTTCTTTGAGACAAAACTTTTAAAAGTAGGAAAGAGATCAATTCTAAATTATCAGAATTATTTCTGACCAGAATCATCAGCCTATAATAATTCTGTTTGTTCCTTCCTTAGTTACCAAATTTTTAAAAAAGCGATTTTAAAAAGAGAAATTTTTCTTTATTACTGAAAAATCATGGCTGTGTCCATTGTAAACAGAAAAGACCAACTGAGTAATGGCCACAGGTGTAAAGGCCAGAAATTTCGTTATTAGGTCGCGGGATGCAATAAAAAACATACCTATTTTTACTGTACAGTACAAACATATACAAACACGCAATTAGTGCCACAACCATCAGCTTAAGATGCTACAGCTACGGTAATGCTATAGGCTCTCTCCTCTTACTCTCTCACTCTTAACTACCCTTCCGTTTGGCAAAGGTGAGAGAAAGACTGAGGAGAGTAGCGTTTATAGATTACAAAAAGGTACAGGGGAAGGAAAAGCTTGAGTAGAGAGTAAGTGTGTTATCTTTCTTCAGTGGCGTAACGGACGGAGGAACTAAGTAACTAACTAACAAACTAACTAAGGAAGGAACAGGCAGAATTATTATATGATGCAATATGGATTCTGACGAGAAAAAAACTTTCTACTAATGATTCGGGAGTATTCTAATCAGTTAAGTGGAAGTTTGTTGATAAGAAGATATACGCATGATCTAAACCATGAATCAAATTCTATACGCCTGATCTAAACCATGAATCAAATTCTAAGAGTCGTGTATTCTAAATATTTTGTTAGATAGCAGCTCGCTAAATCTTTTTATTCTGATTGAACGATCGGTTTGTTGTTTGTGTCGTTCAAGAAGTATAAACATGCAATGGAAATTTGATGATAAAGAAAACTAATTTATCATTTTGAAATAATGCGATTTTAATAATTGGAGTGAAAAAAAAATTCAATTTTTAGCCGTTGGATTTGATGAATCGTGTTAGAGACACGGGTGAGGTTTGCATTGATTAATCAGATGCTTTTTCTAACTGCCCATTTGCTTTTTTCACTTGAATCAAAAAGGTTAATCATATTGCTTGGAGTGTGTTTATAAATATCGCGACTTAATCCTTACGAATCAAAAGTGTTTCTTTTTGTTTCTGTATCGAAAAATGTCAAAACAAATTTCAAATGAATTAAGCCAATTTTTTCTCCCGTTAATCAAATAGTATTTACACAAATTTCTGCTATATATTCCTGGTAAGCAACGATTAAATTAGAGGAGAGGCAGTCTAGAAATACATAATATTGGGTTAAGAAAAAGTGATTTCGTTTCACACGTGACTAAAATATATGATATATATCAGTTAAGTACCATACGTGACACACGTTTGGGCGATCATGTCTCTTTCGATCCATGATTGATGAGACAGAATATTTTCTGGTAGTAGGAGGCCATTTTTTTCTGCTGTAGACTGGCCGCCAACCAAGGCTCTACAACTCGAAAATTATTAAAAATACTTGAAAGAATCAACTTAAAGATCAAGAACTACATGGAATTAAACCTATAGATTAATGCCAAGTATGTTACGAATTGGTTCTCAAGGATTGATGAAAAGATTGAATGTACTATTATCTAATTTGATATCGAGGATTACTACCAGTCAATAACAATGGAACTCTTCAAGTTTGCATTAGATTTTGCTAAAATCTACACATATCTAACAAATAAGAAGTCCAACATAATTCTGAATTCGAAAAAATCCGTACTCATCCATGGGAAAAAACAATGTTTTAATAATATGATAACTTTGACATAACAACGGGGACACTCGACTCAGCATATTCCACAAACCTCATGGAACATTACACTTTATATAACCTAACCACATACCCAAGAAATTGACATTGAAGATATTGGATCGTATAAGGACGATGGCCTTATGGTAGTTAGGAAATTAACTAATTTTAAAACTGATTAGAAAACTCATGGAGTGTTTAAGAGCCTAAATCTAGAAGTAACTATTAGCATCAAAATTTAAAAAAGTAAACTTCCTATATATGACTTTACACCTAATGAAAACTACATACTAACCCTATAGAAAACCTAATAGCAATCCTCTATATATCCACCCTAACTCAACGCCTCATTATTCTATCGTTAAACAAATACCCCTATCCATTGAAAAAAGGATCGGTAGAAATTCCACAAACAAAAAAATATTCTACGAACATAGCAAATTTTATAATAAGGCTTTGAAAGAAAGTGGCTATAAATACCCGATATTAAATATAATAGTAACAATGAAAGAATAATAGAAAAAAATCTAGTAGAAAAATTATTTGGCATCCATCTTGTTTCAACCAAATGGTTAAAAGTAATTTAGGATACAAATTTCTCCAAATCATTGAAAAACACTTTCCACAAAATAATAGACTTAGCAAAATTTTTAATAAAGACATCTTAAAAATAGAATATTTTTGTAATGATAATTTGAAAATGATCTTTAAAAAATATAATAAAATTAAATACTAAACAAACATTCAAAACAGAAACAAAAAATGCTAAAACAAATAAAATAAACATAAATAAGAATAAAGAAAGATTTTGTAATTGTAGAATTTCGAAACTATATATAAAATGCAAGATGTGTGTGTGTGTGTGTGTGTGTGTGTGTGTGTGTGTGTGTGTGTGTGTGTGTGTGTGTGTGTGTGTGTCTGTCTGTCTGTATGTCCTTTATACAAATCCACAATTTTTATTCAATTCTCACCAAACTCCACACAAATATCTTTTAGGCTTCCGGTCAAGTCATGGACTACTTATTTTTTCCGATTTACCCCCGATATCCGATCAAGTCTGATCAAGATCAGGATTTCAGCTCCTTTATCGTGGTTCTTGCTACAGAATTTGCTCTAACTTAGTAAAATTATAGTTTTTAGTCTCAAATATTAGTAGGGATTCTTAGACGACTCATTTTTCCCAGTTATCGGAAATCGATACCCCCAATATTCTATCAAATCTGATCAAAAACCGATATTCAGCCATCAATATGGCTCATTTTCTCGATTTTACTCCCGATGGGTTACGATAAGTTTTCATAGACTTACTTAGGTTAGTTTATTCTTGGATGACTTATTTGACTCCGATATTGGAAATAGAGACCCCGATATCACATCGGGTCTGATCAAAATCAGGTTTTCAACCCTTTTATTTTGGTTTTTGCTTTGGATTTAGCTCTAACTAGGTATAATTGTAGTTCTTAGTCTCAGTCATGATACCATTTACTCGGAGGACTTATTTAACCTTCAAAATTCATTTTGCGACGGAAAACTTATTTGACATCGATACCGGAAATCAAAATTTGACTTGCATTCATTCATTTTTCATTCAGTCTACGGTTTTGCTTTAACTGGAAACAACTATTGCATTTTAGTCTTTCGTGCCAACGTCCAAAGAGTCTGATCTCCAGGACGGTGGATTAGTTTTAAAGCTTTCATTATACCCGAGCAACGCCGGGCTTTACTGCTAGTCAAATAATAAATGCCATACTGAGTTTTTAATTTAAAATGCACTATCTTATCGACAGAGAATCCATATATTAAAATTTTTAACATTGGTAGCACAAAGAATAAATTCTCTTTAAAATTTCCTTTATTTCTTTAAGAATAACCATTGCAGAAACCAAACCTCTTCTGCAAGATACCTCTATCAGTTAAAGGAAACTAATAAAATCCCCTCAGTAAAATAGAAAATATTTAAAAAACACGAAAATGTAGGTCTTTAAACGACCCATTCCCTTTGTACTTACATGAAAAATTATATATTATCAAAAGTAGGAAAAATAAAAATTTACTAAACTTTGGAAAAGAAATAACTATGTTCTATAGACAGTTTAAACTCCACACTAGATAATAATTCAAATTTAGAAAAAATAAAGAAATATTAACATTAATCTACATGACAAAATCGATAAAATAACGAATTAAAAATAACTATATATAAAAAATTACTATGGCTTTATTCAAACACAAATTGTTTTTGAAAAGACTGAAGAACAAAAACAAAAAACTAAAACGGTAAGACAGGTGCGAATAAAAATAAAAATAAATGGTAGTAATAGTATATAAAAAAAACAACAAAAAAACGAGGAAATAGCTAAAAACTTCATACCCTTATAGTTCGGACACATTAACAATAAATATATGACCCTGTCATTTGGGAACCTAACCAGAAGCTATTTATACCCTGTAAGTCAAGAAAAAAAAATTCGTTAGTCATCTCAAAAATGATCGATTAAAGATGGAGTCATAATAAAAATATGATTCTAAAACATGGAAAATTCCGTGCCGCAAAAATATTAAATAATTTATATTACAATAATATTTCGCTCTACTTTCGAGTTTCAGTATGAGTTTGTTTTTAACGGCATATCAATCAATGTAGGTTATTTAATGCCGAAAAGGTAGAGTTTAAAGATATTTTTTTAATATTCGGTTATACTAAGAAAGTCCATTTTGTCAGATTTTTACGAAAAACATGTCTTCTAGCTTCGTATTCAAAAATGTATTGCTCGTAATTTTTCTCTTCGAAAAATGTATTGCTGGCAATAATTTTTTTTTCTTAAAAAGAAAGTATTTTTGGTAATATTTTTATTCAAAAGAGTATATTTTTCTATAAAGTCTATTTTTATATATATTATATTTCTATAAAAGTATTTTTATACTTTCATAGTGTTTTGACCCCAGTTTGGGGTTAGCTATTTACCCATAGCTGGGACCCTAAAAGGTGATACTACTCCGGGTCAGAGTGGACCTGGGAAAAACAGCATTTAAGAAGTGGTTCCATGCTCCTCACAACCTCCCAATCAGAGGCCTTGCTGCTGGATGCAGTTTAACGTCATACCCAGGACCAACTTTTGAACTGAGCACTGCAAAATTAAAGATAAACGTTAAGGAACAGTAAATCTCTTATTGACCTTTATTCACATACACATCTATATATATATATATATAAACTATAGGCTATAATTATTAGGCCACCCTAGATTTCAAAAAGAAATTATGTATTTCATACTATTTTGAAGTGGATAATTCTAAATAAAAATAGAATAGACATTTGTTATTATTACTTTGCAAAATTTTACAAGGCAAAGTGAGACATATATCGAAACTTAGAGTATGTGTCACTATTTAAAGCACAGACCCGGACGATGTACTGGTAGAGTGTTGAAGCCTCGCAAAATGACCGAAGACTGTAAAAGTATCTACTACACTTCAGTATGTAGAGAATGTACCCAGGTTAAATCGGTTTCGTATTTTTCAAGGTGTTGCAATATTGTTTTCCGTTATTGCAATTTACAATATTTAGCAAATCCCTGAATGTTGTTAGTTTCTTCGAAAAGGTCAAATCTATGAAAGTAATCGATTATAGATATTTATTTTGTGTATCGAAGAGAGGCTAACTTTGTGTGATCGCTGACATCAAAGGGATATGTTGTGAAATAATAAAATTTAATTATGAAAAAATAAAACAAAAACTGCTGGGTGGATGGGCCTATAATTAAATTAAATCTTACCCGGACACTTTTTAAAATTCTTTTTTTTTTTTTTAATTGAGATCAGTCTTTGTCTTTCTCTCTCTCTCTCTCTCTCTCTCTCTCTCTCTCTCTCTTTCTCTCGATAGATAGATCGACGTAATGGCTGACGTTCTTTCGTCACATTTGATTGATATTTAATTAAAAATCTTCACTTACAAATTAAATGCCAGTTGCACCCTTTGAAAGAGCAGTGGCATTTCAGATATGTGATATAAAGGTCACTGACGTCTTCTCTTCATAATCATGCTCTTCATCACTCTCCCCCTCTTTTCTCCACTCTTCATCTTTTTCTCTTTCAGTATATATATATATATATATATATATGTGTGTGTGTGTGTGTGTGTGTGTGCGTGTGAGACAAATACTTTTAAACTCTTAAGGGCCTGAGCAGGTGGATGACGGAACGGGGGTTGCGTGGTGTTACAGGAGAAAGTGTGCTCGGAGCCGCCAGGGATAGGGAGACGTGGAAGACCATGATCGCCTACGTCCTGAAAGAACAAGGTACATAGAAGAAGAAGATGTACCCAAATTAGTTCATATTCAAGCCAAACAAAATGCTTGTAAAATATCTAAAAATAGAAAAGCGAACCTTGCTGACAAACTCAATGAATCAAAATAAAAAGTATCTAATATTATGAAAAAGAGAAATCGGAGAGCCGAGTTCGAATCCCAGTTGAATTTGTTGCATTCACTTACGCGCAAATACAGGAAACGTATTAATCTGTCGTTTTTCTCTCCAGCTATGGGTTAAATAGCAGGACAGATTGGATTATATAGCTTTGGTTGGCAACCAGTCTACCGCAGAAAGTAATTGCAACCTACTGCGATAAAATCGTCTTCGCAGTCAGTTATGGATCGAAAGAGACATGATCAACCAAGCCAATATCACGTATATCACTTAACTGATGTGATATCAACATCACAAATTGTTACAAATTTTACGTCTAAAGCAAGAAAAGAAATTAAAATAATCCAAAACAAAATAATAAGCGAAAACTTCAAGTTGGAATTGACTTAATCACCTGTAATATTTGTCAGTAGGAATATATCAAAGAAAAACTCAATAATTTAAATAAAAGAACATTTGAGCACGATAAAAGGGACATCTTACAAAACAACACACTCAATAAATCCACCATCCAACCGTGAATTGAATACCGCTGTCACGTCTGGTCGGGTGCTTCTGCTATTCATCTTGACAAAATCCAAAGGAGAATTTGCAATGTAATTGTCCCGACCTGGTAGCTCAACTCCAGGTCACTTTCTCACCAACGTAAAGTGGCTTCCCTCTGTCTCTTCTACAAATACTTTCACGGTTTCTGCACCGATGAGCTCAGCTCACTAGCGAGTCCTATGCATGAATTTACTCGAGATACTAGACTAGCAATTAGGTCCCACCCTTTTACAGTTAAACCAATCAAATGTAACCGCAACTTCTACACTATCAGCTTCTTTTCTTGCACTTCCCGCCTGTGAAATTCCCTTCCGCTTTTCTGACAGCTACAATCTCCAAGAATTTAAATGCAATGTCAATCACCCTCTCTTATCACCTTGACTCGCATACTTTCCCTGACAACCCTTGTATCACGTTCTTCTCTTTTCCACTCTACTCTCATGTAGTTCTCTTCAGATCAGTCTTTTTCGTCCTTCTCTTTTCCATTTTCTGACACCCCCTGTAACTTGTTCCTATTTCTCATCACTCACCTCTTATGTAACCCCCTGAGCACCAGTGGCAGTACTGCCTTGCCTGGGGTGACATCGTTATGAAAGAAAATTAGTTGCTCAGCGTAGACACAAAATGAAATAGGCTAGACTATACACCCAAAACAAAAGAACGTATGAAATTTAAGATTTCTGACTTCCCTCCCAGCCACTTACAGTAATGTAAGCATTGCTTTAAGCAAATAATGTCCTAAAGGAAGAACGCTTCACACAAAAACTTCTTCATCTTTATTTTGCTTTTTATCTAAATTATTCTGATTCAATACGGCAGTGAATGCTGGACAATATCATCGAAAATGAGGACAAAACTGGAAGCGGCCGAAATGTGGTTCTACAGAAGGATGCTACGGATATCGTGGACTGAGCATACAAGCAACGATGAGGTGTTAGAAAGAATGGCAATAAAAAGGAAATTAATACTAAGCATCAGGAAGAGACAAATGAAGTTCCTGGGACACGCAATGAGGAAGGAGAGCTTGGAGAACCTGATACTGACTGGCCAGATAGAAGGAAAAAGAAAAAGAGACAGAGGAAGGCAGCGGATAACATATTTGCAGGGCCTGATCAGGCGGATGACGGAACGGGGGTTGTGAGGTGTAACAGGAGCAAACATACTAAGAGCCACAAGGGATAGGGAGACGTGGAGAACCATGATCGCTACGTCCTGAAGGGACAGGGCACATAGAAGAAGAAGAAGATTCTGATATATAACTTAATCTTTATTAATTCACGTAAGGAAAATAAGGAGAAATTTAATGTTTATATTGGAATTTCGGCGGGAATTTGGAAGCAACGGCTTTATACACACAGACACTCGTTCACTAACCCTAATTTAGGATATCAAACAGACCTTTCCCGAAAATACTGGGAAATTAAAAGAAAATAACCTGAATCCACAGACAAAGTGGAAACTGATAGGCAAGACCCGGACCCCCAATAGCTTAAGAGATAGATGTAATCTATGTTTAACAGATAAAATTAAAATTTTGAAATTTCAATATCAGAATGTTCTTATGAATAAACGTAGATAGAACATTAGTATGTGTCGTCATAGAAAAAATATAAATTGCAATAATTGTCTTATTCTTTCATTTAGTCACAATAAGTTTTTTTTTAATTTGGCCAAGCAGTTACCTTCCCTCCTACGTACCACTACTAACCCAATGGTCAAGTCACATACCTTCCACTACTATAGAAGAAATTACTACAAAGATTTCGCTAGTTTAACCCTATAAAAGGCAGGATCCATAACCCCCTCCTTTACCAGACCAAAACTTTGGCAATAGAATTTTTCCTCATTCTTTGTTTAAATGGAGTTGATAATGCATGTATTAAACGGTCATGTTTAAAATGGCTATTTCACCTATAAATTCTATCTGAATTTACAGACATATATATATTAGTCATACACATACAAGCCTGTTTCGTTGTATCACAGCTCATCAGTGTGGCTAGAAACATCCACTTGCTTCTGGCCGGGACCGAAACTCGACCGATTCGGTGTCAGTCGGAGTCGCTACCCGCTAAGCAATAGGCGCATGGAATCAGAAGCGAAATTTTAACGTGTTGTAAATAAGCAGTGTATACACACGCCAGAAAAAGAACTCAATTCATTCCTGAAGAGTAATACATATAAGAACTCAATTCATTCCTGAAGAGTAATATCGCAGAAGAGGAAAATGTTTTTTAAATTTGCTTCTCTAGAGAGTTCAATCGTAATGAGAGCATAATATATTAGTCATCCACATACAAGCTTGTATCGCTGTATCACAGCTTTTTAGTGTGGCTAGACACATCCACTTGCTTCTGGCCGGGATCGAAACTGGGCAGGTGCATATTACAAACTGACAGTTTAATAGAACTGAATTAAATTTCACTCGATGTTGATGGGGTTTAAATCGTATAAAGTTAGGTTAATGCATTTTAATAACAAGAGTAAAATTTAAATAGACAAAGACGATGAAAAAATTAAAATGTAAAATTTTAAAAGAAAAATTATAAAATATAAAAAATATAAAAATGTAGGGAGAAGAAATCAAAAGGGCGTAATTCATAATTATGGATAATAATATTTGAGAGGGAAAGAAAGAAAGAAAGAAAGATACAAAGAAAGAAAGAAAGAAAGAAAGAAAGGAGGAAAGTAAGAGAGAGAAGAAGAAAGAGAGAAAGAAAGAGGCAAATATATAGAAGAATCTTAATCAATTTGTGTCTTAGAATTTAAATAAGTATTTTTTCTCTGGCGGAATGTGGTCATTAAATCGCTTTTTTGTTAAAGTATATTAGGGTTATTTATATGGTTTTAAAAAAAGATTTAAGTTACGTCTATCTCATTTCCCATTTTATCCTTTATTTGGCTGCCAAAAAAATTTCAGCCGAAACAAAAAAAAAAAAAAAAAAACTCCCGGAAAAATAAAAATCAAGAAAAAATCCGACTGAAAGAAAAGTT
This sequence comes from Ascarosepion bandense, assembly GCA_037127315.1. Lineage (NCBI taxonomy): Eukaryota > Metazoa > Mollusca > Cephalopoda > Sepiida > Sepiidae > Ascarosepion > Ascarosepion bandense. The sequence continues at coordinate 6,669,626 of JBBBDQ010000945.1, read as the reverse complement.
AGAATAACAAACGCCGAACGACGCAAACTTTAGAAAGACCTCAATTAGAGCGGGGGACAAGACTAAAAACAAAAATAGACACAACACAATACAACGAAATTCAAAACAAATTTAACGTTATCTTTAAAGAAGAAACTCATACATCGCAAAAAAACAAAACAAAAACAAACAAAAAAAAAAACAAAAAACAAAGCAAAAAACCTATACGGACGCTTCTCGCTTAAATTTTAAAATCATTTGTTTCTGATGAAAGGCCGAGGTAGTCTGAAATATCATATATATATATATATATATATATATATATATATATATATATTAAAATTAATTAATTAATAGAAATAAATAAATAAATACTGTAAAAAAATACATTTTTAACTTACATTTTAGTAGTTTTTCCTATATATATTAGTCATCCATCCACAGACAAGCTTGTTTCGCTGTATTATAGCTCATCAGTATGACTAGACACATCCACTAGCTTCTGGCCGGGATCGAAATTCGACTGATTTGGTGTCAGTCGGAGTCGCTACTCCCTTAGCAATAGGCGCATGGAATCAGAGAAGGGAAATTTTAACGTGTTGTATATAAGCAGTGTATACACACGCCAGTCACCGAAAGAACTCAAGTCATTTCTGAAGAGTCAAGCATATCGCAGAAGTGGAAACTGTTTTTAAAATTTTCTCCTCCAGAGAGTTCAATCGTAATGAGAGCATAATATATTAGTCGTCCACATACAAGCCTGTTTCGCTGTATCAGTCATCCACATACAAGCCTGTTTCGCTATATACACACACATACACACACACACACACACACACACACACACACACACACACACACACACACACACACACACACACACAGACACACACACATATATATATATTTAATAATCGTGTCGCCCAAAGCTAGGCATTTTACTGCCACTGTTGAGCAGGGGGGTTACATGGGAGGAAAGTTATGAGAAAAAGTGACAGGCTATATTGGGTGTCAGGAAGTGGATAAGGGAAGGATGACTGTGGTCATAAAGTAAGGGATCAATTTATATATTGATTGTAATGTAAAACTGATCCCCCACTTTATATTTACATAATAATTTCTGTTGATAAGCCGTAGAAAACGAATCAGTCAGTCAATGAAATACTGATTAGCTACACATGCATGTCTTTTAGATTTATTTACATTCTCTGGAATATAAATGTATAGAATTTTTTAAAAATAAACATATCGCCCCAAGCAAGGCATTTTACTTCCACTGTTTTGCAGGGGGTTACATAGGAGGAAAGTTATGTGAAAGAGTGACAGGTTATAGGGGTGTCAGGAAGTGGGTAAGAAAAGGATGAGAACACCAGTCAGCTAAGTTCATCTGAGCAGAAGCTATGAAAGTATTTGTAGAAAAGACACAGGGAAACCATATTGCGCCGGTGAGAAAGTGACTGTATCCGAGCAGCCAAGTCTGGATCGATCACATTACAGATTTTGCGTTGAATTTTGTCAAGGACTCCTAGGTGGATAGCAGGAGCAGCCGACCAGATATGGCAACAGTATTCAATGCACGGGCGGATAGTAGATTTGTATATGTGCAGGATTGTTTCAGACAGGATATATATATATATATATATATATATATATATATATATATATATATATATATATAGTCATTCGCAGACAGATCTGTTTCGCTGTATCACAGCTCATCATTACGGCTAGACATCCGATTGCTTTTTTCAGGATTGAAACCCGACTGAATTGGGAGCTTGGTAGAAAGAGGCAGACATTTAGTGTATGGCGTATCATACGTTAGAATAGCTACTGTTTTTCCAAAGTCCACCATTCTTCCAGAGTGCTCAATCAGGGTCATATATATATATATATATATATATATATATATATATATATATATATATAGTTTCTGCTCAGATGAACTTAGCTAACTGGTAACCCCCATATATATATATATATATATATATATATATATACTGGTCGTGGATGCGCACTGCTGATTAGTCCCAAATATAGGACGAAACGGCCGTCCAGTGCTTTCTGCATTCTGTTGAGGTCGAATATAAAGCTCGATGATTTACTTAATATATATATATATATATATATATATATATATATATTATAAATTATATTTTAGAACACGTACATAATAATTCTATATATATCCGCTACAAAGGTACTTTCGTTTCGACATTGAAACTTCAATGTCTCATCAGCCGGTGTGTAAAGTGATGGAAATGCTCCTTCCTTTATATTTATTTAGTTTAGTTTGAGGTGTTGGTGGGGGTTAGTGATAGGGGAATAGGCCTCTGACCGTTGGAAATTTTGGAGAGTGTGTTTTTTAAGTGGTTGATTCATGAAAGTCTTTAATTTCTAGACGGTTGTAAATTCTTATTATCTAGTGACTAGACTATGTCCTTATGGATTTCTTAAAAGAGCCGGAAGTGGTTTGCACGGACATTTTTATTCAAGCAGAGTCTTTATAATTAATGTAAATTTGTATATTTAATCTTAACTTTGGATTTAGGGAATATATTTTCTCTATTAAATTTTTAATTTTTAATTATTAATTAGATCATAGTTTGGAAACCGTTTTTTCTGCTAAATTTTAAATTTTAAATTTCTATTCTTATATCTAGTCAATTGTGTATGTGGTGTGGGTTTATTGGTAAGGGAAGAAAGTACTGCTGATTGACCTTTAGAATTTTGGTGTGGGGAGTGTAATTTTTATTTATATATATCTCCTAGTAGGTATTCAGCTTCAGAGTAATTTATTGTATATAAGTAGGGTTTTTGTAAATAATGTAAATTTGTATATTTAATCATAATTTTGGGTTCAGGGAGTCGATCTTTTCAATTAAATTGTAAATCCTAATTATATCACAGTTTGGAAATCGATTTTTTCTATTAAATTTCTAATTTTAATTATATCACCGTTAGTGATAAAATTTGATGTAAGAGGTAAATTCTAATGGTAGAGTTATTTAGGTACTCGATAAACGTGGGTAATAAGTGCTTAATAAGTAGACTTTAATGTAGGGGGAAAGTAGAATGTTTGTATTTGAGGTAATAGGTGGATAGGTAATAGGTGTGTTTGTTTTTAAGGTAATAGTTGAAGTTTAGTGTGTGTTAAGGACACTGTATATAATTAATCTACTTATGGTTATTAACCATACTTTTTAATTTAGTAAATCGATTACTATATATATATATATATATATATATATATATATATAAACTTATTTATAAATAGAACTTTGTATGTGTCTGTGTGTGTCTGTGTGTCCGTTACCTATAGACTCCAAAACGGCTGAACCGATTTTCTTGAAAATTTACACAGTTGTACTATAAGCGTCTGCGAGTGTTCTTAGCTGGGTTTTGTGTCGAGGTATCCCCGATAAATATCGAAAATCGATAATCGAAAAAATCGGGTTATAGAAGGAGTGGTCCGATTTTAACCAAATTTGATACACTCATAGACAAAGGGATAAGAAACGATATTCAGAAGTTTCAAGATTGCAGTTCTTACACTAGTGCAGAAAATCGATAATATATATATATGAAAGGCAAGATGTGTGTGTGTCTTTTTATCTGCCTGTATGTTTGTATTTTTTTCAGCCCTCTTTTATTTTAGTTTTTGCTTCGGGTTTGGCTTTAAGTAGGTATAATTGTAGTTCTTAGTCTCAGCCATGATACCATTTACTGCGAGTACTTATTTGGCCTTCAAAATTCAGATTACGACGAAAAAACTTATTTGATATCGATACCAGGAAATCAAAATTTGACTTACATCCATTCATTTTCCTTTCAGTCTACGGTTTCGCTTTAACTGGAAACAACTATTGCTTTTTAGTCTTTCGTGCCAACGTCCAAAGAGTCTGAGCAGCTCCAGGACTACAGACTAAAGTTCCATTTATAAATAATTTTCTCTATATTTTCTCTGTTCTTTTTACTTTCGATATCACGCTCTTTATTTCCTTTGTATCTCTTTTTCCTTTTTTGTCTTATCCCCCTTTTCCAATTTCCTTTTTTGTTTTCCTCTTCTTTTCTATCCTCTGTACCTCGTACAATTTTCCAAAAATAAAGGGAAATGAGATTTTTTTAAGATTCTTTTTCAAAGAAAACGTTTAGTATATGTCGAAACAAAATGTGCACTTTTGTAGTAATTTATAATTTGTACATGTTCTAAACATATAATAAATATTAACAAAAACGAACTGTTGAATGAAAGAACGGAAATTATGACTAAGTGTAACCATACTAAAGAAATACCTCTTAGGTTCATACAACCATGGATAAAAACGCCATATTTCGTTTTCATTTTAAAAATTACCCATTCGAAAATTCCCTGCCACGTGAGCGTTCAAAAAACAAAAAAAAAACAAAAAAAAAAAAACACCGTTACATGAGCGTTCTTAAAAAGAAAAACGATGAACAGTAAAATCACTTATTAAAAATCGCTTGAAGACACCACTCATAGTAGAAACCTAGGTCGCGTAATAACTCGTTTACAAATGGAAATATATATATATATATATATATATATATATATATATATATATATATGTGTGTGTGTGTGTGTGTGTGTGTGTGTGTGTGTGTGTGTGTGTGTGTGTGTAAGTA